>JAQHUG010000017.1:8693686-8723769 GCA_028555095.1 Dicrostonyx torquatus | reverse complement strand
ATCTGGAATGATGAATGTTCTTGTCAGTATCCTTATCTTTGAATAAGAGCCTTTGGACTTCTTGTTTATTATTATAAACATCTGTTTTACAACCAATTGTTGAATTCTATCAGACTATGTTAGTTTGGAATGTAGTCCATTTTCCATTGTTAAAACAAAGTATCTGGCTGGTGATATATAACAAAATGTATTTATGTAGCCTACAGTTCTGAAGGCTGAGCATCCTTTCTGTTCATGCCTTGTCTATTTGGTTTCTGGTAAGGAGCTTCCTGACAGTGGTACATCATAGAAAAAAAGGAACATGTGGAGGCAGAGGAAACCAGAGACGAGGTAGAGGACAGTCTTGCCTTTTATCACAATAGTCTGTGTTATAATAGTCATAAGATAACTGAGGTCCCGGGAGAACAAAACCAATGTCCCTTGAAGGAAGCACTCTGAGTGATGTTTCACTGCATCAGCATCTCAGAAGTCGGACCAGCACACACTGGGGTGCTGGCTCCCAATCCAGACGAGGCACCAAATGCATACAAGCATCAGTGTTTTTATAGCATTAGTCATAGGAGCTTTAAAGTAGTAAATATCCAAATGTCTATCAGTGGACAGAAGGATAAACAAACTTATCTCTGCACAAACAATTTTTGAGTCTTAAAGAAGAAATTGCAAGGCATTTTACAGCATACATCAATCTTGAAAGCATTGTGTTCTTTAACATATGATTGTCATACAAGAAAAAATGTCATAGAAATATATCTGAAAAAGTTATATGAATGGTCAAATTCAAAGAAAGCATAGAAGTGCTTATGATAAGCTATATAAAGAAAAGAATAAGGAGTATATAATGATTCAGAATATTACTTTGAGATGTTGATAAGTTCCAGGAAAATACAATAATGACAATGGCACCTTCACATGTTCACATGTTTAAAACTACTATTACCAAATTGTACATGTTGCATAATAGTATATATATATATATATATATATATATATATATTATGATGAATAAAAAATCAATTAACCCCCAGTCCCTAAATTCTCTCTGGCCATTTTTATGATCAACTGCAACATTTTAATTTTGCATGGCATTGAATTATGGCTTCCCATAAATTAAATAAATTAAAGAGTTTGTTCCTTGGTTGGCAGTAATATAATAACTCAGAAGCACATACAAGACCCAAGAGATAAAAATTGGCTCCTTCTAATTGCCTAAGAAGATCTCAACATTGAAAAATGTGACATTATCCTCAAGGTGATGAAACAGATCATATTATTTATGGACACACACTTGGTGTTTCTTTTTCATTCAAATACTGTTTCTAAAATCCTACCATGTGTAAGATATGTCTGAGTGCACCTATTGCATACTTTCAAAACTATACTAAAAATTAGCAAATCTTAGATCACACACCTAGCGACCCAGTTTTTGTGCACAGCTTAAAGCATGCCAGCCTCTTCCCAGAGCGTGAGAATAAAAATGCATGGTAAATGCAATGCATCCTGTACCGTTCACTTGTGCTGCACTAATGGATGAGTTGAGTAAGTAAATTATTCGTAATGAAAGACATGTTTGGTGTTGTGGCTGGTCAATTACTTCTGCATTGAAGCTTCGCCGCAAATAGCACCAGTATTCCAGGAGTGCTCAAAAGGGAGAAGAGCAATTGGTGAAATAATAAATACCAGAGGACATGAAATAAAACGGGTTGCAATCCATAATCGAGAAATGATAACAAGAAACATGGGAAGCTCTGAAAGAATCTCATCTGACTAAAACAGAAAACCTCCCACTTCAATCATGAGGAGAAGCTGCAGAGAGTATGTCCTGAGATGAATCTCAAGGCAAAGAAGGACCCAGTTAAGGCTCTGAGCAGCCCCAGCCTCCTTGGTAAACTACATCCCATCTGGTGGTGTTCACACAAGCATTGGGATCCCTGTTTGGAGATGTATTAAAGATTTATAAAAATAACCTTAAATCATCACATGTCACGATGATGGCTGACATATAATACTGTGCAATTTACAAAATGTGAAATATAAAAATAGGCTATCCTTACGCAATTCCTAAAAATATTTAAAATATAAGGCATTTTCCTAAAACAAAGAGATCTTTATTTCATTACACATAGAAACCACAAAGCTTGAGGGGAAATGTATATATAAACAATGAATTCAACGCTTATATTTCATTCTGTTCAAACCTAAAGGGAGTAGATGGGCAGGACTAAGTTCATAAGGTTTGGAGTTACAGAAATAACCCAAACGTTATATGAATACAAAATTCCTACCCCTAGGAATTTGTTAAGAAGAAACTAAAAAATCAAAATTGCAATCCAGATCATCCCCTGCTTTTGTGCTGTCACTCAGGACTCCGTGCCCTGACCACACTCACCATGGAGAGATGGGTGGTTCTAGCACTGTTTTAGTGGCTAAGAAGACAATGTCCTGCTCTTACAATATTAACTACAATCTTTCAAAAAAATCAATGATCTAAATGGCTTCTCAGTTTAACTTCTTCAGGATGACAGTACATCAAACTAAGAAACTCAAAGGAACCATGATGGATGCATGAAGACAGGTAAGTTGTAGGAGGCAATGCAGGGGACAGCAGTAGGGACAGGATATGGACATATCACCTTCACTTAACGGCTCTCCAAGCCTTCCCAGGTGTTTCTCCAGAAAAAGGATTCTTCCTCTAAAATAAAGTATAATTACTTAACTTCATTAAATGTAATTTCATTAATTATAATTCATTAAATTATAATTAATTTATAATAAATAATATATAAATTTATGATTCATTACATATAATTTAATTGATTCTCCCTGTTTTCTTATATTCACAGTCAAAAAATTAAAAACAAAATATGAAAGGAAAGTTTATAAGCCTATTTCTGTCCTTGTATTAAAAAGAATTGTGGGTGTGTTATACATGTAATACATATCTTTGGCTTCTTTCAAATATCAGCTTCTTAGTTGTGTCTACATTGAGACACAAAATATTTTCTAAGGATCAAATTAGCTATCACCTACAAAAAAAAGTTGGAATAAAAATGTCATTCATATTTACATTCTGCTCAGAACAGAAATTTCTTTCTCAAGAACTTGCAAATTTCTACTTTAACAATCATGGTGTATAAAAAAAACCCAATGTTTTCCAATTATAGTTTAAATGACATTGGGATTGAGATCACCAAAGTATATGATACTGTTTACCAGAGATGGTCTTTTATATACCTCAAGCTTCCAGGACAAAATTGTATTCATTGTTTAGCAACAGAAATTATACCCTTGCTGTTCCAGAGGTTAAAACTCACTAACCAGTGTTAAGTGATGAAGTTCCTGATTATTACTCTTTCCTCTGTTTACACAAGGTCACTGATCTACTGAGTACTCATGTGGCCTTTCCTTTCTTTGTTTACCCAAGGAAGGGAGGGAGACAATGAGGATGAATGAGGGAAACAGGAAGTAGGAGAAAAAGTGACTGTCTTAAGGACCCCAGGGTCATCAGCTTATGGCATTTCTTAAGCTTGGGAATTAGGGCACTGGCATATGAATTTTGAGTGAGAAAACTGATAATAGGTGCCTAATCAGAAATGGGATATTAGCCAGGCCCATGTTTCAAATGTGGAAGAGCTGGTCACTGGTCCCAAGCATACCCTAATCCTCATCTTAGTCCCATGAGACCTTGTCAAAGATGGCATAGGGAAGGATATTGGGCAGTTGATTGTCCTTGTACACATCATGGCATGGAAACATCAAACCCAGAAAATTTTCAAGTTGACATTCTAAGTCCGGCTATGGATGAGTGAGGTTGCCCGTGATCCTTTGACCCGACTACAACTGTCATCTGTAAGAGGGAGCCATGGGTAAACACCACGGTATTAGGACAGCCCATCTTCTTTCTCTTGGACACCAGAGCCACATACTCAGTACTGAGGGAATTCTGGGGTTCTATCTCTCCTTCTAGTTTACCTATTGTTGGGATAGAGATACAGCCTTATCTACCTCAGCAGACCCCACCACTTAACTGTGTTTTTAGGGGTATTTATCTCACTCATTCATTTTTAGTCATGTCAACCTGTCTGGTACCTCTTATGGGAAGAGATTTTTTAGCTAAGTAGCAGCTTCCATTCACCTTATTTCAGACTTGCCAGCAGCTCCCCTCCTCCTTCTTCTAGCCTCCCAACTTCCCAGTCCCAATGTATCTTTCTCTCTATCAGCCTCTTAGATGAACCCCCAAAACTGGGACACCCAAAACCTCTCTGTTGCTAATTCTGTTGCAATTATAAGATCCTACTAAGTATATTGTCCAAGCTCAGTACCCCTCTCTCCAGAGCCTTAGGGGACTTAAGCCTGTTATCTCTGCCCTTCTAAGAAAAAAGCTACTTAGCCCCACCTCTTCTCCCTTTATTATTCTTGCTGTTAAAAAAACCTCCAAAATATACAAAGAACTCAAAAAATTGGTCATCAAAAGAACAAATAATCCAATTAAAAACAATGGAGTACAGACCTAAACAGAGAACTCTCAACAGAGGAACCTAAAATGCTTGAAATACGCTTAAGGAAATGTTCAACATCCTTAGTCATCAGAGAAATGGAAATCAAAACAACTCTGAGATTCCATCTTACATCTGTAAGAATGGCCAAGATTAAAAACACTGATGAAAACTTATGCTCGGGAGGTTGTGGGGTAAAGGGAACACTTCTGCATTGCTGGTGGGAGTGCAAGTTGATACAGCCCCTTTGGATGTCAGTTTGGTGATTTCTCAGATAATTAGGAAACACCTTTCCTCAAAACCCAGTAATGCCACTTTTGGGTATATATCCAAAGGATGCTCAATTGTGCCACAAAGACATGTGCTCAACTATGTTCAGAGCAGCTTTGTTTGTCATAGCCAGAACCTGGAAACAACCTAAATGCCCCTCGACTGAAGAATGGATAAGGAAAATGTGGTACATTTATACAATGGAGTACTACACAGCAGAAAAAATGACATCTTGAATTTTGCAGGCAAGTGGGTGGAGCTAGAAAACATCATTTTGAGTGAGGTAACCCAGATACAGAGAGACAATTACCACATGTACTCACTCATAAGTGGTTTTTAAACAGAAAGCAAAGAAAACCAGCCCACAATTCACAATCCCAGAGACTCTAGACATCAATGAGGACCCTAAGAGAGACATACATAGATCTAATCTACATGGGAAGTAGAAAAACACAAGATCTCCTGAGTATGGGGACCTTAAGAGAGGGTTGATGGGGAGGGGAGGGGAAGGGAGGGGAACATAGAAAAATGTAGAGCTCAATAAAAATTTAAAAACATAAATAAATATACCTAATGAAACCTATCACCTGGTTCAAGACCTCTGTCTCATTAACTCCTCAGTGGTCCCTATTCATCTTATAGTAATAACTCTTACACACTTCTTTCCACTATGCTCCCAGGAACCTCCCACTTCTCAGTTCTAGATCTTAAGGATGTTTTTTTCTCTCTTCCTCTCAGTTCTCAATCTCACCTGGACTGACTCTGACACTCACTTCTTCACACAGCTCAACTAGACTATCCTTCCCCAGGGATTTCAGGACATCCCACACCTGTTTGGTCAGGCTTTAGCTCACTGTCCCACTTTAAATCTTTTACTCTTCCAGCTCAAGATACCCCCTCGTATATGGTAACTCAAACAGGGCCCTGCAGGAAGTAGTCTTAAGAATCTGCCACCCCAATTCTTTTTTGTTGTTGTTGTTTTCTTTTTTTGAGACAGGGTTTCTCTATGGCTTTGGATCCTGCGCTGGAACTAGCTCTTGTAGACCAGGCTTGTCTCGAACTCACAAAGATCCGCCTGCCTCTGCCTCCCGAGTGCTGGGATTAAAGGCGTGCGCCACCACCGCCCGGCTCCCAATTCTTTTAATATGTTGCGCCCAACCTCCTGCCTTTTTATTATAAAAAAGAAAGGGAACATGTAATGATCTCTTCTGTCCCTTTAAGAGACAAGCCCCACCCACTCCCTCCCTCATCCACAGAGACAAACTGATCTTCAGCTTCCAGCCTGAGTCCTTCCTTTCTGTCTCTCTCTTGAAGAGGCAGCTTCTGTCTCTCCCTTCTCCCTACTTTTCCCCTTCTCCTCTCTCTCAATCTCTCTATCTCTCTATCACTATCTCTCTATCTCTCTATCACTATCTCTCTATCTATCTATCTATCTATTTATCTATCTATCTTTATCTTTTTCTCTCTCCTCTCCCCTTCTCTCCTTCCTTTCCATTACCCACTAAATAAATATCCAACTTCACTCTGCATGGCATACCTATCCATCTCGGTCTCTCACACACCATGCGACTTCCTGCCTGGGACCCAGCTGCCTTCATGGCCTGCCATGGTCTTCGGACATGCTGCCCACTGCCTGCCACCACTCAAGGACCTGCAGCATTTTACTTAAACCATTACAATAGTAATATAAAATTTTGTTTATAAACAGAAGCAGCAATCAAGTTCGACTTGAACAAATTACTTATCTCATGTTCTAGTTCATAGTTACATTAATGTTTCATTTTAGAGATTACTACAGCACTTTAGAAAATTGTCCTTACTGTGAGTCTTCCCCCTCTAAATGTCTTAATTTTCAGCTTTGCTTTAATACTAGTGAAAACTTCTTCCCACAATCTACTTAAGTATAGGTTGTACTGTGAAGCATTAGCCTGAAACATATTCTTATTAAAGTATATTGAACAGCTGATCACAGTAGGGACTTTACATACCCCGACTAACAAATGAGTGAATAATTATAATCTTTGGTCGAAACTGGGGTTGGGGGTTTGAAAACTATTCTGCCTACTACTCATAAATTTTATCAGACATTTATGACATGTTTCTTATAATTCAGATATTCTTCAAAATACACTTGTATATATGAATTCTACATGATCCATGTGTCCCAAGGGATTTGAGTCTAGAAAGCAAACTCACACATGCCCATGAGCAAGGTTACAATTTATGAAAGTTCTACCAACTCTTCCATACAACTAGGATACACCAGACAAATTTACTTTAAAAGATTCTCAAATTAAACTTTTTAGATTCCTATCCACATGGTACTATGATTCAAGAAATACAGAAATCTCTTCCACAGAGAAACCTTTCTCTACTTACTAGAACCAAAACATGGAACAGTTTCCATATTCCATAGGACCTTTCTGGTCCCCTTTACCTTTGAAAGAAAAAGTAGAATCTGCAGAGATTGTTCAGCAATTAAGAACAATACTTCTAGTGCTTCAGAGGATCCACATTCCTCTCCCAACACCCACATCAGGAAGCTCAAATCTTACTAATCCTTTAGTTCTAGAGTTTCTATCCACAGCACCCTCTTCTGCCCTCTGCTGGTACCTACACTCATGTGTACGTGCCCACACAGATGAATATTCCTCCACATAATTAAAACTGAAATGATTTTTTAATCTAAAGTAAAAATGATCAATATTTGATATGAATAATTATATTCTGAGCATTACTGTGAATGCAAATAATATAAATTCTTTCTTTTGTAATTTGTATTTATTCTCTACAACTATTCTGTGCCTTTCTAAAACCAAAACATACTGAAATATGTTTTGTCTTTCTTGTGTCAAATACATGATATACCATAGAAATTTTCAATGCTAAATATTGATGACAATTTAAGAAAAAAATATATCAAGTGCCAAAATATGTGGGAGAAATATTAATGCATAAAAACAGAAAAAAGTCTGAAATGATTGCAGCATAGCAACAGAAGGCATGTATAAAGAAAAGGTTTGCAAAAGAATCAATACTCTGGATGAAATAAGTAGATTTCATTTGTCACAACCCTGGGACATGAATCTTGTCGATCATTGTGGATGATGCTTTGAGTGTTATAATGGAAGTAAAAGATGTGGAAGCATTTGATTTAATGCATAGACATCAGTTTTGTCTGCCAAATCCCAAGGAAGACATCTACGAGACCATCAATCAACATTAAGATCTCTGTGTTGAGCAAATGACAGCCACATCATAAAGCAGTCATCATTTCCAATGCATTTTTAAATCACTGCTCCACTCCCATTTATAATGGATATATTTTTAACTCCAATAATTAATCAGCTCTGACGTATTTCTTTTTTCCCTATTCTCCTCTGATATTCTTCTTTTATAAAAAGCTGTTATTAATTTCCTGTTTGTAGAAACCCAGCTAAAATATTCCAGTTTTGAAACTTTATCTGTGAAGGTGCTGTAGAGATTTATACATGTAAAGGGTAGAAAATAAATATTCAGTTCAGATAACATCTTGACATACATGTACCATGAACAGAATGACCCAATATTTGGGAATTCAAATTCATGTTCTTGACTGGAACTCAGAAGGCATTGCTTTAAAATGATGTACCCCTATATGCAAAAATATCACATTTCTCCACCTCCCCAGGAACTAGTTCATCAGATAATTCCTCCTAAAGACATTCCAGTACTGTAATTTGCCACTGCTTTAATCAACAGTGAGATAATATAGAAGCCACAGTAAATGATTCAGAATGGCCTCATCGGCAGGAAACCCATTAGTCTAACCATATTTTCCCATACTTTTCAGCACCATGTCCTGTCATCTGGAAATAATAGGTACCATAAAAGCAAATTCTGAAAGCTAAGGGGAAAAATGCTGGGATAGAATACTTGATGTTTATTTGGTAGTATCAACTACCACAAATTAATCAAAAAGAGGATTTCCCCCTCATAATATTTGAATTAGATTTCCGAATGAAAGAATGCTAAAATTTTAATTAAGCATGATATATTTACATACTTCCATCAGATTGGAATATGCCAGATGTGCAAAAGTAGAATCATACTAATGTGGATGTTTTCATTTCTAGTAAATTGGTGTCTAAACAGAAAGAGAGAAGGGAGGGGGAAGAAAGATGAGGGAGAGGGTGTAGGAATAGGGATAGTGGGGAAGAGAAACGGGAGCTGCAGTGTGATGAGACTAGGGTGTGCATGAGCATTGTCTATTTAAGTCACTTGTATTTCAGGGCACATGGGGAATATTATTTTCAGTGTTCTATCGAAGTCATCAAGATGTCTTGAATACATTAGAAGTCATCACTGAAATATATAATCACCTTCAGTTCATGCTAGTAACTGGAGGACATGGAGAGTAGAAATGCGAAATTTTAGTGTTTTATCATCCTCTACTGAATCTGACACCCTGCTCTAATTCTTGAAAATCTGTAGGCTGTGAATGAATGCGAGTGGAAGGGGATTTCGCTGTCTACAAACTAAGATTCCCTAAAGCGTTTTTCAACCCTTACAGAAGTAGTTTACAGCACTCCAAACCCTATGGAGGCTACAATGAAGCAGAAGCAGAGCCTCAAAAAACTAAAACCGACGATATCGGAATGGATGGAAAGAAAGTCTACTGACATGAGCTTTGAATTTGTCAAGTTTTGTAGACCAGGCTGACCTCAGACTCAGCGCGAACCACCTGCCTACACCTCCAGAGTGCTGAGTTTAAAGCTCTGCACCACCATGCCAAACTGTTAGATAGTTTGTTTGTTTGTTTTAAGTAAAGGACATTCTAGCTTTCAAGTTTCAAAAACAAAGTTGATATTAAAGCAGTGACTAGATGATGGCAAGCCTTTGTGGGAACTTCATATTCAATACACATATCAGTCCCAGAGCTGACTAGGTCTTTGTAAGGTGACTAAAAACTGGTAATGAAGACATAGCAAACACCTAAGTATTTTAATTAGATAATTCAAATTAAAGAGTTGGGCATTTTTATTGGATTGCTACATTATTTATGAAAATACTTTCAATAAAGATATATGGACTACTTTAGTGGAACAACCAACAGCAATGATTGACAGCTTAGTTTCATTCCATTCCTGTCTCCTAAATTGACTCTCTGGATTAAACAATCTCATAAAAGCTAAATGGTGTGTACAGTTCCTGACCGTCAAGAACAAAAACATTAACTGATGCCTCTCCTTGTGTAGCTAAAGGATAGTTTTAAAAGGTGGAAAAAATAATGTGTAGAGTCTAGAATGAGAAAAATATCTAAAATAATTTTGATCTATTAAAAGCCAAACACAAAGCCTTATGACATTTCTTATATGCATGAATTGAGAACTTTCAAAATACAAACTCATATTATCACCACAGCCTGAGGAGACAGACATTATCTTTATTTCCATTTTATAGAGGTTCTTTAACTGCCATAGCTTGCAGAGAAAGTAAGTTGGAGAGGTGGGGTTTTAATTTAACAGGCAATTGCAATTGTCTGTCTCTTAGACAAAAATCTAGGCAGCTTTCATTTTCCTATATACTGCGGCTCTTAGAGATGAAACTATTACCATCTGAGTGGTTTCTTTTAAATCAATTTTTAAAATAGCATCTTTGTGGTAGCCTAGCAATTATGAGACCAAAAAATCACAAGGATCATTTTTCTTTTTACATCAATTTCTAAACCAGAGCTGTATGTTTGTGCTAATTCTGTCTTATTATCTCTTCAGAATAAGCTCAGGAGCTTTAGGCGTTGAAGAGCTAGGATGTAGTTCTTCATGAGAATGGAATTTCCATGCCAATAAAAGAAATGATAAAAAATAAAGTATTTTGTTGCAATGCCATTGACTGAGTAATGAACTTAAGCCTCCAATGGGAGATCACAGAATTATCTGTGTCTATCATCGTTCAAGATATGAAAGACTATTAGAATTTGATCCTAAAGTATCCAAGGAAACAAAATTAAGGAGGGGGATGAAAATGAGACAAAAAAATCCCCAAAGCTTTTAAAAAACATTCCACCCACACTACATTTGGGGGAAGCCTGACAGAGAAGAAATACTACCACCCCCTTCCTTTAATGCTGCTTTGTTTAACTGACCAGAGCTTAAGAAAATGATATGTTATTCCACTAAAACATTTGCTGGGAATGTATTTAAAATATCTGCTATGAACATTTTAAGGCTTTGTTAATGTTTAATAGTATGGGTGATTTTGTTTAGTATTGGATTGAGAAACAACTTTTCATGCAATTTAGTGATGAAATGAACTGTTCTTCATTCCGTGTGTGTGTGTGTGTGTGTGTGTATGTGTGTGTATGTGTGCGTATGTGTGTGTATATTTATGTGTGTGTGTATGTGTGTGTGCGCATGTGTGTGTATGTGTGTGTGCGTGTGTGTGTATGTGTGTTATGTGTGTATGTGTGTGTGTGTATGTAGGTGGTTGTTGTTGTTCACTTGTTTGTTTTTTTTTTTTTAATTGGCTGCTTTTCCCCAAATCCAAGAACTATGTATGAAAGCTTCAGAAGTTTTAAGGCACAAGGAGGTCAATGCTAGATGGTCTGGAACTGCAGTTTCCCAAGCAGCAATTGCGCTACATCAGCTCCTCTCCGCCTTAGTTCCTGTACCTGAGTGGCTCTGTTTAAAAGCCAAGTCCAGATTCCATGGGTCTGCGAATGTAAGGACTACACATTTTTGTTCCAAGGAATACAATAACCTGGGGCTGATGCTTCATCTTCATGTTTCTGGCTATCCTGTCATTCTGCCAATGACACATATAAACCATAGATTTCCACCAGGATCATGGACTCGGAATTTCCTCTTTCCATCTCAGACGCATCACATCATCCAACTTCAAAACTGCCTCTAAGCCAGTCCCATACAAAGGTAACAAAATATAAGGTAAGTATATGCTTTATTCACTAGGTGGCACATGTAAAGACATAGAAGAAAGGGTTTAGTAAGGAAATTTTAGTATTGTAAGGTGTTAAATACAAGCCATTGTTTTTTCTATTTTAATTGCAATGTCTAATTTTAAATGAAAAGCCTAATAATTTATAGTATAAAATCACAATTTTCAACACAATCTGATTTATAATTATAAATCTGAGGGTAACATTTGCTATACAGTAGTATAGCCAACAAATAGCATAGGAGCAAGGTGAAGTAATGCTCAAAAGCAGAAATAGAGACTGCAGAGGTGGCAGTTAAGCATTGGTCCTGCAAGCATGTGGACCTTCGTTTAGACCCTCAGCACCCATGCAAAAACTGTGCATGTTGGTGCACATCTTTCTCTCCAAAGTTGGAGTGCTACAGACTGGTAGATTTTGAATGGATGGAGTTCAGAAGTGAATGCAGGACCATTTATCAAACACTAAGGTGGAGAAAAATTGAGGAGGACAGTTGATATCACCTTATAGCCTCTGTAAACACATGTACAACTATGAATCTGTACACACACGAGAGAGAGGGAGTAACTGTACAACATGGAGCATGCCAGCCCCATACCCCAACACATGGGGGAAACAGGTTGGGCTTATGTCACATCCTGGTAACTATACTGTGATGGAGGCCACAGTAAGACAAACCCTGCCATCTTCACCTTTCCCGTCATCTACTCCATTCCTGTCTGTTGCAAAATCGCCTGGAAGCTGGAGGGCAAAGGAACCTCTAGTTACACATTAGACTGGTCAGATTCACATAGCACAGTGCTAAGTACACCAGAGAATGGATATGGATGAAAAAGCCTAAAATCTAGTTTCCACATGCAGCAGGTTATGCTTAATAGGAGATAGGTCACTTTATTGAAAGATTGGTGTCCAATCAATTAATTATTTTACTATTGTAGAACTAAAATAAATAGAATGTTACAAATTTTAACATTCACCCTGAGTAAAGTCTGAAAAACTCCACACCAAAATTCAACTAAAATCCAAGTTGAAACTACCTCGGCAGTATTTCCATGAATATAAATATTTATTAACTAAAGCATTGCTTTCTTTAAAAATAAATTGCCTTATTCTTTGAGACAAAAGAGATTGTAATCAGACCTTTCCCAGTCTGTCTTCACCCTGGGATTTTAAAATGCACCCTGTTACGTTTTCAATTCAGGCTTAGAAATAGAGTCCTTGGGACTCTGGGAATTGTGAAATGATCATTTTACCAATAAAAAGAGTTTTGACTGATCACACAGGTCTGTTTTGTATAAATTGAAACTTGGTCAGAGATACGCATGCCTGTTCAGTGTATGTTCTTACATGACATATTGCCCTGCACTGAAAAGGTGATCCTAAAACCCACAGCTGCATGGGTCCACCCAGGTGTTAACGGCGTTACCTATTCAACTGTGCACTTCCATAGCTTTTCAAATCTTTTACCAGATTCTTTATGTCACTCATGATCAGGATACCTGGTCAGCTCCTCCAGACTGTGACCCAGCTAGGGTCTGGTCACATCCTCAGAGAGAGCGAGAAGCTCCATTGCTATGATGGAGTCAAGTCTGGATTAGTTTTTGCTGTCTCAGAAGAGCAGTAAAAACCAACTAGGGCAAGGGGAGTCCTGTCCAGATGTCTAGGAAAAGGCATGATGACTTTCAGGTTCTATGCTGAACAATCTGGACACAGAATAACTCAAAAGCAATGCACAGACATGCCTCTGCTAGAAGGGGCTCACCTGCTATTGTGGTGCTCACTTGAGAGGTGATGTCAGGGTGGGAAAAAGAAAGAAGGTGAGTAGTGATACCACTGAAGCAGCCTGCTTGAATCATACCCCCAAGTAGGTCCCAAGACTGGTGGGTAATTACAGGAAATAACTGTAAAATGCTGCTCATTTACAAAGGAGAAAGTTCTGACCCTCCTCCAGGCCCCATCAGATAGATGCTAGCCTTACCCCAGACACATAGCCTTTGCTCACCCATTTTCAGCTCTCCTGATACCCTCAATCACTCAAGCCACTAGCCACCCCAATTCTTCTGTCTGGGCATGCTCACCCTGACTTTGACCTCACTTCTTTTCACAGCTCTGCTTTCCATACTCAAACTCATTCTCTCTCCCTAAAGCTCTGAAGGCTTCTTGCATTTCTTCCACTAGGTATGCAGCCAGAAGAGAACAGAGACTATGTGTGTGTGCCTTCTTCTCTGTGTCTACATGAAGGCCTGGCAAAAAAACAGACAATTACACACACACACACACACACACACACACACTCTTCAGTGTGTAAATGAAATTTTCACCTGGCTTCAATTATTGAGGAGTTTGCTTGATGGCATGTTCTCTCTTTTTCTTTTTAATATGAGAAAATATACCCAAACTTTCCCAGATCTTTATATTCACAAGCCCTCTAAGCAGTTTTCTGGAATTTGTCAAGCAGGGATTCTTTGCCAGGTCATTTTCCCCACGTCTTGATGTAGACAGTCACAAACTGCAAAGCAGACAGAGTTGCATCCTACACTCCATCTCAACTGTCACTCTGATAGATTTTCCGTAGACTTATTTCACTAGGACACTGCTGAGAATGTGGCCATCTTACCACCTTTGAAGACACAGCACTTCCTTTGTTACTCAAGAGACTAAAGTGACTCAACTGAATACTATTGTTGCTGTGAGGCATCTGGGAAATTTCTGGCACTGGCGTTGTAGCCAGTTGGTCATGAAATCTTAGGAAGCCTCCATGGTGTAGGACAGTAATACCTTGCTCTGCTATGCTGTGTTGTGAAGCTTTTCTGCCACTTCTCAAAGTCCTCATTTAAAAGCATTAACAACTCAAGTCTTATAGTCATAAATTATGTCAATATTCATTTATTGCATATATGATACTATATATCTGTATGTGCACACATATAGCCATGCTGACATTCACAAATATTAATCATTCATGTGTGCTACTGTGAACCATAATATTAGAAGGATGAGAAAATATTAGGATGTCAGATGACCATTCCAAGATTTCTATGTAGAGGAAACTGAGATGAACTAAAATATCAAATAATCAGGTATGTGCTAACAACTCAGTGACTAATGCCGAAGTAAGGAAGTCCTGATGGAAATTTTCTCACTGTCTAAAAAGGCCTAGTCATATGTGCCACTTAAATTTTATCTTCTATGCTTACAATCATACAGATTTGTATATACCTTCAAATTATAATAGATATAGAGAAAAAAGAAAGAAAGAAAGAAAGATAGATAGATAGATAGATAGATAGATAGATAGATAGATAGATATTATACAACCTTTGGAATGACTCACTCATTTCTAAGGGAGGTCCTGGTTGGTGATCTGGCTATTTCACTCAGTACTGAGTTTGGTATACTCAATGTTCTGAAAATCAGTGAGATCAATACTCCTCTAAATTTACTCAAAGAATGAAACAACGCCAAAGCCCCAGGTCTTTCACTGTGGTGAGCAAAACAATGTTACTAAAGAAAAATAAATGGAGCCTGAAATCTGACCCAAGCTCTCTTCATCCAACATTATGCAGCAGGATACACATAAAGGGGGTGCCCTATTTTAATGTACCCTCAAATCACTTACTAACTTGCTTCAAAAATGGGCAAATTACAAAAATTCAATGCAGAGGGAGAAATAATCTTCAGATGTGTCTTAACAAATCCCTTATTTCCTTTAATTCTTTTCTATCAGGCATTATAACCACATTGGATTTTTTAAAAAGTAGATTGGGAAAAATATCAAAGAGAAGGATGCTTGGCTGCAGTTTCTACAATCTACAACCGACTCACAGGACTAATATAAACAGGAATGGAGACTTTTCTGGAAGGATTTAGCTTCATTAAAACTTGGGTCTTAAGATCACCACTGGAGATGGTTGACTGCATTGGTTGATTCCAGGTTCTTGGTATCAAACTCAAATAATTGGAAAATATACACTGAACCAATAAAGCACTAAGAAGTTTTATTTTGAGAACAAAGTAGAATTATGTGTATCGGAAACACTGCTAAAACACAAAGGGGGACAGAGAATAAGCCATGAGACAGTATGCAGAGATTTGATTACTATTAGAGGGTTTCCTTTCGTGGGGTCCAAGAGAATGAACGGTCTGCAAAGGCTACACTTGGGGTTATTTCCTGTTTTGACTCAGAAACTTGGATTTCATGAGCTTTTTTGTACTGTGTACAGTTGTCCTGTTGTCTTTGATTTCAGTAATACGTATTTTTAATTATACACAGCTATGACAGATTCTTCCTAACTTTTGAGAGGATGAAATTTTTCATACTGTGCATGTGCCCAATCCAGTCTATGACAATCATGACCCCTATCTCTCAGTCCCTGGCATGTCCAGGAACAAGTCTAAATACACACAAGGCATTCTAGAGAAAATGCTAAGGTGAACAAGTTATAATCATTGTTTGAAGTGAGGTGTAACTGCAGGTTGATGCAGATACCAGCAGTTTCCAGAAGCACTATTATGAAAGAGGTGTATTATTTGCCTAAGTCATGACATTCTTATACCTACCTGCTTCAACATTACAAATTAATGGTGGAAGAAAAAGAACTCATAGAAGACTGAGTACTCGGAATAGTTTTCACCTTGGAAGGAACAACCAAAAGGACTACATAGAATCTGCTTGTGGCACCTGATAGATACTCATAGAATATGATGAGCATGGGGTAAGAGAAGCCTGAGGTAATTGCCTAATGGGCACACATTAAATCAAATTTGACAATGACCTATGAAAACGTAGGTTTTTAGTCATGCACTCAGAAATTTGGGTGAATCGATGAGGGCACCTTGGGAACAGGAATTTAAAAAACACCCCTGTGTACTACCCTTGAATAACCAACTGATCTTGAGCAAAGAATATAATATCTGGGACATTCTCATTTATTGCTGGGGAAGATCCAAACAATGGGCATAGAAATCAAGAAGATGAAAGGTAGACATCCATGCTACACCCTATATACCCATAATCTTGCATCTCTCAGGGAATCTTCTGGGTTTTTATGGGAAAGTTAAGAAACAGATTAGAGTGATAAAATATAAAGGTTTCTAAAGATATTTATATATATTCAGAACAGCAGTGATATGAAACTAAGAACAAAAATATGTAGGCTCGATAGTTAAATTGTTATTTAGTTATTTTAATGTTCTTGAGTTTTCTAGGAAAGAAACAAAATCACAGATACCTTGAAATGTTTAAGAAGGACCAATGGAAATAAAATGTTTGCTGTAACTTTACCTGAGAAATTTTCAAACAAATGGATAGAACTAGGAAAACATTATACTGAGTTAGATATCCCAGTCAGAAATATAAATAAGTTGCATATTACCTTATATGTAAGTGTTACCGGTTAAGTCAATGATAACCAAACTTAAATCCATAGAAGCCCAGAGGGTAGGTATACAGTAAGAGGCAAGAGAGAACAGATAGATTCCCTTAGGAAAGGGAAATAGAATAGGTAATTATGAATGGATGGTGAACCCTGAATGGGAGGATCAAGTGAAGAAGGAGATTGAGGGAGGGAATATAGGGAAAGACAACTCAAACTAAGAAGCATTTGGGGATAGTATAGAAACCTATACAGTAGAAATTTTCTAAAACATATACATATATGAAGACCATGTAAATAAAACCACCAAATAATGGGGGAGACAGAGTCCCAGTGGGCCAGTACCTTTTTTGGCTTATATCTAATTGAGTTGTTGGCTAATGGGGTTCCATGAGAATCACCAAACAACCCAGGCTGCTGCCAAATTAATAGCTTGTTCCCCAAAAACTGGGATCAAAGTCCCATCACTGAAGACAACCCCTACACAACTCATTAAACATGGAGAAGTAAATAAAGCTGGTGCCTACACAGAGCCTTCACTCTTACACTCTAGCATCTTTGGTACAGGAAAGTACTCTGCATGCTACCAAAAAAGAAACATAAATACCATATCAACAACAAATCCATTGATCAACAATGCTTTGTGACCTGCCTGCAAGGTATGCTATTGCAATGGTGCCACGAAGCTTATAGAAATAACCAACCAATGTCTGTTTTAACTTAAGGTCCATTCCATGAGTTTGAACTTATCCTCAATACTGATTTAGTGACCAAGAATCAGAGACTATATATTCTACTGGCTTAAAATACACACACACATGTACACACACTAAATGTAGTGATAAAATGATTCCTAATGATATCTTGATATATTCATGGGTAAGTGTCTTGTTCAGCCATCATCACGGAAGCTTCTTCCTGCAGCACATGGGAACAAATACAGAGACCCATAGCCAGACACAATGCAGAGAATGAGAGATATTGGAACACTCAGTCCTAAATAGAATGTCTCCAACAAACCCCTCCCCTTAATGCCCAGGAATCTCTGAAGTAGAAGAGTGTAAGGGACAGAGGGGATCGAGGACACCGAGAAAACAAGACCCTCTAAATCCACATGAGCAAAGCTCATATGAACTCACAAGAGACTGAAGCAGCAAGCACAAGGCCTTTATGAGACTGCACTGGGTTCTCTCCATATATATTATGGCTTCCGCTTTAGTCTTTTGAGGATCCCTGAATGTGCAATGAGTGGGTCTCGGATTCCTGTCTCTTCATGTGGGCTCTTTTGTTATATTATGTTGTCCTGTCCATCTTCAATGTGATAATTTTTGTTTTATCTTATATTTTATTCTGATATAATTTTATATTATCTCTAAGAAGCCTGTTCTTTTCTATTGAGAGGCAGAAAGGAAGTGATCCTGGATGGGAAGGGAGGTGGGGAGGATCTGGGAAGAATAGCAGGAAGAGAAACTGTAATCAGGATGTATTACGTGAGAAAATTGTCTATTTTCAATAAAAGGAAAAAGAAAAAATAAAGTTTTGCTAGATAAACTGTTTGAATGATAGTAACTTCTTTGTTAATGCTTTTCTTACATCTATTAAACTTTTTGAAAAAGAGGAGAAATAGTATAGTGATGCATGAACAAATGTTTTTTTTAAAATGTAGGCATTAACAAATTTTTACATGCATTTAAAAAAATTAGACCCTAATCAGTAATCAATTTGTATTTTTTAAAACTATCTTTCACAGAACTTCCAACAAAATAAATTGTTCCTTAATAATATATTTTCTTTTATGAATACTAGATTATTAAATAAATGGAGAAAAGAAAATCAATCAAAACACAGAGAAACAATTGATGGATTCAACAGTCACCTTTGGGAAGACAAAAGTCATAACTTACCATATCCCTTGCGTATTTAATCACAAGCTATGTAAAATCTCTGTCCTCCGGGCTAGGAATCCCATACCGTGGGAACTGAACATCCATATTCATAGCATCCCTGTATTACTGCAGTGAAAGCTACAGAAAGCATCCTTTTGGTGAGGAGAAAACAAGTTCGTATTTAATACTTAAGAATACAGGTAAATTTAAAAAGCATCTCTCTCTGTCTAAAAAGAGTCATTATATTAGAATTTATAGTCACCAATGATAAGGCACCTTGACTCATTTCAACAATACTACCTACTAAATTGTTCTTGCTATTTAAGGAGAAAATAAGTCAACAGGTCAGAATGTCATGTGACCTCATTTTGTAGGAGGTCTACTTGTTGGTTCCTGGCCACCTGGCTAGCTTAGACCTGAAATAATCACACAGAAAGAAACTTTATTAATTAAATCATTGCTTGGCCCATTGGCTCTCGTTTCTTATTGGCTAATCTCTTACATAGTAATTTAACTCATCTATTAGTCCATGTATGGCCATGTAGTTGTGGTTTACTGGCTAAAGTTCACAGCGTCTATCTCCGGTGGCTCCATGGCTTCTCTCTAACTCTGCTCAAGAAATGCATTAAACATGTCCCCTGTTACCCATATGATGGGCAGTTCCACCCAAGATCCTCATGAGCTAAAAGCTTGAAGGGAGGCAGACTATAGAAAACGAGGCCTATTGGAGCAAAACTAATCTCCAGAGGGAGTCCCCATGAAGAGACTATTTAGGCATTAGACATTTTCTGACTGTTTTCTGGAAGCCAGAATGTGAACAGACTTGATCTACCACATATGATCATTCTGCTCCAGTCCCTCAGCAGAGGCCCAAAGCAACAAGGCAAAACTATCATCAGTGGAAACCTTTATAATCACGAAACAAATAAACAGCTCTTTAAATTGTCTCAGGCCTTTTGTCACAGTAATGGAAAGTTAATAGAGTTGGTGACCCAAGTGTTTTCTATTTTGTTTTGCATGGATAAGTTCTAAAGGTCTTACAGCACAGGGAGGCTATTACTCAAAACGGCCTCTAGCTCTGATCAACCCACACATGAAAAAAAAATGGTAATTGCTTCTGCAATCTCATTCAATTAATTAGACTCAGGAAGCAAATGGGGGTGGGGAGGAGGTCTGGCAAGATTTGCTGTTACTGCACAAGCAACTGTTCCTGTAGTGTGGCATAGGAAGAAGGGAAACTGAGAAGGTGAAACTGGCCTCTGTGACTTATCATTTCCTGAAACACTGGCTTCAGATTTCCATGGTCTGAGGATCAGCTTAATCCCTCTGGCTCTAGGAGACCGTACGTATGAGGGCAAAGGACAAGACAGTTGTATCAATTTTGATTTTATGAACAGTTCTTTAAAATGTATATTGTACATCAGTAACAGTATGTTGTCCAATTGTAGCGTGTCTGTTGTCTCTCCTAGCTTATGAAACGTCACCTGAAATGACTAGATGCTTGTATCCTCTACAGACCAGACGAGGGGCACAGTAAACATTAAGAGTGCATTCTGGTCTAAATAAAGCAGGACATGCTGCATTTCTTCTTTGGTGTGATTTCTGTACCCAATTACAGTAAAACATGTCTAATGAAAGTTTGTAATAATTATGAGTTAAAAGGTGAGTCAGACACTAAGAAGAAAGTAAGAAGACAGGTATCCCAACAATGAAAAAGCCATCCAGGAACATCTCTAAAATAAATAAAATGATGGAGAAATGTAAACAAGAAAATGGCTCTCAGCTCACTGTTCCTCTAGGATATACACATAGTCTGAGATATTAAAGGACCATAAAGCTTCTTCTGCCCACTTTGTTCTGGGAAAGGATTAAAATAGGAGCTCCAATCAGAGGACCTCAGACAATTTTCAGAAATAGTTTGTTAAAATACAGTTTTGAAAACTGAGTAATGTGCCATATGACAACCTCAAAATCATTTGGAGTCTGACTCTCTCATGCCAGGAATGAAAACAGACTGTTTTGTTCGTCATTCTCCAGAAGAAATACTGTCGTGGAATAAGGAGTCAATATGCATTAGTACTAAGGCATGAAGACATTCCCCTTGTATGGGCACAGAAAACAGTCCACATGTTCACAAGTTTACAAGTTTGCACACTTATTTTAGACACTTAGAGACTGAAGAAGGGAAAAGATCAATCTCTTTCCATGTCCGATGAAGCCGTTCATTAGCGAGGATTTCAAACAATTTGCTAAAGAAGAGACATCTTAAGAGACTGAAAAGACAGGAGTAACTTTCCCCTATAGTTGTGTAGGTTAAAGTCCTGAACGCAAATCCAGCCCATTGTTTCTCTCAAGCACACCTGGTGGGCAGCACAACCAGTAACACTTGCTACTCCTTCCATGAGATAATAATTGAAAATACTGAATTTGAAAATTACAAAGTTACTTGAACTCTATCAAAACCCCACACGTAGAAAATGCCACACTATATTACCTCATGGAATAAATCACATTCAAAATGCCAGCATGCAACACAGAATTGTATAATTTTTTTTGTTCTATAAATGTAAGTTAAACATGACAACCTCAAAATCATTTGGAGTATGACTCTCTCATGCCAGGAATGAAAACAGACTGTTTTGTTAATAAATTTTATCTTTCAACTTTGGCCACACTCCCAAATTATTTTATTGTTTATATGCAAATATTCTTTAAAAATATTGGATCCCAAACACTTTCAAATCTGTATGTTCAGGTTAAGAATTATTTAAATTGTGTTTGATGAGAGTATAACCTTCAAATGCATCACACCTTCCACACAGGCAGTGATTATGACTCCCTGATAAACACGGTGCCAGAATGTACATGTGTTATATTATTTAAGGTACTTAATTACACATTGACATAGATTGCACTTGGCAGTTAAATAGTCAGATATTGTAAATCAAACATTTGACTCAAATCCAAGAGAGTAAGTGGCACCGTTTTGTTTCATTGATGTCTTCATTCAAATCCCATTTTCTTTCCTTTCTTATACATTTCCTGTGAGAAAGGGAAGTTAGCTACTCTCGTGAGGTATTTGGAGCCTTCGGTCCAAAGACCTAACTGAGCTTGCCACTGACCTCGCACATGAGAAGCCACCATGGTTTCCTTTGATCAGAAAGAATGCTTCAGAACCTTGTCGTGTTTACAGTGCCTTACTCTAGGAACTGCTTTCTGTCCTCTGAGAACCAGTTGCGCTGGGTAATTAAAGATCTTTAGCACCAGCAATGCATCAATCACAAATATCCTGAGTACATTTCCACTAAGTAATCTCAGCTGCCAACCTGAAATGCCTCCATACGTTCATCCCACTAACATATCTATTTACTCTACCTTCTAGCGTAACCTTGGATAATTCTAAAATAGCCAGGACCACACAGCCAGTTTCCCCAGAAAGGAAACTAGCATGGGCACTCCCTGGGAAAATCAGACAGATTTTGCTCTAGCTTTGGATAGAACCCAAAGTATAAATGTTAAGTGTCTATTTCCCCCATCAGATATCCAAAGATTATTCAAGCAAGCATAAATGACATAGTATGGAAAGTACAATTTATTCATAGTATAGGAATTTTTTAAAAAAGAAAATGTGGAGAGAATATCTGAAGGTATTACATTTATATCTATAGACAATCTAATATCCACAATATTTTTAGAAGAACTACATTTTTGAAAATAAAGTGTCCTATTTAAATCCATCACACACGTTTTAATATAAAGAGACATGCTGTATAAATACTATATAAAAATAGTATTTCAAGAATAAGACTTAATTTGTGCAGGACTTTTCTCCTCTGACTTAGTAGGGAAGACTTCGCTGAAGCAGATTACTTTAAAACATACTGGCCATGAGCTAGATAACTAAGTACTTATAGCAGAAAAACTACACAATCATCTATAAATTAATTGCTCAAACCATAACACTCAAAGAAATTGATTTTCTAACAAATCCTCATTTCTCAAAAATATGGTATATAATCAGGCAATTTATAAATGAAAAGTCTAATGAGAAATTTTGTAATTGCAATAACAACAAACAAATCAATTGTTAATCCCACCTAAAAATATTTGAAGTGGTTTTGTAAATGATTTCCCTTGCCTCTCCAACATACCAATACCAACCTAACATAGAGATATGTGCATTTGCCAGAACAAACACACAGATACACACACACATGTATTCTGAAACACACAGGCACACACAAAAACACACAGTTGTGTAACACACACACACACACTCACATACAGAACGGGATTCTCCCTCCCCAAAGCAACTTTGTAGCTATGCATCAGAATGTTGAGTTATGTCAAGATCTGTCAGCGATATCCACACAAATTTCATTTTCATAGTCTAGATACTTTATGTTTCAATGAAATTTTAACAGGTTCTGAATATCAACAGAAGCCATTCAACAGAGTTGCTGATAAAAAGCGATTTCTGTAGCATGTGGGCTACTGACTATATTGGTCACCTAGAGTAGTATAATGCTTAAATTTAGTAAAAGGTCTGTAAGCTACACCTTCATTCAAAGTGTAAGACAAAATAAGTTGACATATTTTGACCCTCAGAGTTGAAAAGGTGGCAAGCACGTCCTCAAATTCAATACAACAGTTTTCTTAAGTCTTTCATGTCTGTCTATTTCAAGAGATACCCAGATGAAAATTACCTCTCACTAATTCTCAGAATCTCAAAGCCCTATATCCCGCAACATATGCAGTGTGTGTGTGTGTGCGTGTGCGTGTGCATGTGTGTGCATGCGTGCATGGGTGTGTGTGTGTGTGTGTGTGTGTGTGTGTGTGTGTGTGTTTAAGTGTACTGAACATGGAAACCTCAAGCTCTATTTTTAAGTTTCATTCCTTCTTACTGCTTAGCTTTGGTGGTTTTGATCAGAGCATAGGCAGAGGCAGACTGCCAGTTCTTCTGATACTTTGAGGGAAAACAGATATCTCAGTTTTTATGGAACATTTCTTGATTTTTATAAAACTTTGTTCTCCCTTAAAAAGTCTGTGTGGCTTACTCCACTTATTTAGTTCACTTGCCAGGAGAGCTATAAAATCCTAAGTATGCTTTTATTTATACCTGGCACCCAAACACCACAAAAACCAAAGGGATATTTAGTTGAGAATGTCTGGTTTTTCTATGGCAATAAACAAAAACATGAGAAAGTTATAATAGTCATGACACCATGTTCCCTTCCTCTATATACCAGGAACCACACCAGATAATATTCACATACTAACCCATAGTCTGCAATAATTTTGAAAGAGAATTATTAATGTGTTTATTTTTCTTGTGGGATAATTGAGGGTCAGTTGAAGTTCAGAGATGTAAGAAAGGTTGCTCTATAGGCCTTTGACAAAAAGCAATCCAACACACATTTGAATCCCAGTCTCCTTGCAGTAGATGTGTTTTGATCATATTCTGTGTGCATGTGTCTCTGTAGTATAAATGTCCATACAAACACACAACACACACACACACACACAGAGAAAGAGAGAGAGAGAGAGAGAGAGAGAGAGAGAGAGAGAGAGAGAGAGAGAGAGAGAGAATGGGGATGAAGACCAAGACTTAAAGTGAGTTGGCAGTGCAGGTTTGGGAACTAGTTTGTAGTCCATATCAAGAAGTGATAAAGTGGGGCCAGAAAGTATGATGCACGCCTTTAATCCCAGCACTCGGGAGGCAGAGGCAGGCAGATTTTTGTGAGTTCGAGGCTAGCCTGATCTACAAGAACTAGTTCCAGGACAGGCCCCAAAGCTAGAAAGAAACCCTGTCTTGAAAAACAAAACAAACAAAAAAACAGAAAAAAAAAACGTGATAAAGTGAAGGAAATTTAAGCCACAGAGAACCTAGAATGTAGCATGGATATTAATTTTCTTCATTAATCTATCCCAGAAATAAAAAAACTTCCTTCTTTGGGCTATCTACAAAATTATAAACTCCATAGGTAAAGATAAAATCATTCCAATATTATCTCTTCTTGCCAAATCAACTACAACCTGATTCTGAGGAATGTTAGTTGAACTGTACTGAAATCTTCATTTAGCATCACCAAAAATATCTTAATTCAGTTTTGGCCACGTTCAATTGGTATTTGTCTGTCTATGATTTCCTATAGTATACAAACTGAGCAGACTCTATTTAGGAGTACCTATTTTATATACATATGCACATGCAATAGCAATCAGTGACATAGGGGATCATGAATTTAAATGAGTCTGGAAAAGGTGTTCTCCTCAGAGAATTTTATTTTTAATTTTGGATCTTTACTTGTAGTATAATTCTAATCTCATGTGAATTCGTAACCATTATTGATGTTGAGCGTTCCTCAACTATGAAAACTCCACAGTTTCTGTTATTATAAAGGCATGACAGCTACACATACATGGCAAAAATATGCCCTTTGATCTTATCTATTTCATCTCTTGAAAAATTGAATCATTGGCTATAAAGGTGGTGGCACATATAGGGTAAGAATTAAATGTGTTATATGCCTTTGTGGTTAAAAACAAAAACTTCTGCATGAAAGGACAATGCAGCAAAAAAAGCTAGAATATAAAGGATATAATATAAATCCAACAATATTGATAAATGTCAAGATTACCTCATCGGATTATCAAAATACTTAGTAAAAAGTCCACAGATGCCTTAGTATTAGAGAAATACAGAGAGATTGGAAATCACACTGTATTTTATTTTCCCTTGATGAAATGGAAGCAACGAGAAAAACAAAGTTGTGTTCTCCCTGGGGCATTACATGTCTTTTGATAAAACTTGATAATATTTTAGTAGAAATGATGGCACGACCATTTTAAATAACTTTTCATTTCTGAAGAATGTATGAGAGTCCTCACTATGTTCTGGAAGTCTACATTGACTATTGGTGCATTATCTTTTCTAGTAATTATTAGTTGAATATGAGTTTCTTCATGATGCAGAGGTTGGTTCCCTGATAAATTATATATCTTTCTCAATGCCATACAAATTATAAATTAGCAAAGTTATACTTAAGCCCCACCTTCTCTAATATCTATGTAAAATTTTCTAAAATGCCTCAAAGAAGTGAAAAAAATCAGACAGATGAAGACATTCCTCAATATTACAAAGATCTGCTTTTAGGAATAGGAGTTTAACAGCAATTTCAAAGTCATCACTTATAGAATAATAATAATATAAAGTGTTTCATGTTAAAATGCTACCACTCCATCAATTATTTTACTTGTGATTTGAAATAAAATTTTCTTGCTATGAATTGAAAAATTAATTGTTCAAATACTTCATTGTTTACATATAGAATCAAGAGATGTCAACTTGCAGAACACTTCAAGTAGTTAAAGTGACTAATTTTAGTTGATTCTTATTTAGAAAGATGCCTAGTTTCTTTTGACTTTTCAAAATAAAATAATTCAAAGGACTCCTAATTCTTAACAAAAAAGAAAATACCATCCACTGAAGAAAATATTAAGAGGAGAGAGGAAAGAACTTGTAGTGGTTCAACACCGTGCATGAAGACAAGGAAGGCATAGGACATAGATGAAAATTCCATCTTCACTGCCTAAACCAACGAACCAAGTTACTGACAAACTGCTTTCTTACTCTATTTGGCTGTTGAAACGGCATAGACAACCAAAAGAACATTAGAAAAGTGCAAACATTCATCATATTTTGAGATTAAGAAATATCAAAGCGCCAATAGATTGAGCATCGTCTGAGGACCTGTGTTCTGATTCAGAGAAAAGACCTTCTTAGTGTATGTGCCCTGACAAGAAGAGAAGGGGTAAACTTCCGGTGTTTCAGGTAATATCAATGATCCTGCTCATCTGGGCCTCACTTCTGTGATTTAAGCACATTATTTGAGAATTCCATAAAATGTGTTTGGATCAGATTTACCTTTGGCCACCAACATCTTCCATATATACTCCCACCTTCCTATTTATCCAATTTCATGCTCTGTCTCTAAATTTTTTAACCCATTTAGTCCAATTTGTATTGCCCACTTACTCGTGGATACAGATTTGTCCTGGAGTTTGGGGAACACCTTCCAGGTATCATATCCTTAAAGAATTTCAATTCTCCCTCTCCCAGCCAACTATCAAATGCCAATAGCTCCTCAGGTAGGGGTGGAATTTCATGACCACCTCCCCATAGCCAGACTCAGCTTTTGTAGATCTTGAGCTTGTAAAGATCCTGGTCATCTTGTCACAGTTGCTGTGAGTTCATATGCACAGCTGTCCCAATATATCTGGAAACACTATTTCTTCAAGGTCACCATCACTAATAATAATCTTTCTGCCTTGTCTTCCACAATGATCCCTGATCTTTAGGACGAGGAGTATGATATACATGTCCCAGTTAGGAATGAACACTGAGTGGTCTCTTATTCTCTGCCTGTTAGCCATCTGTGGATCTCTGTGCTCATTGTTATCTGCTGCATGAAGAAAGTTTTCTGATAAAATGTGAGAGATAAACCAACTTATCTGTATGATAAAAAGTAAGTAGCAGTCAATCAAATTATGTCTGTGGCCTTCAGGACTTAACTAACTTCTTGTCAAATATTCTTATAATTCTCAGTATTTTAATACACATAGCTAAAACAATTAAATTAGCATTTTTATCCATTTTATACCTTTAATTTTATACCAATTATTACAGCAAAAATATGAAGATGATAGGTAGCAGGTTAGGGTGCTTTATTATATCTGCAGAGGTATAAGACCCAGAGTTGTTCTTTTTTATGAGAACTAAACTCTATATTCAATGATAACTAATGGTCTGCATTTGGCTCATCTTGTCAGTGTGAAGAGTGATATATACAAGGGATAAATCTGTTACTAGTGATATAAAGGGATTAACTGATGTGATTGGATATTAATTGTTTTAACTGTGTAAATAGAATACATAAGACTGTTGATGCTGAATTCATGATGAACCTAGATGTAGCCAGAAGTTCAGACAAAAGGAACATGCATATGAAAATAGAAAGATCAAAGGTGAAGTAATATGAAGGGAACCATGAGGATAAGCTGAAACCCACGTAGTCTCTAACGACTTCCGAGTGGGAAGATCCAGAATATTTTACTATTAAACCAAGATCAGAGTCTATATCAGGATTCAAATTAAAGGATAGTCGTATGCTAAATTATAAGGTATCTCACATCTTCTGGGATTTAAACCACCATATTAACATTCTAGATAGAGATAAAGAGGGGGTGTGTTTTCTATCTGATTTGTCTTGGCCCTTTCTTCTTAGAAATCATTGCATGTATAATTGATAATATGGTTTATAAAATCTTAGAAGATTATTTGAGACATATTTATGTATGCATATTTACAGCATATCTGTGAAACAATGGACATCATATTACTATTTTTTTCTTATATTCAACCTCTGTAATTCTTTTTATTCTGTATGTTTAGTGTTTTGATTGTTATGTGACAATGGGACTTTTTTTTTTAATCCAGTCTGCTTTGTGTTCTGTAAGCTTCTCATAACTTCATATGTACATCTTTCTTTAGTTGTACTTTTGTTTTTATAAATTTGGTATTTGAGATATTCTACTATTAGAAGTAGATACAGATAGTTTTGTCCTTCTGGAACAGGCCTCTCTTACATTGATAAATATCTTGAAGATTCACCCACATGACAATATATTACAAGATTTCCTCTTTTCTGGTTGACTGATGTTCAATTTTCTTTATTCATCCATCCATCAATGGAAATCTAACTTCCAGTTTCCTTTCAGTTATTATGATTAATGTTGCAATGAATGTGGGAGTTCAAATATCTCTTCAAGATCCTGATTTCTATTTTTTAAATAAAATGTCCAGAAATAGAATTCCCCATTTAAGTAGTAGTTGTAATTTCAATTTTTAAAGAAATGCCATACGTTTTTGTATAGCCATTACACTATTTTATGGTTCTACTGGCAGAGCACAAGGTTACAATGTACCCAACAATCTTGTCTGCACCTGACCTTTGCTTCACTTATGTGTTTAATTATTGATGTTCTGATGGTTGATATTAATTTATAATGTCTGAATTAAGAAAGCCTGACAGATTAGTGAACTAGGTATTGTTTTAAAAGAATTCACAGAAAACATTATGTTATGAAGGCTCTGACAATAGAAATGCTTAGTCCACTGATTGGTTCAAATTTGAATAGGTTATCAAAGGATGATAGAACTCTGAAAAGTAGAACTGGATTGAAAGTGGGTGATGTCATGCTAGTGCTGTCTGCTTCCAGCCTGTGCTTCCTGTCTACTTTAATACTAGCAGCTTTGTACTTCACACACCTCTGGCATGGTAGTGTTCTACTCATATTCCTGCTGCTTGGTGACCATGGATTGAACAGTCTGAAAGGATGAGACCTCCATTTGGTTGCTTCTGTCAGGTATTTAGTCATATCAGGGAGACAGTGAATTAATACAGTAAACCTAACATCATGTTAAAGTCTATCTCCTATACTCTAGTTATTTGTTTTTTGAAAACATTGAGCACTTCTTATTTATATGTCTTCTATATAGAAATGATTAGATTGGGATTTGGTTTGGTTTTTTAATTTAATAGTTGGTTATATTTTTATACTATTAAATTTCATTTAACTTTTTAATATTTCAGAAAGTAGTGTCTTATAAGATACAAAATTTAAAAACATTTTATATTATTCCATTGGTTCCTTTTTTCTTCTTTTTATACTCTTCTACTTCTTTTAATATTTTCAGATTGTTATTTTCATATTTGCCTATTTTTTACATTAATTAGCCAGCTTAAAGTGTCATATCCATAAACTCATGACCAATATCCATGTTGTAAACATTCAACTTTTTGGTTTTCATTCAGACAGTTAACAGCATTTAAAACTGATTTTTATATTTTCTGTATTGCAGAGTTTCAATTTTATTCTTTTGCATGTGGATATCAAGTTTGCCTAAGACTACTTGATAAATAGAGTAGTCTTTCCCCTTGCCTAAGTAAATTTTCAATTTTGTGAAAAAATGATATCAGAATTGTTGCAAGGATTCTAACCCATATCTCATATTTAATTAAACGTTTATTTTGGTAATACTGTAACCCAATATATGACAAAATAT
>JAQHUG010000017.1:8650178-8682925 GCA_028555095.1 Dicrostonyx torquatus | reverse complement strand
ATGTCTAACCTCTGTCAATACCACAGAACCTAGATGATAAAAGCTATACATAATGTCTTGAGAGAGGGTAGAATAGTTCTTTTCAGTTCAATCATCTTTTCTTAGGTCCATTTAAAAATTGCAGTTTCTTTGATTCTCAGTATGAAGTGTGGAATGACCTGGCCTTCTTGCACATGAAATTCATTACTGTTACTTTGACAGGAGACTCTTTTCATGTCTATTGTCATCATTCTTATGGGTGTCTTTTAAACCATGTATAGTATATATCTGTATTTTAATAGCTTTTTAATCAGTGTTTTGCCGTTTTTAGCACATACAACAATGTTTTGTTATGTTTAGACATAAAGATACGGTTTTTTTAAACAGGGTATAAAGGACATAATTTATTGCAGTGTTATATCTATGTTAATTAATACATATATGTGTGTACATGTTGGGAGATTAAATGACAAAGAAAAGGGGAAAATCGATTGTTCATGCTTCTCTTACATTCTGTGATTGTGTTAACCTTGGTTAAAAGATCTAGTGCTTTCTGTTTTCATTTTTATTTATGTGGATTTTATAGAATTTTTCATGTAGATAATTTTAATATCTTCAAACACAGACAGAGGAGTATCATTCTTTCTTACTGATATTTATTTAATTTCTTTCCTTAGTTTCATTTAAATTACTGAAGTCTTCTGGGCTTTGTTGAGTGCAGGGATTTAAAATGTATGTTTCTTTCTTTTTTTCTTACAATGCTTAGTTTTTCACAATAAGGTATCGTATTAAATATATGACTTGATAGACATTTAGCAACTTCAGAAATTTGCTTTCAATTTTCATTTTTTGAAAGGATTAATCTACTTGAGTGTTCTAAGTTATAAATTGGATTTCTGCCTCAATTGTTATGACTCTGTGACATTTTTTCCTAGGCTTGTAAATACAGATTACATTGTGCTAGTTTTTCCAAGGCTCAATGATCATCACAGGAGAGGATAAAAATTTACTATTATTCTCTTAAAGGTCAACATTTCATTCCTTTGATCTTTCCATATTGAAGCCCAGACTGCTCATCAAATTTTTTATTTTGCTTGCCATGTTTCCAGTTCTGGTTTTTTTTCTTGTATCTACTACTTATTATAGTACTTTTCTCTTTCTCTGTTTCTAATGCATTTATAACTATTCATTAAAATATTTTTTTCTGATGCTTGATTTAAAACTTCCTGCTGTTTTTGTTCGTTGTCTGTTTGCTTTTTTTTTTTTCTACTAGTGATTTTCTTCTTTTTTACCTGGACATCTTAGCATTACCTTAGGAGGGTCTGGTTCTTACTTGAGCACTGATCTTAACAGGACTCCTCTGATCAAGCTCCTCTGGTAATGGGGAGTTGGAGGGTAGGAAGGGCGGGGTAGTACATATACACTCCCAGCTGGAGATGGTGTTTCAAGTCTGCTTTCTGCCTCCTCTGAAACCAAGAGAGAAATGCTATTCCTTTTTCTGGGCTTTGATGGATCCTCAAGCTTTTCATCAGATCTCTACGAGCATTCCTTGCAGGAGAGATGCAAGAACGCTATTGACTGTTTGCAGATAGTCTATCTTCACAAAACTGACATATGACCTCGTTGCTGCTGATGATTATGAAAGCCCTTATTCTCTCCTAGGTCTTTTCTGATGTCTACCCACCAGGAGGTAGAGCGGCACAACAGTGCTGCTGAGTGAGAGTTTGAACGTCTAGGTTCCCCACAGGTCTCCCTAAACATCACCAGTATCCTCATTACCGACCAGTGGGCGGTGTGAAACTTCCAGCTGCCCTCTTGGACTACTCTGACACCATCACGGCAGGAGGTTTGTGAGGCTCATTAGAGCCTGACAAGGGTAGAAAGCAAGGTTCTCTATTCAACCTTTACAGTAGGGGTGGGGTGAGATCACTGATACATTTGTGCTGCAAAACTAGTCGTTGCTGGTTAAGAATTTTTCTATCTTGATTTGCAGTCTCAAGGATTAGGGAATCTGAACACTACCCTAGCCTTTGCGATTCATTTGTACCTGTTGGTGTCTGTACAACATTGGCTTTCACAGCCCAAGATGTATAGCATAGAAGGGATAAAGAAAAGCCATTGAACTCCCATTTTTATCATTCCTTTACCGCCATTCTCCTCCTGTGTTCAGTCTTTCCTCCACTTTGGCAGTCTTTTTAATGGCAGAGATTCTTCATTTATCCCTAAAAGAGAAAGGGAATAATGAATATCTGTTTTGTGGAGAAGTTGTCGTATTCATATAAAATAATTCTATTTATTCAACAAATATTCACTGAGCTTTTTTGTCTGAATTTCTGAAATGTACTTCAGGGCATTATGTGTTTGAGCACTTGGTTATCAAGTTGGCAGCCTATTTGGATGGTTTGTGAGGCCTTCCAGAGGTGGGGCACAAACAGAGGAAGTGGGTCAGTGGCTCTAGACTTCTGAATACAGACAGGATACGATCCACCATCTTCTGACCTTGAGCTGTGACTTTATCTCCACAATGGCCTGAATCCATTCCCAAAACATGAGTCATAACACACACTTTCCACCTTATGTTGCCTTTGTCATATTTTGTCACATAAATAAGAAGAGAAACTAAATTCCAAGTATGCATTGGTACACAATGGCAGTGATGGCTGTAGCTTCCACCCTATGAGAGTTCAGCAAGTAAGACAGACCTTAAAAAGATATGAATTATTTTTAAGAACTCTGGAGATCAGTCATAGCACATAAAGAAATATATAGATTCCAGTTTAGATATCTATACTGCACATATTATTTGTAAATAAAACTGATTCAGGAAAAGTAATCCTATTGTAGTATAATCTAACTAGTATATTTCATTTTAAATAAGCACACTTTAAATACAATGGAATTTTATTCAGTGACTAATGAGTGCATAGTTGCACAGTGATGGCTGAAAATTATGATCATAAGTGTGAATTACAAATCTAAAATGTAAAGGAGCTTTTAAGTGATGAATATTTATTTTTGAAGTATTTTCACGAATATTTATACTCTTTCTCTGTAAAAAACAAAGCAGTATAGCTTGAGTATAACTTGGTGATGTGTCGCTATGAAGATTTGCCTGTATAATCATGCTTATGAACTCTGAAACATCTTAGCATTGCTTTACTATGGAACATTCCATTGCTTTATTTGCCTTGGATTGGGCTGACTTTATTGTCCATCATCCTCCAGAGAACATACTGACATTTTTAATTTGATGGGCTGCTGAGAAACCACAGCAGGGTATAGACCAACCCATCAATAGTGAATTGAGAAGTTCATTGATGTAAAGAGCTAATTAGGTGACTCTGAAGAGGGTAACTTGATTGCAATCCATGTGACTTTTCAGAGATCACCCTGTAGGCCAGCACCTAAGAGGAATTGTAAATGAAGAAACTTGCTTTCTGCTTTCCCATGGGTCTGCCCGGACCTTCTTTATTAAAAGTCAAGAAGAGCCACAGCCTTCCTCTGTAATGAAGAGTTCACAATCAAACATACATTTTTTTTTCTTCTCAGTGTTTCAAGGAGTCATCAGTTTTCCCAGAGAAGATGCTGAGAACCTGAGCAATTATCTTCAAATGGTTGGTGAAAATATAGGCTTTGTTTCTCTATTTCCCCTTAGGAGGTAGAATACTTTGGAAATAGCACCATCCACAGTACGTGTGTGTGTATATAAATATATAAATATTTAAAATCTAAGTAGTTTGCTTGTTTCTATTTTATATGCAAAGCTTTAATAATCTATTTAAAGATTGTGAAGTTATGAGGGAACAGAAAATTTATAAAGCCCATGTTTTATTTCTAGTTATATGACTGAGTAGTCACATATTATGTTAAAACGATTTCCTAAGTGGTGGTTTTGTTCTGCTACTTAAAGAGACATTCACCCAATACTGGAATGAACAATTGCTCTCTGATAACAGAGCATCTTTTACCTCTTGCAACTTTTCCAAGCTTAACATACTCTTCAATGAACATAAGCTGCTGCCCCTGTCCAGTAAAGGTCCCTTTTGGCCATCATGGCATGCTCAAATATTTGACTCTGATTTATTCTCCTTGCAGCATGATTTTTCTGGCTCACACTTCCAAACATTCGCTTTAGATTTTTTTTCTCAGCTTTTCTGGTCCTTAGTCCTGCTCTTACTGTGGATACTCTTCATTGTCTCACTCCTGTTGGATCTTAATTTGTTTCACAGTTTAAGAAGCTGCTTTAACACCGAGAAGTCACATTTCTTTGGAGTATTTGTTGTTTCCTGATCATATTTAAATTTCATATTTTATGGATGTTAACTCTCCTTACATCCTCAAATCTAGATTTCATTATATGCATCATTTGAAGTGAATAAGAAAAGCACAAAGACACAGAACACATGTAAAGTTAAATACCTAGGAGGTGCTTGATACAAAGCCTTTTCACTGTTACTAGAATTGAAATTTTGTTTTATTTGCTGTCTCCCACTATATTTTTGCAATTAAATATAAATTCTTTATAATCAATTAAAGTTTGTTTTATACAAGATAATGATGGTCTAAATAAATAGAAGTTATATAGTATAATCTTCAGAGTGTAACTTAATTCACAAACAAGATAAAACTGATGTACATTTGGTATAAGCTAAAACTAAGATGTATATCGGTCCAATGGATACTGATGATACTTCTTAAATCTTCTATATGTAACCTTATCTCATTATTTTCAGATCCATGTCTAAGCTTGCTCTTTCATGAACCTTTTCTATTTCAGTTATGACCCCTGAGCTACAGGGACTACAATATTTCAGGTGATTTTTCTCGAGTTACATTGTTTCAGATAAAAACAAAACTGAAGTTACCCTAACTCTCTTCTGTCCTTATCTACATTTAGGCCATCAGCAAAGCACATAGGCTATACTGACATAGCACACCAAGGATACAAGTCTTTCTTACTACCCCTGTGGCTCTCATCCTAGGTGGTAGGCAGGGGCGGGAGGGAGGAGTCACTGGTACATCTCATCTGTAATATCTTCTCAACTTGACACCTTTAAGTCTATTCTAAACAGTATTTGGAAGAGTCCTGGGTAGACATAAATCATAAAACATTTATATGCTGCAGTCTACCAGATGGCTCCCACTGGACCTGGCAGAAAAGGTAAAACACTCCATCTGATTTACAGGGTCACATGATCTTGTGCTCCTGTTTTATATTTCTAACCCATCTCTACAGTGTCATATGATCTTGCCCACCTCCCTTAGTTCTGTCCCTTGTATAGATCTTTCTGGGTACATGGATCTGATCCTCCCCAAATCTGCACTGGCCTCTTTAGTTTGTACCTGTCATTTCCCTTGGTCAGAATTCCCTTGTCTGATTATCCACACAGAGAATCCCATGCTTTCTTCAAACCCTCCATAAAATTTCACTTGTTGTACGTTATTGAAATTACAACCCTCTCTACCACCTCATCCTTTGTCAAGATTTAATTTTTCTTCCTATCAATAATTGCTATCTCATACACTATGCAATTGCAATACTGAAATTGGTTAATATCAGCCTCCATATTAATTACAAATTTCAAATGAGGACAAGAACACACACTTATGTGCTGAAAGTCGATGCAAACTGTTGTTAATTATTTGCTCTTTATAGTAACATTTGTCATATGTAGACTTCTAATTTTTATAACAAGTCACTTGATACTTGTTCAATGAAAGAATTAATTTTAAAAATAATCTTGCTTTATTACTGCATGCCTGCCATCCCAGCACTCAGCAGGCTGATGCAGGAAAACTATTATTTTAAAGCCAGCTTAGCAGAGAGAGTCAGCAAGTTTGAGAGCAGTTTGGGCTACACAGAGAGGCATTGGTTCAAAAATGAAATTAAAGGAAAAAGATTGAGGGTGAATATGATCATGATGAGTTGCAATAAACTCTCAAAAAATCAATAAAAAATGTAAACAAGAAAAAGAAAATTGATAAAAACTGTAACAGTGCACTGAACACTTAAAATGTATAAGACAGCCAGGAAAGTCAAATGGAAAAACATTACTTTTAAAACATAGGTTAGTTTTCCAACATGTACAACACTAATTTACTGAAACATATTTGTATTACATTCAATAGTAGTAGATATTTTTGTATATTTTATATTTCATGTGTTGTTGAATTCACTCTTTTGAAATATACACAATGAGGTACCATTTTTATCTTTATAATTATCACTTAATTTTCCTATTAACAATGAATTGTTCCTTATTTTGGTGGGACAATTAGCATAACAGAGTACCTCAAGCAAAAATATGGAAAGGTGAAACATTTTCTACTAAATGTTTTGTCAACAAAGCATGGATAATTCATATATAAAAGATGAAAAATGTCCCACAACATTCATTCATTTTTAATGGGTAATACTGAAATGATTATGTTATCTGGGGAGCTCATATTCTGTGATACTCAGACTTGATTTTACTCATGAACTTCCCCTGTTTGAAATAATGTGAATATGCATATTACCTTACTTGCCAATTGATGTGGCCTACACTTTCTGCTGGTAAAGAGGAATGGAAGCATTATTGCAGATATGTGATACACTCAATAGCAAGATCATCACTCAAGGTGTCCTAGTCTCAAAGGTAAAAAGTTAAGATGAAAAGTATTTATGTTTGGATGAAATATTCTATATATGTCGGTTAAGTCCATTTGAGTTATGACATCTGCTAGTCCCCTTATTTCTCTGTTAAGTTTCTGTCTGGCAGACCTGTCCAGTGGTAAGAATTGGGTGTTGAAGCCTTCCACTATTAGTGTATGGGGTTTGATGTGTAATTGATTTAAGATTCAGTAATGTTTCGTTTCTCTTACAAATGTGGGTGCCCTTGTATTTGGGGCATAGATGTTTATAATTGAAACTTCCTCTTGATGGATTTTCCCTGTGATAAATATGAAATGGCCTTTTCCATCTCTTTTGATTAATTTTAGTCTGAAGTCTATCTTGTTGGGTATTAGAATAGCTATAACACTTGTTCCTTAGGTCCATTTGCTTGGAAAATCCTATCCCAAACTTTTACTCTGAGGTAATGTCTGTCTTTGAGGTTAAGGTAGAGAAAAATGTAGAGAACAATAAAAATTAGTTTTAAAAAGGTATGGTTTTTGTAGGCAATGAAAGGATGGATCCTGTTTTTGTATTGATTCTGATAGCCTGTGTCTTTTGATAGGTGACTTGGGACCATTGATACTAAGAGATATTAATGACTAATTATTAATTTCTGTTATATTTAGTTGTGTTGTTGTTGGTGACAGTGTTTGTGTTTTTCCCTTCTTTGAGGTTTGCTGGTATGAGGTTATCTGTTGCCTGTGTTTTTGTGGGTGCAGCTAATTCCCTTGTGTTGGAGTTTTACTTCTAGTACTTTCTGTAGGACTGGATTTGTGGATAGGTGTTGTTTAAATCTGGTTTTGTCATGGAATATCTTGTTTTCTCCGTCTATGGTGACTGAGAGCTTTGCTGGATATATAAGTCTGGGCTGGCATATATGGTTTCTTAATGTCTCCATAACATCTGTCTAGGACTTTCTGACTTTCAGAGTTTCCACCTAGAAGTCATGTGTAATTCTGATTCTGCCTTTATATGTTACTTGGCCTTTTTCCTTTGCAGCTCTTAAAATTCTTTCATTGTTCTGTATGTTTAGTGTTTTGATTATTATATGGTGAAAGGATGAATTTTTGGGTTTTTTTGTATATTCTATTTGAAAGTTTTCTTCTATGATTTTGTTGAACATATTTTTTATGCCTTGGAGCTGGAATTCTTCTATCCCTATTATTCTTAGGTTTGATCTTTTCATGGTGTCCCAGATTTCCTAGAGGTTTTGGGTTTAACACTTTTTGAATGATCTATTTTCTCTGTTGCATATTCAACATCTGAGTTTCTCACTTCCATTCATTTCTTGAATTCTGTTGGTTATGTTTGTTTGCATCTGTATTTCCTGCTTGTTTACCCAGATTTTCCATTTCCCAAATTCCTTCAGTTTGTTTTCTTTATCTTCTCTATTTGAGTTTTCATGTCTTGGACTGTTTCTGTCACAGGTTTGATTGGTTTTGTTTGCTTGTTTGTTTTTGTTTTGGTTTGGTTTTGGCTTCTTTTAAGGACTTTATTAATTTATTTCATTTTTTTGTTTGATTTTTTCTTGAAGGAAATTTTCATTTTGCCTTTAGGGGCCTCTATCATCTTTATAAAGTTATTTTTAAGGTTGTTTTCTTCTGCTTTATCTGCTTGGGATGTCTAGGCCTTGCTGGTGTAGATCCATTAGTTTCTGGTGGTGCCATATTGCTCTTTATGCTATTGAATGTATTCTCACACTGTCATCTACCCATCTCTTCCTCCAATTGGCACAGGTAGGGTTCGTAGCTCAAGTTGTCATTCTTCCCCCAGGTGCAGTTGTTGTTGCTTTCACCAGGTACAATTGTGGCCTATGATTCTGGTTGTTGTTGTCTCTCCAGGTCCAGGAAGTCGTCTGGTCGCTGGTGTATAAAGAGACGTCTGCCTGGAGAAGGTGCTTGCTGCCTGGTCGCTGGGGATGCTATGGCTTCAGAGTAGAGAGCAGGACTCTCCACTGGGATATCAGACACTCACCTGTCCTGAAGGTGAAGGTGTGGCCAGTGGGGCCAGGGGTAGATGGTGTAGCAGGGAATGGTTGCTTAATCATTCTACAAGGACATCTGCTCAACCATGGTCACAGTAGCATTATTTATAATAGCCAGAACCTGGAAACAATTTAGATACCCCTCAACCAAAAAATGGACAAAGAAAATGTGGTCCATTTACACAATGGAATGCTACTCAGTGGTTAAAAAAAAGTGACATCTTGAAATTTATAGGCAAATGGAAAAAACTAGAAAAAACATCTTGAGTGTGGTAACACACACCCAGAAAGACAAACACAGTATGTATTGGATGTGAAGCAAGACATCAAGCTACAACTGATAATTGCAGAAAAACTAGGTTAAGGGGGGGGATCCTAAGAGGAACACACTTGGAGGGCCCCAGGAAGGAAAATAGTTAAGATCTCCTGGGCAAACTGGCAGGGGTTTAGAAGGGGGGGATGAGGATAGGAAAACAAGGAATTAAGAAGACCCAGTTGGAGAAGAAATGGTGGGGGACAGCAATGAAAGAGATACCTTGATAGAGGGAGCCATTATGGGGTTACGGAGAAACCTGGTGTTAAGAAATTCTCAGGAGTCCACACGAATGACCCCAGTGAAGACTCCTAGCAATAGTGAAGAAGGCATGTGAAAGGGCCTTCCCCTCTAATCAGAATAGTGACTACCCTAATTGTTCTCATAGAACATACATTCAGCAACTGAATGAAGCAGATTCAGTGACTCACAGCCACACACTGGGCTGAACTCAAGAGAGTTCAGTTGAAGAGAGGGGAGGAGTATCATATTACCAAAAGGGAGGGGGCTCAAGAGCATGATTTGTTTTCAAAGGAAAACCACAGAGATAGCTGACCTGAGCTAATGGGAGCACACAGACTTTGGACTGACAACTGGGGAACCTGTATGGGACCAACTCAATCCACTGAATGTGGATGACAGTTATGCCATTTGTTGTGTTTGGAAGGGAGCGCTGGCAGAGGCACCAGAGACTATCCCAGGTGGATGAACTGCGTTTTTGGAGCCCATTCGCTACAGCGGGATACCTTGTTCAACCTTGATATGGGTGGGAACTGGGGGAAGGACTTAGTCTTGCCTGAAGGTGGTACTTCAGATATTGTTAACCCCCCAGGGAAGGTTTTACCCCTCTGAGGAGTTGTTGGGGGATGGGAAATGAGGAGGTGAAAGGCAGGAGAAGGGCAGGGAGGAGGAACTGGGGTAGGTATGTAAAATGAAAACTAAATTTTTAATAAAAAAGATGAAAACACAAATTGCAGTAATTCTAAGATATGTTAAGACTACGCCACCAGACACTTCACCTCCATGCACAAAGCACAGTTGAGGAGATGTCCCTGTATCCCAAAGAGTTTGCAAAGAAAACATGATAATCTTGTGGAAAGGATATAGCTGATTTAACTGAAAGTGTAATATTTAATTGGTGAAAAACTGAATTTTAAGGAAGCGGCATTTATGCTAAGGCAATTTATTAAGGTGAAAAATGAAAATAATTCAAGTAGAGAAATTTTCAGAACAAAGAAATAGAAATAAAAAATGTCCTGGGCTTCTTAGACAATTTCAGGTCATTCAATTGACTGACAAAGTATTGTGTTAAAGTATGGATATAAATTGTCTGATGAAATTGTCTAGATATGATATACATGAACAAACAATGCCATTGAGTGGACACCATCTCTCTCACCTGTCCAGCACTCTTTTGGCTGATTTTAACCCAGGAACACAATATAAGGCATAAACAAGATTGGTATTTCCATTTTTCCATCATCACTAATAATGGCTTGGTTCCTTTTTCAAGGTCAATGATTTGCTTTTTCCTCTTTGATAAATAATTTAAACTTCATCACATGGCTTTTCATCTGTCATCTGAAATGATGAATTAAAGCTCTCTGGTGCATCAATTAAAATTTGTCTTTATTTGAATAACTGTAGATTAGATCTTTCTTCTTCTTGTCTATAATTTCAATTTGCAAAATAATGTAGTCCGTTTATTATTTAGAAAGTCTCTTTTAAACAAAGCAAATTAAAAGTATAGTTCATGACAGTTCATTCAAGCATATGTGTAAATAATAGGCTACCTATATTTAACAATTTTAGGATACCTAATATTCAGCTTGAATTGAAAAAATGAAAAAAAAATTGTTGAAAGCAATGTTAACAAATGGCTAACATTTAGCAAAATAGAAATAAGATAGAAAACTACTGTTCTCCAATGATCTTTAACTACAATAAAATTTGTATTATTTGAAAGTCAGTTTCTCAAATAAATACGTTTATAACACAACCCCTATAGCTGAAGCCTGGGAACGTCGTGGAATGTGTGTGGGAAGATTGTAAAAGATCGGGACAGGATGTCTGCTTTGAGATTTACTCTTGTAAAAAAGGAGGGTGGCACTGATTTACTTGTCACCAGCTCTAACAAACTACAAATTGTCCTTGTAAATTGTATATTTGAGTTGGGAACAGAATGCAGTGAGGACAATCCTTGTTGTTTTTAGGCATTTGTCTGGCTTCATTCCAAATATCTGAAATGTTATTGTGCTTCAGTCTATGTCATTAGCATTTCCAAGAGAAGAAAATAACATAGACAAGAAAGTTTTAAAATCATTTTTAAAATGTGATATATACAGGGATGAATGCATATATATGCATTTACACAGTTACCCATATCAATTCACACATATTTATATATCACGTGTGTTATTTTAATAGAGAGGTCAAATGACAGATGGAAGTTCATTCTTGATTGCCCAGCAGACAGCTCTCTATAGCATGGCTTGCCAGGAAAACATGAGTCATCTGTTTTTCCTTCTACTCACTTACAGGGACCACTACTGGGGAGATGAGGTGGAGTGTACCACGTGGATGACGGAATACTACTTGCAGTTTTCTTAAATGCATGCTGATTTTTCTTGTCAATCATTTTGTGGATCTTTCTCTAATGTCATGAGCTAACCCAACCGTGAAGATGTTAAAAGACCTTTGTAACTGCTATGAATATTATTCCAACCATGTTATCATACTTAAGCCTCAACCTAGTCAAATAAGCGATAAATAATAAATTATCTGTAACTTTCTTAGAGGAAGCCAAAATGTGTTAGTTATGATTATTTCGATGTGTTTTTTTTTCCAGAAAACCTGAAATCATATTAGTACCAGAGAACCCTTTCTTTTCATATGGTAGAATACCACATAGTTTTGTTGATCAACCTGAAATCATGGGACAGAATGGTAATTTCCAACCTGTTAACAAAGAATATCAGATAAGGGACGGGAACACAGAGCAGTCAGTGAAGTGCTCGCATTTTAAGAATCAGGGGCAGAATATCATGCCAGCACCTATGTAAAATCTGGTGTTGCAGTGTGCATCTGTCACTTCTGTGAGGGGAGGCAGTGATAGTAGGACCCCTGGGGAATTCTGGTTAGAGGTCCTAGTTCAATGATAGACTGTGTGTCTATGAATTAAAATGAAGAATGATCAAGAAATACTTCATTTAGCCTCCACGCACATGTCACATACATAAGCATTTTCATGCACCCACAAGCAACTGTGCCTAAACATGTACATGTGCACATATTCTTTAAAGAGTTTCAGGTAAATTTTATAGTCAGAAGTCACTTTCAAACGCCAGAGATACAGCTCAGTGATTAAAGTGCTTGCCTAGTAGATACAGAAAACCTAGGCTCAATGCCGAGCACCTGACAGACCAGATGTAGTGGAGCATGCCTGAGGTTCCAGTACCAAAGAGGTGAAGGCAAGATGCTCAGCTACATGGTGAGTTGAGGTCAGGCCAGTATACTTATTATCCGGCCACAAAAATAAAAATATCACCTTTGAATTTTATTGGAACAATGGAAGCCTTCAATGAATCATTGGTTGGCATGGGTACAAACATGTCAAGGACTCAGTGCCTCAAACTCATGGGAATGATAAAGTCTTCACTCCAGGGTCAGGATCAGAGGGATGGCAAAGGCTTCTTCTGGTCCTACTGCAAGTATTGGCTAGGTGTACAAATGATTGCAAATGATTAGCCAGTGTACAAAGACTGGCAACTTCAGCTTCCTCTTCCCAAATGTTCATAGCTTAAGACTGCTCACCCACAGTCTCCTCCAACTGTGGTTAGCCAGCTCTTTCCCCTTGTCATGTACATAGTTTAGGTTCTGGGTTGTTGTGCAATTGTTACCCTCCATCAGAGAGCATAGTCAATTGATCCCATCCTTTTCTGTATGTGTGTCTATGTGTCTGTCCATTTTAATTTTTTTAATTCAGTAATCACCTCGTCAGGTTTCCAGGATCAAGCTACTCAAGGTGCAACAATATATTCTTCTATTGAATGGACTTAAAATATGACAATTCTATTATTCCTAGTGATTCATAACAGAAATAAATTTAGCATTTAGACATAGATTAAAACACCGTTATCTTACTCCAAATCTGGAATATAAGAGCAAAACTACACTGCCTTTTATAATTTATCTTACAAAGTAGGAAAAAATTAAGATTTCTTACATTTCATTGCTGTTGAAAGCATATTGTCACTAAAAGTCTCCATTTATCAGAGATATGAACCTTATGTAAAGTGGCCCAAAATTGTGACTTGCTTTTCATTCTGGTAGACATACTACATGTAAATGTGTAGATTCATTGTCTGTTCTTCTGAAGAACAGAGACCATAGGAAAAAAAATGCCATGTGCATGTGCACACATGCGTGTGTGTTCGTGTGTGTGTGTGTGTGTGTGTGGACATCTAATCTTGTATGTAGTGGGTGAGGATATAAACAATTTTGGGAGAAGTTGCTTCCAATCTTTTCTAGAATAGGTGGAGATGCTTGTAATAGCATAAGGGTCTGTCTGGGAAACATCACAGAGAAAGGCAAACAGCTGAAGCATGAGAGAAGGGAAGCTCTGAGGACATCTGCGGAAGAGCAGGTCAGGTAGTAGGCTAGAAACAAATGGGAGGGGCACATTTAATTCATCATCAATTTAAAGTTTTTTATAAGAAAATATTAAATACCACAATGTCTTCTAATACAGATCTTCTACTAGAGATAATTTAGTTTAAAATGGTGAAAATAAGCTTTGCTGTTTTAGTTTTTTTCATTTTATATTTGTTTCTCTATTTAGAAAATGTATTCTTTACTTTGCTTTCAATACTTTCCGGTAGAAATAGAGTCTCAGGAACTAAAAACATGTCAGGTTCACAGACACTTGACTTGAAGCTGCACACACTGATCATCTTCATGGATTTTACTCCCTGTCCCCTGTAACATTTGATTTTTATAAGAAAATTGAAATTGCCATGAAGAATTAGCAAGAGATACTGTGAGCAGTGGACAAAGCTTTGGGTTTTTAGTTGAAAACTCTCTCTCTCTCTCTCTTTCTCTCTCTCTCCCTTTCTTCAAAGATACTGAGCATTTTGTTGTCACCTCATATCTCCAGAGGCCTCTAATTTCCACCAGTAAAGTTAGCCCATTGTATTAAATAACAATTGGTGAGAAATTATAATGCATTTATCTTCATTTCTTTCCTCAAAGATTCTGTAGGACACATTGAAAACAAAGGAAAATTAAGGCAGAATAAATTAGAGACTGAATTCAGATTGCTAAGTACCCACTGAAGAGTAAAAGTGAGCTTCAGATGATATGGTCCTGTGACTATGGTAAGGTAAACACCACACTATCCCTCAGCTTGCATCTATTAAAAATGAAATGAACTCTTGGAAATGTCTGATGGGTTACATACTGCCTAAAGTGCGCATGTTCTCAGTCTACTGATTCTCTCTAAAGCTTATAATTCACCCTGACTGAATTAGCACGCTCTTTCCCCAAGTCAGTCCCACTCCAAATAGAACATGGAGGAAAGGAATTGCTGCCTTGCTGAAAACAAGCCATACATATTCATGGTGCAAACAGAAAATCATTTACCAAATTGCGGATAGTAAATACAAATTAACCCTGCAACAAAAGGTGTAATATTTGCATTTTCAAGACTTAGATCTCTGTGGGACTAATTAGATAATCAGTAGGAATTACACTTATCATGAAGACAACCTGGCTGTAGACCGGGTGAGTGAGTGCTTCTGTGCTAGGGGCTTGCAATAGTAATTAGTTTTCATTTCTTCATAGTTCTTCAAGAGTGCTGTATAAATTGATAGATTAAAACTTTCTATGGATATATTTTCCAAACTATTTAAAGCTAGTTAACTTCAATAGTTTCTCAGAATTTTTGTTTGCTCAACAAAATAGCAACAAAGAAAATTATGGATGATCTAGAAGACCTTCCAATGGTCTCCCTCTGTCCATCCCTGTTGTTCTCTCAATGGATCAGCTACTCAACATTCCTTTCCTATGGAATGCAACAGTCTGTCAAGTTCTCTAGCTCAGCATTTGATTTGTTCTTCTCTGGTTCATTTCTGAAGTGCTGTCACAATGGATTTTCCAAGACCCAAATATTATCAAGTCAGATCAATTATAACATCCTGCCCTGCCTTTTGGATAAAATCCAACCTTCTTAGCTTGGACAGATAATCGTGGTCCTGCCTTCTCTCCAGACTCATCTCCTGGCACTCCATCTGTCAACACTTTTGACCAAGAGTCAATTCTGTGCCAACTGTGGTTCCAACACTACACATTTCATTCTCTACAGTCCAGCCTGATTAAATCATGCCCAGTTACTATCTTCCCTGGGGTACAAATAACTCTTCTGCATTTTTCACATTTTTTTTCTTTCTCCTTCTTGCTAGTTTCTTATGCATTAGGACCCAGCTTAGACATCAAATCTTTTGGAAGACCTTCCTGATTTTATTTTGTCCCAAATCCTGTTACTGCCTTTGCAACACTCTGGCTCCAAAATCCTTATGCATGTAACCCACTCCTTAATATCTTCTCTTGTTTTCTTCTTCTCTTACAATGCTTTTTCATTAAAGAAAAATGGCTAATAGATTCTGTAGCACACAATGGATATGAAGTGAATATGCACTAAATGAAAAAAATACCATAGAGGATGATGTTGGGATTCACAGAATATTAAAATATGTCATCTGTGACACCTAAATTCATCAAGGAAGTTTTAGTTTATTAATAAGATAGGTTGAACAACAGAAAATTTATATTTTCTCTTATTGCATCCTATTAAATGATCTTGGGAATTTATTTCAAATTTTAATATATCCTGTCATGAAGAATCAATCCTTGTAGTTTCATTTGATGCTCTTTGAAATTAAAAAGCATTAAAAATTAATACATCACACCTAATGATTGATCCATTTTAAAGACAATTGGGATATTTTCTGTGATACCTTCTCCCCAATCTACCCCCCAAAAAATAGAGTCAGCATGTACTTGAAAACAAATATAAAGCCATAGTTTGAGGAGAAGAGAAACCAAGGATCATGTAAAGGCATGATAAGTTATGTCAAAAGTCAGGTAATTTTCTCAACTCAGGACCAACAAAACAGATACAGAGGCCAGGTCTGCACAAGGACCTGTTTTGGGTTCTGGTTTTTTTTATTTTGGTTTTTGTTTACTTGTTTTGGTGTTCATTTGCTTTAACATGTTTCAGCGTTTGTACTGTAAATTGTTATTATTAACCAATGTAAGACCAGACCAATATTCATCCTGGCTTGGGAGTTTGAAACAGGAGCATTGAAAGTTCAGGGATATTCTCTGCAACAATGTGAGTCCAAGGTCACCTAAATTACTTAGAAATACCTTGTCTCAAAATACTAAGTGAATAGAGGGCCAGGGACATAATTCAGTGGTATAATTCCCTAAATTAAATCAGAAACGCACACACATACACACACACACACACACACACACACACACAGAGAGAGAGAGAGACAGAGAGACAGACAGAGAGACAGACAGACAGACAGATATAGAGACACAGAAAGAGATAGAGACACAGACAGAGATTGAGACACAGGCAGAGATAGAACCCAAAATCTACTTAATTTTTTATATCTTTTTACTATTCAAGTAAATATTTAATATCTGGCTTTTCACAGAACTAGTTTATAAAACTCTAGTTCCTTAATATTAATTTGAACATAGACTATGAATAAAATAGATAATAAAGATACAAGTACCCACTGCTGTGTTTCTACAATAGAGTAATAGAAACTACAATAAATAGACAAATAGAGTCTTCACCAATGCTCAAGAAAATTAAAGTTTCTACTGTCATCCTGTTACTCTAAATAATTTATTCACAATTTTAAAAAGTCATCATAAAATCTACTGTATATGTGTATATGTAAATGTATATACAGTCTGATATATATATCAGACTAGTCCTAGAAATAAATGTCCTTTTAAAACTCTGCTAAAGTCTTATGATTTTGCGAGGGAATTTTATTGGCTACAGATGATGTGAATATATATTAAGATATTCTTAGTAAAATGAACAAACAAAAATGAGAGTCAGCAAAACTTTGCATCACACAGATACAAGTACAGGGTTTGTTTTTAATTAACTCCTCTTCAGACAACCACTGTGAAAAAGAATGTATGTGTGATATCTCATGTTAATTTAGGAGCTTGGTTCATCTAAATTACCTCTATGATCAGGAGTGTTCCCTATCTCCTCAGTCCTCTTTACAGAAGGTGTGTTCATCTAACTCAGGAGTCAAATATAGTAATGACTTGATATTTATTTGTTAAAATTTAATAAACCAGACTAAGAGTTGGAGATTATTTTAACAAGTGACTTCATAGTCACCGAGGTTTATAATCATGAAAGTTACATCTTGAGTAAAAAGATGTTCAGAACTGAAGTGAGTGACGAAATGAGTTTCCAATTCTATAGTGCATTCCACTCATGTTCCTAAGAAAATGGAAGTGTATATAATGGAGTATGTAATCGAAACAATTATGATGTGTGAAGTTCTAAGTGGAAAATATGGAAATGATCTGTTTCTAATAGCCCTTAATTTGGGTGTCAGCATTAAAGCTGGCAAGAACCCCTCAGCTCTAAACGTCTTGTCTGACCTTGTTCCCATTTCTCCTCTATTTAACTGTGCCTCTTCCATATCTCTATCTAAGAATAAAACTAAAATCAGATGGATAGGGACAATGATTTACAAAGCTGTAAACCCATGTCATATCTTTTTGCGAGGTCCTACTGTATAAATACAACATTTATATCACAAGTTGATAAATTAGTATAGTGTATTAGTTTATTTCTTTCTTTGATATGACAAAATAGCTAACAAAAACAGCATAAGGATAGAAAGTTAATTTGGGCTCGAGGTATCATGACTCATGATGGATTCAGTGCAGCATTGCGAAGAAGTCATGACAGCAAAGCTTCAGACATCTGATTCCAGGTATCTGCAATGAGCAAAGAGAGAGACAAATGCTGTCAGTTTGCTTTCTCCTTTTTGTTCAGTCTTGAACCAGAGACCCAGGAATATCATCACACCTATTAAATATGTATCTCTCCACCCCAATTAACTCCACATAGAATGTCTCCATGGACATAGATGGAGGTTTATCTCCTAGATGAATCTAAAGCCTATAAATTGCATAATCAATATTAACTATCCCAAGACACCATATAATCTTGTAACAAAATAGAAATTTTGTTTGAATTTGTTGAATTATACACTCACATTAGATTATACTGCCACAATTTAGATATGGTTGGAAAGTAGAAACCTCACTTTCGGGACTAGAGAAATGGGTCAGTTTTTAAGATTGCAATTGCAATGGGTCTAAGGTATGTAACATCCTCTTCAGGTGGCTCACAAACAGTAGTAGAGGGAACATGAACATAGTACCTCAATAAAACCCTAAAAGTATGCTTTTTGGTCATCCTAATCAGTACTTTAAGAAGGTGGCTTAGTGTTTCTTGTGTGTATGTGTGGCATATGTATGTTCAAGTATGTTTATATGTGTATATGTGTTTGTAAGTAATTTCATACTTGTTATTGTGGATGAATATGCTTGTCCATATAGAATTCATAGGTCAAGAAGAGAGATTATCTTTCATCCTTTTTGACCTCATGGACTCAACTTAGTTGGTGATCAATGAAACTAAAGAGTCCAGGATTCCTCATCCTCCAGCACTGGGGTTGCACCCACACGATATCATACTCATATTTGGATGTGATTATGGAGAGTTAATTCAGGATTTCATGCCTGTGCAGGAAGGACATTAATCCGTGAGTCTTCTCCCTATTCTGTTTAATATTTCTTTGTCTGCATCTTTGACCTCTCTTTTTAAATGTTCAATTCTTATGTTGGTTTGAAGTCAAACTCATAAAATGATTCTCTCATTCCTATAAGGTTGACAATGAATTTCTTCTCTAGAGTGAACTCTAAATGATGCAGGTTTCTAGTACACAACGAACAATAAATTGAATATAGGAAATCAACCAAAGCTGGAGTTTGGTAGATTGTTACTTTTTGATATTTTCATGTATATTTGTAACTCAGACTATTTAAACACATCACTAAGACATTATATACTCTATAACTCTGTAGAAAAAGCCAAAATGAAACAGATTTAGTCTAAGTCCTCAAATTACTGAGCAATAATGTAATATCCACAGTTAATTATAAAATAGCGCATAAGGAGATATAAACATCATTTAAAACTGGAGATAGATTACATAGACGACCACAGATATATGGTACCTATAGTTGGTTTTTTTATTTGGGCCCACCACCGATCTCCAAATAAATGACACACTTATTCTTTCTTATAATTGCCTGACTTTAGCTGGACTTGTTTCCAGCCAACATTTATTAACGTAAATTAGCCTGTCTACCTTTTGCCTTTGGGATTTTACCTTTTTCTATTTCTTTATATCTTTCTTTACCTCTTGCTCCTTGGCTGGCTTGCTGTGTGGCAGGTGAGTGGCTCCTGGATTCCTCTTCCTTCTCTCACTCCTTGTTCCCTCTTCTCATATCTCTACTCCTAATTATTCTCTGTACCTGCCAGCCCTGCCTATCCTTTCTCCTGCCTCACTATTGGCCATCAGCCCTTTTTAAGCCAATCAGGTGTTTTAGTCAAGCACAGTAACACAGCTTCACAAATTTAAACAATTGCAACATAAAAGAATGCAACACATTATTGCATCATTAAAAAAATGTTTCATAGCATTAATAAGTGCAACAAGTCATAAAATAATATTTCACAACAGTACCCTTATGGAAAGACACTCCCTCAGCAATGACAAAAATGAGCAAAGTAGATGATCTTGGAGGTAAAATTATTGAAAAGGAAGTAATAGGTGGCATGGTGACTTTTATGTCTTTCAAAAATGGATTTCTATAACGGAGAAAGTAACATTGGTGGGAATATGGCTGGGCTACAATTTGAATCCTAGAAGCTGTGATGACAAAGGCTTTGAGAAGAGGATAGACACATCAGCCCTATAAAAACAGTTGAATTTGAAAACTGTATTAAAATTGTGTATAGAATACAGAAAAGTCAAAAAGAAAAAAATGGGAAGAAGGTGAGAAGGGATCAGGAAAAAGAGATGAGGAAAAGATGATGAGTAGATTTTTCACAGCAATTTTTCTCACAATTCATATACAAAATAAACTGCAGAAAAAGAACATTTAAGGAGGAGGATGCACAAAAATGATGCGCAGGAGCACAAGGCTTCCATGTACCAGACTCCCAGGCTAGCAGGGATGAGTTTTCAAGCTAAGTGCATCCTGTGAGTAGTCTTATATTTGGATTCACAAGAGTCTCATATTAAGACAGAAAAGTAGGTGGATCCCAATAAAATGCAAGAGTTTAGATGTGTGGGAAGACCTGAAAAAGCAAGATCTGAAAGGATCAGTGAAATCATTGAGATTTTAAAATGTAGTAAGTCATGGGTTGGACCTAGAAGTAAAGTTGATAAGTATTCTAGAGAGGTGGGTTTCCCCAGATCTGTCTATAGATAGGTAGATCGATCAATAGATAGATGATAGATAAATAGATAGATAGACAGACAGACAGACAGCTAGATAGATAGATGATAGACAGAGATATATCAAAGGTCCTGTCCACTAAATATTCTACTTGTGTCCTGCCCTTTCCTCATCCCAACAATTTTCAGGGTGTCTACGATTATTATCCCCATCAAGTAATTATTAAAAGGAGTCTTACAGTGGTTACATTACTTCAAAAAATTCACACAGCATGATAAAATCTAAGATAATATAAAACCAAGGTCTTGTGATTCCATAAATAGCATCTAATCATCACTTCACCATGAGCTGGAAACAGTTGCATTCACTTGGGATTCCTTTATCCTACTTAGCTCTGCATATATAAGAACCAGATTATTTTGGGAACACTGAACAAAACCTAAAATCTGATATGAATTTTTTCAGGGCCATTTTGTAGATTTTTTCCTCAAATAAAACAAAGCTGTTATATCACAATTATTCTCTATTAGGCATTTGGTAAAGGACTTTCCAGCTATCTCTCATGACCTCACCCTTTCTTATTAAGACAAGTGTTTCAAATTAGAAATTAACATCTTTGACATGTTACAGTGGTATGTACTAACTTCAACCCAGGATTTTAAATAGAAAAAATATGCCCTTAGTATGATCTAATAGACAAGAGAAATAATGCTTATCCTGTCCCTTCATCTACTACAGAAGAAAATACTTCCTGCACATTTGCTAAAATAAATTTAAAAAGGTTAAATTGAAATTGAAAAATATAATTCAGTTATCAGTAAGTTTAGTTATCCATTATAAGTATGGATTTTTAAGAGGTGACTTGATATGGGATCTTTCTATATTACAGTATAGAAGGCTTGCTACTATTGAAGGTCTCTTTTGGATTATGCTTATTCAACATGAGAGTTTTGCTTAAAGCCAAAGAAATAGGAATCCACACTAAAAATGGCATACCTGGTATAATGAAGGGAAATTCTAGAATTGTTATGGAACTCCAGAGGGTGAGTTCCTTACATATTGAGGATTACTCTGTTACTCAGTTTTCTTCTTTAATAAATCATAGCAATTGTTGGGAATATAAAAATGCAGCGAACAACTTATTTTACCTGCAAGCTTTTTATAAGCATTTTAAGCTGTCCATGTCTCTGCTTGTACATATTTACATATGTTACTTGTCATGTTTTTATTTTCTAATGTAGTAAGGATTTAGACTATGTGGTTTGATAAACTGGTAATGATGTTCTGAATTGATTTTTGTTTCCTTATACATATGTTTTCTCAACAAAATTTGGTGAATTGCATCAATATATAATTGATAATATTTTAAATTTTGTAGATCTAATCCTGTTCCATGATTCTGCTGTTTTTATTGATTGTATATGACAACTGTTTCAGGTTTTACAGTCTAGAAGAAGTAACAGCTAACATTGAGGACAAGGTGTTAAAGATTTAAGACGTGTGGTACGAACCTCAGTGAAATATTGTGTGAGATGACTCTGGGAAATCTGAATTGTTCATCGCAGAGCATTTAGCATCATCACAATGCCCTTCTCCATGTCTCCATTCATATCCACCATGTCCAACTCTTAAAAACAAAGTGCCCCCACCTTTCACCAAATGTCTCCAGGAGCCTAACACTAATTTTATATTGGATTGAGAACAATCATTTTTCCCCATACAAGTCAGGATTCTTGTCACAACATTAAGAGCAGCCACAGACAATATGTACACAACAAAACACACTGTGTTCCAGTAAAGATTATTTATGCACACCAAAATATAAATTTTATGCAATCTTCATATTCATGAACACTTTTTCTTATCTTTCAATATTTAACTACTTATCTTTTATAAAATTTCTTAACTTTTTTCCACACAGTAATCCTTTCTATCCTAACATTATTACATGCAGACCTTCATTACAAAGAATCATTGGTCTGGTTCCAGGCTGGTGTCTGCTACACCATCCATGCTGGTCCCTTACTGGGAATTTTCTTAACATCTTATTGCTCTCCTGTGTGGTGACGATGCTGCAGCCCTGGGTCCAAAGGATTGAACCACTTCCCCACTCCATCCATGCTCCAGCAGATCACAGATGAGATGGATGTTGGGGTTGGCCAACACGTAATCCTGTTCCTGGGCTTGGGTAGTTGCAGGTTTGTCAGCCCACCAGCTCTCCTCTGTCTTTGCCACCAAGGTGAGCTCTCTATCATTGCCCTGGTACTTCACCCCTTGCAGTGATGAACAAGAGGTGGGGCCGGTTCTCAGGCTTTCACATCCTCAGAGTTGGTTCTTATACCCTATATTTTCAGGGCCAGCTCTACTGTGCTGCCTAGGTGAGTTGTAGGGGCCCCACTCCTCAGGGCTGCAGCTTACAAGGGGCAGAAATAACCCCCCTCCCTCATGACATCAGGGCCAGCTAGCGCTACCTGCCTCAGGCATTGCTGGGTGGGTGGAGGGGGACATCTCCTCCCTGCCCATGCTGCCACATGACAAATGATTAATGGGGCAGTTCTATCATGTTCACAACATCTAGGCTGGCTGCCACACCTCCCCTTTCTTTCATTCAGAGACGACAGAAATGGTCTGCCAATCTAATAAAACAACATATAAAAATAACAAGAAAGACCCTTGACTTTAAAAGCCCTGTATAAAGATTATATAATTCTTCACATCCAAATTCTTTAAAGAATGTATAGAAAGGAACTGCTCATCATGACACTGGGGTATATTGTCCTCATGGAAGACTGAGTAAAGAACTGAACAAACTGTGAAAGGTGGGCAGGGTTCCTCAGGAACTCAGGTCTTTAGAGATAGTGGGTCTGTGTTGTATAACAACACTTCAGTTGACATTGATATGTCTATGTGATTCAAATTATAACAAAGGGTGACATCCCAAGGTGGGATAACCTCTTTCAGTTCTCCTTCTGCATAGGTTTCTGTTGTTGTTGTTGTTACGTATTAGTGAAAATTTTTGTGTTTGCTTTTCTGTCCTGGATTGTTTTGCTTGTATAACCACAAGTTTTACAAACAGCATTATGGCAAGTAGTTCCTTCTCTGCTGGAAGCACTACAGCAAAATTTATTATAAACACAAGATAGAACTGGAGATGTAATTCTACAGGTGTGAGCAGCTCACACTGCAGCTCTTACAGAAGACTCAACTGTGGTTCCAGCACCCTTTTTGTGGCTCATAATTTCCTGTAAGTCTACCTTCCACAAACACAACACCGGTGTACAAACACACACACACACACTCATACAAACACACACACTCATACACACACACACACACACACACACACACACACTCCAAGGTAAAATTAAGTAAAATAAAATATTCAAATGTAGAAAGTTTACATATCACACCATTGATCAGAATGAGTTGAAATCAGTAAAGTTTGTGATTGGTGTGGGTTCAACTCAAAAGAAGGACTAGTTTGAGCTTATTTCTGAAGTCAAAGGGAATCTATGAAGATTAAGGAACATGCTATATGTGTGTCGAGAATATGATTTCAGGATAAAATAGCACAAACAGCTGAAGAGCAATGAGAATTTCCCTTAGTTCCCTTGAGTTGACTCTCCTAGCGTAGTTCATGCCATTGGCATGATACCAGCTACACCAATATGTGACTCTGCTTTCATAATTCTATCTCATCACTATTATTCCCATGTAATTTTGATCTTAATGTGAACCACAATTATTTACAGAAACTAATGTCAACCAAATCAAACAGTTTCAAGTGGTGTTTAAGAAAAATATCAGTGTCACTTGTAGGAATCTATGGTAACCACTGAAATGGAAGAAATTAATGGTTAAGATGCCCTGTGGTCCAACCATATGCTTGTGAGCATCCAATGTGATTTATTCAGCACCCTTACATTAGTACTCCAGGAGATAAAAATGAATTATAATAATCCACAGAATGACTAGTGCTGATTACTATAATTTGCCAAGCAAATAAAACTACCTTTTCTTAAAATATATATACTTATAACATATAAATATATATTCATATATACATATGTGGGGGGTGTGTGCAGAGATATAGAATTGTACATGTATTTTTCTTTGTAGTAGTCAATATATAGATTTCTTCTCTCTGCTTTGTGTATTGTTATTCAGCATTTCTGTTTTATTCAACTATCTCAAAACAAACAACTAATATTTATTCATTAACTACATGGCTTAGTAAGTGTCCAGTGAATTTTAATTTGAATACTTGAAAACAATATACAAACACAATGGTTTCAGAAGGAGTTATGATATACTGTATGTGTATTCTCCAAATACTGTAAAAACACATCATGAAAGGTTAACTTATAATTATTTTTATTAACAGAAGCAATGGACAAAACAAATAGGTAACATCCCCCATATATTTAAATTTATTTTATGACATTGAGGATTATCACACGTATTATCCTGGACTTTATAAACCTCTACCTCTAAAGGGGAGCTGACAGATTTTACATAAATATGCTAACTAAATAATGAAATAAACTTTAGGGTAGTATTAATATTTTAGTACTTAAAATGAAATTAATTGATTAAAGTTTTCCTTAAATAGTTTGCGTATCAAAATTCCCTGAGATCTCACAAAGGCAAATTTCTAGGCTCTCACTTAAAGGACCTGCTTCTTTGAGACCGTGTCTGAGCTTAAGAACTTAGGTTGCTGGTGAATTCCAAGGTGACGTTGTTTCTGCTAGAACAGAGAGAAGATTTTGAAAACCAGCTCTGTCATTTGAAGTTGCAAGCATCCAGTTTTAGGTTTTCTGTCATTGGATTAAGTGAAGAACGGGTCACCTGATAACATCGATGCCCAGTTATAGTCCCTAACCACACTGCATCGTGTTTGTCTGGGAAATTCTTCCTCTCTACCCTTAGTAGAACTTTTAGTTTTTAAATCTCAAATCTCAGGAATTTTCTGTAAAACAATCATGAAATCAGACTATAAAGTATTGGAATGTCCATTCAACTACTAAAATAATGAACAATGCAAAAGTTTGATGGATCTGGAGGAGAATTCTAAGGGGGAAGCAATGACAGAGAATATGGCAGATGGAGTAAATGTTGAGGTCAGAGGATAGAATGGAGCATCCAGAAGGCTGATAAGCATGGGACATATAGATGTTACTGCCTTATAATTTTGTGCACACAGCTCTATTTTTAAAAATATTTTTAATATAAACAGAGGCTTTTCTGTTCCACCTGTTTCCACAGTTGTTTTTAGAATAGTCACTCAAAGGCTTGATATTAAGTACACATTTATTATTATTATTATTATTATTATTATTATTATTATTGTTGTTGTTACTCAGTCTTATTACTAATTAGCTCCTACAACTTAAATTAGCCTATTTCTATTACTCTATAGTTTGTCATGGCATTCCCTGTCCTCTAGTTCCTGTTGCTCGGGCACACTGCGAGCATCTCCTCCCCTGACTCTACACTTCTCCTTATATCTCTGATTGCATTTCCAGCCTGGCTCTATCCTGCCTTGGTATAGGCCAAAGAAGCTTCTTTATTAACCAATGGTAATAAAATATTCACAGAATACAGAGGGGTTATTCCATAGCAAATATGAACCACTTTTAAAGCAGAACCAATAACCTTATATAAAATACATTTTATATACACCCAAGGGCATTCACTATATGGTTGTAAGTAATGTCATTAATTTTGATAGGAAATCTAAATATAGCTTTGTTCCCAAATTGTGGTTGATGTTCTCTAGAATTTTTCATTTTATGAATATTAACTAACATAATTAATGTAGAAAAGTTGTATAGGTTGTTAAATGCTCCTGTGTGAAAAGAAATCTGATCTTAAATCTCATTTAGTATTGAAAATACATTTTAGGATCAATAGCAAGTAAAAATTAGGACAAGCACAATAGGTATTGGTACTAAGTAAATAAATGATTTTATATAAAATACTATATATATGAAGTTTCTTTGCATTATCTTTAGAAAATTGTGATCACCAATAAGAATCAAGTTATGGATTAAAACAAGCTATGGCAGACCAGATTTTGTGTAACCAGCACCATAAACAATTAGAAATCAACTTCTCAATGCGTTGAACAGTTGAGAGCTCAGTTAAGTATCAGACTCAGAGATTCTGGTTGTCATGATAGGGCAAGAATGAGTTCATCAATGCTTACCTGGTAGAAGCTAGAAGACATGAGAGAAAAAGGTGGCTTGATATAAGGGAAAGTGATTTGATGGACAAAATTGGCAGGAAGACATTTAGTAAAGAAAGCCAGTCTGTACTCAGTTGATGTAGGAGCTGCAGAACCGATTGCCTGGTGAAGAGATCCTTATATCATTTGATATAAGTATGTGGTACTTTCCTAGAAAGCTATAATGAGATAATTATGTCCAAGTTTACTGCTTTGGAAAATATAAGTGCTTATATTTTCCATTCTCTTGAAATTTGTATCTAATATTGTACCATTGTCCATGCCTGCCTCTGACTTGTAGCCCATATCACCCTAGCAGAATATAACTAAAGCAAAACCACAAAAGGATTTATTTGGTAGAATGTAGGCCAAGGACAAAGAAGAGGGTAGGAGAATGAACTTTGCCTTCAGGACTGGCAGCTCAGAAAACCACTTCAGGTGTTAGGATCCTGAGAGGTCATCTACAATCGTGTGTAGTCACTGAACTTAAGAAAGTCATAGTTGCAAACAGTGTGTAGTGAAATATCTGTGTCGTCTTCTCTATCGAGTACTGTTTGTTTCCCTACTCCTCTTGCGGCTTCAAATGTATTGTCAGAGAACCTGCATCATCCTATGCAGTGATTATGTTGAGCTAATGATTAAACTCTAGAAATGAAGGTTGGTTTGTGCTATCTCATACCAACAAGCAGGAAACAAACTATTCCAATTATCCATGGTAGTAAACCATGTCATGTTGACCAATGGTTGAGCATTGAAGATTGAATATCTTTACTCATTTTAAGGGGCATAGCCTAAGAAAAATCCAAAAGATGTGCAAGTAGTCAGAGATACTAATCTGGCCATCATGACAAACCCAATAAGAGATAATATGTTTATTTTCTTTTAATTTACTTTCTTATTATTAAGACTTTTTTATTTGTGCTTGCCTCATAGGTAGACATATGGATGGATGGATGGATGGATGGATGGATGGATGGATGGATGGATGGACGGACAGACAGACAGACAGACGGAAGGACAGACAGACAGACAGATAGATAGATGAATAGATAACACACAGGACAGATAAATCAAAAAAACTGTATCTGGTGTATTGCTTTTGTTTGTAATTTGTTTTCTCTTTTCTATGTGGTATTGGGAATTGACCAAAAGCTTTGAATATACATTCTACCTTGCTTCTTAGCTACATTCTCAGCCCAATCATTCAGCTAAGACTTATTACATCATCATCAATATTAACTGAATTTCTTTAACTCAAAATTATGGGATATGAAATGTTGCAATATAGATTTGACACATGTACTTTGAAATGATATATAGATTACAAAAAAATCAACATAAAAATATCTCCAATGTATTCTGATATTGACATATTCTTGATTTGATAGAAGTACTGAACAATATGAGACCAACAGGTAAACAACTACATTTAGGTTGTAGAACAAAACAGCCTTGTGCTAGGCTACACAATACCAAAGAATTAACAGGGAAATTGTGTGAAAAATCAAGATATAAATATATTATATTAAACACTGAAACAGAATACGACTTCACAGGATTCACCAACAATAAGCAAAATCCACTTAGAAGTTCCATATATAAAAGTGAGAGAGATATCCATGTCAAAATATTAGCAAATTTCAACATAGAACTATTGGAAATACGAAAATGCAGAGTAGCATGATTTCTTCAGAGTTTCATTATTCTGCAGCAATGGACTTCAGTACTATTAAAATGGGTAAAATATTGTATAAAGGAGCTAAAAATCATTTTAAGTAAATAAAATTCAAGAGCATATAAAAACAACAGAATGAAGAAAGATGATGTGGGCTTTGAATATGATGTTCAATAGGAAAATTTTTATAACATAACCACACAAAGCTATCAGAAATTAATCTTCAATAATAAAATAAAAACTCAATGAAAGAGCATCATAGAATGATGAGGGCAAACAGTAGAGAGAATTTCAGGGTTTGAAGAAGAAAGACATGGACATCTAGATCCAGAAGGCACTTAGAACCCAAAGACAACATAACTCCTAAGAATCTTCCATACTGTATTATATTTAAAGTATTAAGGCTGCAATATAGTCCAGCCAGTGAAATAAATCAGTGCCTTGCTCAGCCATCACGAAAGAAACTTCCTTCCACAGCATATGCACAAAGTACAGAGACCCACAGTCAGACATTATACAGAGAGAGAGAGAGAGAGAGAGAGAGAGAGAGAGACAGACAGACAGACAGACAGACAGACAGACAGACAGACCTTGGAACACTCAGCCCTAAAAGGGATGCTTTCATCAAACTTTCTCCTCTGGGTACAGGAAACTCTATGGAAGAACAGTAAAATACAGAAGGGATGAAAGGCACTAAGAAAACAAGGACCTATAAATAAAAAAGCTCTTGTGCATACTCACAGAGACTGAAGAAGCATACACTGTACAACTGATGGGATCCCAGATCTGAAAGGAAAAAAGGACACATATCTTCATACCTAATTCTGAAGAAATTTCCAATTGATAACCACTGGCAAATGCAAATGAAGCTTTCTCTAAGGGAGTCTCACTGGGGAAACAAACTACTTTTAGGGGTAGGCTGCATGCTCAGCAGTAGGTGGTCAACAGAAAATCAACTCAACCACATCTTTCAATGTTCATGACATCATCTCATCGAGGACTTTCCTTAAAAAAATCTGATTTTTTTATTTTTGACTTTATTTTATACACACACACACACGTTTATCCTATGGGTTCTTTGCATATATATTATGTCTTCCAGTTTAATGTTTGTATGGGAATCCCGAGATTAAATAAGTGAATTTCTGTCTTGTGTACCCTCTATTGAATTCTTTTCTTTCTGTTTGTTAATATTTTTCTCTTCTGATGTGTTAGTTTGGGTTTTACCTTATTTTATTTTATTATATTATTGTCCCTTAGAAGGCTGTTTGTTTTTTAATGAGAAATCAAAAAGGGGATGGTCTGGATGGGAAGGAAAGTCAGTCAGACCTGGGAGAAATAGAGAGAGGAAAAAACTAATCAGAATATATTATGTGAGAAAAAAATCTATCAATAAAAGTGGAAAAACTACAATGTAAAGAAAGAATATTTAAAGCTGTGAGAAAAATAAATAACAGCTTACAAATACAACCCATTTGAATAGTACCACATTTCACAGCAAAAATTTTCAAGGTCAGGAAATCATAAAAGATGTATTTTAAGCACTCAAAGAGAAATTTTGCCAACACAGAATGACAGTAAAATTATTCAGCAAACTTATCCTTCAAAAGCCAATAGAAAAATGTGCCCCTTCCAAGTTCAGGACTAGCTAACATATTCATTGTTACTCACTCACCACTACAGAAGTTACATAAGCAATTCAGTTATATAGAGAAATTAGATAGTTCAAACCTTTCTTTTAAAATCATGAAAGCAAACAGTCTTAACTATCCAATTAAAATGCATATGCCAACTGAATTATTCTGAATGATTATATCCAAAATGCAAAAGTGAACACTGTGTGGCCATCAAGAAACATACATCATCATCAAAAAAAAAAACAAAACAAAAAAACATGAAACCTAGCAGAGAAAACAACAAAAACAAACATGTTCAGATGGAAAGTGAAATGACAGAGTGGTTTTCCATGATAGGGTCTTGAGGAAAGGGAAACAGCTGTATTCTATAGGCAGAGTTTTTCAGTATGACCACCAGCTCTCGAGTAAGCATACGGAGACTTAATACTAATCACAAGTGATTGGCCAGTATCTTTTGATTGTTATTTATTAATGTGTACAATTTATGTTAATCCAAACTGCTTATCTACACTCTCCTATGTGTTGTTGGAATTTTCCAGCACATCATGTTCACGTCTCCTCTCTGAGTCTCCTGGCAACTCTGCCCTCCTTCTTCCCCTTGTTTTCTTTTTATTCACAAGTCCCTCATAACCTCTTCTTTCCATTTATTGGCCAGTCAGCTCTTTATAAGCCAATGAGAATAACGCATATTCACCGTATACAAAAAGATTGTTCCGCACCATTATTCATACTTTGTAAAGCAAGCATTAAGTTATTGAAGGAAAGAAAGGTCACAAAATTATAGCAAAAATCATATATCAGAAAATAACACCCATTGTAACATGTGCACCATATATCAGTACAGTCACTTTAATAAAGCAATCACTATAGGACATAAGGGGAGAGACAAAGTTCTACAGAATAACAGTATAGGGTTCAAATGCTCCACTTTCATCAATAGATAGGCCATCCAGATGAACAAACTGTCAAAAATCTTCAGAACTAAAATACACTTTAGATCAAATTCCTTAACAGGCATCTATAGAATGTTACTAGAGTATACAGAGCACACACTTTACATTAATCAATAGAATATGTTCTAAATATATTATAATTTATTCACTAAGCAATTATTAAAAACACAAAGCCAGGGCAAAATGGCTCAGCAGGGAGTCTCTCATCCCATCACATTGGTCCTGGGAAGCTATCACAGGCTGATATCACCGGATTGGAAACAGATGTCTTTACCAGCTGAGACATCTCACTGGTCTAAGAAATGGTATCCTGCCCCATCTTAAGGAAGCAGGGGGAGGGCGGTGGGTTAGCGGGGGAACGGGAGGGCCGGGATCAAGGGGAGTAAATGTAAATTTTTCTTTTAACAATAAATAAAAGAAAAAAAAGAATATAAAAATCCAGAATTATACTAGGTAATACTCTCTTTTTCCTGCCATAGTAGGAGACTGTCTAAAGGACCACATATTCCTAGTACACAGGAAATGTTTTTATAAAAAAAAAAAGAAAAGAAAGAAAGAAAAAGAAATGGAAGAAAATCTTTGGCACCTATACTTCAAAGGTTCATTTAATATCTTGAGCATATAAAAGAGTAAAAAACTAAACATCAAAATATTATTTTACCAACAAACAAATGGGATAATAAAATGATCAAGCAATTCTCGATAGAAGACAAGAAATTACTAAATATGTATTTAAAAGTATTTAGACTTGAGACGTTGAGGCAGGAGAATTGTGAGCCCAAATTCACCATTTTAGCAGTAAAAGAATGACTCAAATCAGGTAGGATCATTGTGATAGGAGGAGGAATTTCTGGGCATGTATATGCCTCTCACTGCAAAAAAAAAAATCAAATAGGAAAAAATATGATAATTAAAAAATGTGAAAAAGGTTTTTTTTTTATTTTATATGCCAATGACCATTCCCCCTCCGTCCCACCAAACTCACTATCCACTCCTAAGAATGGGTAGGGCCTCCCATGGCGAGTCTACAAAGTCTGACATATCAAGTTGAGGCAGGACCAAGCCCCTCCTACCAATATCAAGGTGAGCAAGATATCCCTCCACAGGGAATGAGCTCCAAAATGTCAATTTGAGTACTAGGTATAAACCCTGGTCCCACTGCCAGTGGCCCTTGTAGTAAGGAGGCTGTTTGCTCATTCCAGCTGCTCAGCCCCAAAATAATTACACAGAAACTGTATTGATTAAATCACTGCTTGGCCCATTAACTCTAGCTTCTTATTAGCTAACTCTTATATTAATTTAACCCATTTCTATTAATCTGTGTATTGCTACAAGGATGTGGCTTACCAGGTAAAGTTCTCAGCATTTATCTCCATGGCTTCTCTCTGATTCCACCCTTCCTTCTCTCAGCATAAAGCCTAGCTTTCCCATCTAGTTCTATTCTTCCCTGCCATAGTCTCAAGACAGTTCTTTGTTCATTAACCAATAAAAGCAACACATAGACAGACGGAACTTCCACACTAGTCCCCATAGACTGCTTAAGTCACACAACTTTCACGCACATTTAGATGACCTACGCACATTGCCAAGCTAACAATGTAGAGTCAGTTACTCCCACTAACTAGGGTCTGCTGTTTCTGTGGGCTTCCCCATTATGATCTTAACATTTTTGCTCATATAATCCCTATTCCCTCTCTTAGACTGGAGTAGCATTATAAAATTAGATAGAAACTGATACT
>JAQHUG010000017.1:8631265-8647578 GCA_028555095.1 Dicrostonyx torquatus | reverse complement strand
TGGTTTGTGTAATTATATCTTGGGAACAGATCATGCTCCTTAGTCATCTATTGTTGCATGAGGCTGCTTGCTCATATTTTGGCTACCCAGACTTCTGAAATAATCACACAGAAATCTGTATTATTTACAACACTACCTGGCCAATGATTCTAGTGTATTCATATCAAGCTCTTATGTCTTAAATTAACCCATTTTATTATATTATATTTTACCATGAGACATGTGAACTACCAGCAAGATTCCAGCTGGCAGTTCAAGTTTTTCTCCTCTGGCAATTACATGGCTTCTCACTGACTCTGCCTTCTTTCTCCCTGCATTTAGTTTAGTTTTCTCACCTAGCTCTACTTTGCCCTGTCACAAGCCAAAGCAGCTTCTTTATTCATTAATCCATAAAAGCAACACATATACAGAAAGACTTCGCACACCATTCTATTACTTCTCAACTGAAAAAGTATTTATCCCATCAACATATAGTGCAGGATCCAAATGCTAGGGTGGAATTTTCTGAGACTCATTTGGCTTAAAAATATTCTCCACTCCTTGATTCTCTTAAATCTTTGAGTCTAAATTTTGCATTCTTGTTTCAAAATTTTAATTTATTACCATGTTAGACAATAATTTATATTTAAGGAGAATTGAAACCTTAAGTCCTCTGAATGTGATTCTTTGGAGACAGAATTTTGTAAAGAGTTGATTATGTTGAAGTGGGGTCATTAGTGTGGCCTTACCAGGGATGACATTAGTTTCTGTGTAACAGAAGTAATCAGAACATGAGGGCTATCTATTGCAGTTTTTCCTTAATCTGTGGATGTCTACCCCTTTGAGGGATTGAAAAACCCCCTCCCTCACAAGGGTTGCTTGTTAGATATTCTACATAACAGACATTTATATTACGATTCTTAACAGTAGTAAAATTATGGTTATGAAGTTTTAGGAAAATATTTTTTGTTGGGGTTACTACAACATGAGGAACTGTGTTAAAGTTTTGCAGTATTAGGAAGGTTGATAACCACTGATATAAAGAGAAAGGCAATCAAAAACAGAAGCCGGCTCCAGTAAAGCCAGAGAGAAGTCTCACAATAAATAACTCTGTCAATATGTTGAACTTGGATCAAAACTACAAAGAAATAAATTTCTTCTGTTGAAGCCACCTGAGTTTTATGATAAGTTTTTATGTATGTTCTAACAAACTATGAATATCATAAAACACTTCCACCTCAAAATATTTTACATGGCATTATGAGTTAAGAAACCAAGTAACTAAGCTCTGTACTACACTTTTCTAAGTAAAGGAATTCTCTTAGTATTTCTCACTCGTGACCACCCTCTTTTTGTATATAGAGGAAGTAGGACCTGCTTTACTTAGAAGACTGGCCATCAATGCTGCTTTCTCAGAATGTCCAGGTGTAATTAAGGAAATGTTATGTCTCCTTTGAGGCAGAGACATCCATATGACTCATTTTGCCAACAGACTGTCAATGGAAGTGATGTCTGTCAGTCTGTTTAAGAGTCAGTATGAAGTTTGTTAAGTTCTCATTCTTCTGCTATGGAATTGACAGCTCAGAGATGACAGCTTCAGTACAGTGCACCCCTGAGTGAAAGGGAACTGCCCAGCTTCCCCAGCACTAATCACTCAAGTAGACAAGAAACTAGGATTTTGCGAAAGCCTTAGCATTAGGCAGTTACTAGATGATTTATAAGAGCTTCACCTTCCTAAATGACACTCCTGATCAGAAGTATTTTGCTTATTTCCCAACTAAGCCTCCTAACTATGCTTGAGACAATTAAGACATAGCTACAGTCTACATGCATTTATTTGTGTCTTGCAGGACTTACATCAGCATTTCAGCAAGAATTCTGAGAGGAATAAGTACCCTCCATTCTACACAAGGTGTCAAGTTCATTGCTGTCACCCTCCTATATTGACTTTGATCATGCTAAGAACTCATTAGATGTATGAATTGTCTATGAACATTCTCACTGGGAAAGAAAGGTGGAGATTCTTTGATGCTATCATATTTTTTACTTCTTGAACATACAAATATAATTCCTTATAGTTGTGTTAACTGAAAAGTCATTCATGGTCCTCTATATAGAGCCCACTTTTCAAATACTTGAGGAAACCTTTCTCAACTCCACTTTTTCATGCCAGGTACTGCAAAAGAAGGAACAACCAGGATTATTCCAGAGTGTATCTGTGATCCAACCCTTTCATTTGAGAACAAGGACATAGAATTTAGAATTGTACCACTTACATTTCTAGACTTGTATGGATTTTGAAGCAATTCTCATCAATCTGGTTTTAGAAACTATGCATGTTCTTTATTTCATTTCCTTTGCAGAAAACTACTTTAGGAATCACTTCTGCCTTGCTTCCAGCACTTCTCCTCCTGCACACACACATACACACACCTCTCTGCACTTGTGAATGAGAATTCATTGAGGAACAAGCTGTTTCTGCAAGGACTAGTTAACTGATTAAGTGTTCAGTGATGTGGAGAGATTGGAATGCTGCAGGCTCCTATCTTGGGCTAGCTTTAGACCTGTGGAGTAACCATCCCTCCCAACTCTGTGCCAGAATTAAGATCATGTGACTATTAGATAAAGACCTTTATAGTCTATATAAATAGCAGACTGCTAGCTTCCACCAACCCTAAAGCTAAGAATACTATCAGATAATATCTGAGGCCTAATAACACTCCTTGTCTTGTAAAAAATGACCTCTTTGATGTTCTACCAATGTATTTTAAACTTGCCTTGATATATGATGTTTTCTAAAACAATAAAGTTTCATGAATCTGTTTTCACATTGGAACATGGAATTTAGGGTAACTTAAATCTGTGTTTCCAGACCATTGTCACTCAAGATGGCTCATTCCCTTCAAGGTGTGAGCTGTGATTTTTTGCATTCAAACTGCATCAAGACTACATAAGAAGTAATTTTGTCTTGAACCTTTGTTTATAAATATGATTGTGACCATTGATGAGAGATAACCTTACCCAGAAACCAGGCGAGGAGAGAGAACAATGCTTATCGTCAATTACTGTTCATTTTCTGTAAACATGGACCTGGGCCATGTTAGAAGAAAAATGTAAATTTGTCATGTTGTGTATTTGGCATCTTCCTTCTGTTTCTTTATTCCATCATCACTTGTTTTGGGTTCATTGTGTTTCTTGGAGCACAAAAGCTCCTCTTATGATCAAGGATTCTATTTCCAGCCTAGATCACTAAAACTCAGCAAAAGTAAGGAAATACTGTTTTGTGTCTGTCATCATCTTAACAGAAGTCATTGTGTAACTATAGGCAGAGGGCTGTGGAACCCTTCTTCAGGAAACATTCTAGTTTCTAGGGAAGCCAGAGTGGGGCAAGCTTTCCCGTTGTTCAGCAGACTCCTTAAATGCATATAGCAGCCTTCAGTCCAACAAAAAAGGTAGCATGTTAACAGCTTCTTTTATGGACTTCAGGTTGTAGAGAATGGCAATCTACAGAAAACATTCTGGAATCCAGGCTATGGTATGTGCTGATTTCTATCTAATACTGTGTTTAACTCCATCACAGTCATTCACTCTGCTCCCCATTGTTATAGGATAGAAAATTAAGGACAGTTCAGGGACAGAATCTAAGCCCATCATGGTAACTTATCTCTATTACCATGGTAGCTATCTCAGAGATGTGTCAGTTGCCATAGTGATTTATTCAAAGGATAAAGGAATCTAATTCAAGGCAGAATATGAGAAAAGACATCTGTTTAGGCTGCACTGAAAGAACAGAAGAGGTTACTTCCATTTTATGGGAGAGGATCCTGAGAGTGATGGCAGTGAACCCGTTCCTCTTTTCCAGAGGAAATGACCAAGGAAGGAAAGGGAGGAGACTGTGCTTTCCTTTGAGCCACAAGAAGCAACTGGCATAATGCATGACATTTTAAGCCTTTAAGGCAGGAAAGTGGGTCCTTGAGAATTTCATTAAGTTGTTCAGCAGGACTCTTAGTCTGTCTCCTCTACATTCCCTTCTCCTTCAGTAAAATCCTTCAAGAGTCCTTTTGAAAATCTTTGTCAGTCTTTTCAAAAATCCTGCAACCCTGTTATGCTCATGAAATAAGGGTAAGTAGACTTTTGGACATCTCCACATATGCTCAATATCCAGGTGATTTGTAGTGTGACATGTCTATTAAAGGGTTAGAACTATTGGCCAAATTAGTTAATGTAAAATATTTTTATGTGTCTCTCTTCACTTAAATGAGAATAATGCTAATAACTATGATTTTATCAGGCTATTCCTCCATGTGAGCTTTTGAAAAAAGGTATATTTGAGGGGTGATGGTAGACTTTTTTGCGGGGGGGTTAGTCATACTGCACAGGTGAGATTTTATAAACTGCAGTTCATCTTCTTTTGTATATCTTAGCCATTTCCTCATTTCAAATAATAGTAATAGGTTAATAACATTTATGGCAATAATTAACTCTTCTATTTGGTTTAGGAGATTTCTAATTTTTTGTGAAAAAGGCCTTCAGAGATAACTGTAAGTAAAAGCATAAAATGAGTATACGTAACTCCACAAACTTTGTTAACTGTAGGTTTTCCTGTACTTGGAAGATCTCTGTGCTCTTCCAAGGAGTGCATGCCATTAGCTTTTTCCACGCTTCATTTTGATTTATATCTTCACTATTATTCTTACCAAAGACCGCCACAGCTCATGAGCTCTCTCTACTTAACTCTTGTCTTGCATAAAGTGGGGGAAAATTGATACTCAAATGAACCAATACATGTGAAGTTCTTAGGACACAGCTATGAACACAGGGTGGTGGTGTAGTGACACCCAGCTTAAAATACTGACTGATTACCAACAATAAACATACTCAGTTAACATTTTATGCCATTATTTATGTGTTTTTATTTATTTATTGAATGTATATGGGTATGCACGTGTGCTCATGGGTACCCATGAAAATTCTGGATGCCATTTTTAAAGCACCTAGTTTTAAGACAAGGACTCTCACTAGCTCCATGCTTGCCAAAGTGGGGTTAGATTGACTGTGCAGTGAGCTGCTGAGATCCGCTTGTATCTTCCACTATTTAAAATTAAAAATGTATACCACAGCACTAATTAAAATGTATACCACTATGCCTGTTTCTTTTTCATTAAATTGACATATTTCTGATAAAAAATAAAATAAGGTCAGCAGTGAATTGACTATCTTCAACCATGACTGAGGGTATACTGATAGATTTTATTAACATAGAACTTTGTAAGTTAGAAGAGGGACCTGTTATTGCCTCCTAAGAGTCAAAGAGCGAGGATTCCGAAGTAAAGCAATTTCAATACACTTTGACCTGACTTAGTGCTCTGAGGACAATGTTGAGAATTTCACAGGGTGATGATTTATTTTTATTGCAGCCTTGAGAGGATCCTTTAAACATCCCTTTGAACATGTCTCTGTGGTAGCTTGCAGAGAGGTTTAGCTGAACGTTAGTGGCACCATCCCATGGGCTGGGAGCCTGAACTGAATAAACAATGGACCAAGGTCAAAGCTGCCTGAGCACTGGCATTCTCACCCTTCGGCTTCCTGACCTGAGAAATGAGCAAGCAGCTTTCGGAGCCGCAGAGGCGAACTGTTCTTCTCCTCACCATGAAGGACCGAACTCGCTGAGCTGTGAACCAAAATCACTCCTTGCCCCTCAAGGGGCTTCCTGTCAACTATTTGAATACAGTAACCATAAAACCAACTAATGCATGGCATGATGTACTTCATTGACTAAAATAGTTTAAGCAGAGTTTGGGATTATTGAGATATGTTGCCACAATCTTTCTTCAATCCCCACATGCCCATACTAAGTAGAAGAAGAGATCTATAATTAACCTAAAGCAAGGGAGGGGGTCTGAAAAGCACATTGTTCCTAAATGAACACTAGTCATAGTTTCTGTTCTATTGAGCTGAAATCAATCAAAGAAGTATAGTTAAATCCTTTACTAAGTTAGACTGTCAGAAAACTATTTGTATACAATGAAAGTATCCAGATTATTTCAAATTTATACTTATTCAAACTACACTTTCACTAGCAAGAAAGGGAAAACAGCAACCCCTAAAGAGAATTTTATTCCCACAATCCACTTCTGAGGAGTCAAAGAAGACAACAGAAAGGAAGATTGCCTAGGTGACAATAGACCATGAAATTGAGGCCTTCTTCCACACCACAAAATCAGGAATTAACCGAACATTCACCAGCAGCAGGAAAGAGCTCTGGTCACACCTCCCTACAGGGGTAGAATTGCTTGAATTAGTGAATTGGGTGTCTCCCATTCTTACCCTTGATAAATTTGTGTATTGTTCATATACTATTCAACCCACTAATGCACATTAGCTAGGTGATAAGAGGGTTAAAAGATATTCTCATTTTGTAGTCTTACGGTCTAAAAGAAACCACATTCAAAATTGTTGTAAACACTGTTCTCTACTACCCGAAGCATCAGGATATGAGCTCATATGGCAATTGCAGGAGGCACATAACTGTTTCTCCTCTGGAAAGGGATTAAAGGTGCTCTGTATGGAGAGTAGAGAAGAGTGTAGCCGTGAGTGCAGATGGGAAGACTTTGACAGAAAGAATGATGCTCACCAAATATTTTATAAGCTTCCCCGCTTTTTACAAGCTCAAGAGAGTTAAGGAATGCCATGTTGCTTATTTAGCTTCTGGAAAATACATATTTCACATTCAGTGGCAAAGTGGGGTATTTGCTAAACTAAGATGTTGTACTGTTATTTTCTTAGACCAAAAAGAGCTCATTGCCCCTTGGTGAAACTAGAATTGAAGCTACCACACATGGAAGGTAGTCACCGTAAGAAGTCATTATAAATGTATGTTGTGGTTATAAGGTGTCCTATAGTGTTTTAATGATGGCAGTACAAAAGATTATTGAATTGTCTTTGGACCTTAGCTTCTAGTGTTATTTACATTTCCTTTATATTACAGAATCATCTATCAAGAACTACCCTACAGAAAATGTAAGATGAACCGCTATTACCAGCCAAAGTTTAAAAGTGGTAAAAGAATCAGTTAAAATTAGCTTTAATCAGTGTTCATTTTACTTAATGTAGCTACCATTTAATCAATATTTAGTGGCAAATTGTATATTTATTATGTCTTAGTCTTCATATTGCAGTTCAAACAGGACACATTAAGTTGGTAGCTAGTGGATGTATGTATTGGGAGTTATTTAGCTACACTGATGAATACTGTCCTATTATATCAGCTAAAACTTTCAACCAGGAAAAGGGCTCCATTCAAAACTAATATGCAGCCTATTATTACCAACCAGAGGTCACAGACTTACATAGAGTAACTACGGAGGATATGCCTGACTTTGAGAAGGTACCTTCCTGATGTCAATGCTTATTTTGGTTTGAAGGAATTTATCTTTGAAAGTATTTTGAATGAAATGAACATTTAAAAAAGTGGCTCTGAGATTCTATCTTACCCCTTCCAGAATGATTAAGGTGAAAAGCACAGGGGACAGCTCATACTGGTGATGATGACCAGCAAAGGGAACACTCCTCCATTGCTGGTGGGAATGCAAACTTGTACAGCCACTTTGAAATCAATATGGTAGTTTTCTCATAAAATTGGGAATCAATCTACCTCAGGGCCCAGCTTAACCCCCAAAATGCTCTGCCACACTACAAGGACATTTGCTCAACTGTATTCAAAATAGCTTTGTATGTAATACGTGAGAACTGGAAGCAACCTAGAAAACCCTCAACTAAATAATGTATTGTGTATATATTTACACAATGGAATATCATGAGGGGGAGCCCAATCCTATCCTCCCTGGAGGGCCAACAAGACCTAAAAGCTAGACAGCCCAGAGACTTAGGATAGAAGCAAACATAACTGGCAAAAAAGTCAATAGAATGATTGATTCCTAATGATCTATGTTCATAGATTGTTGCCTAGTCCAATTGTCATCACAGAAGCTTCACCAAGTAACATATGGAAACAGATGAGGAAATCCACAGACAAACTTTAGGCAGCACTCAGGAAATCCTGTGGAAGCAGGGGAGGAGGAAGTATTGAGAAAGACAGCGGAGGCCAAGGACACCACATTCACATACAGAAACAAACAAACAAACAAAAACCCCATGGAATCAAGTAACCTGGGCTCACAGGGACATATAGAGATTGAACCGCTTGTCAGAGAGCATGCATGAAAGCTGCCCTTTTATGAAAAGAAAGGATAAGTGGATGGTGGGCAGAAGAGGGGAGGTTTGAAGGTGGAGCTGGTAAGAGAGGAGAGAGGGAAACAGTTATCAGGGTGGAAAATTTTATTAATTAATAAAATAAATTAAAAGAATGACACTTGAACAAAATGATTGTCCATTCTTGGCAAAGAGAAAATTTCTTAATATGGTTCAGCTAAAAAATTATTTCTTATTGGGATGCTACCTGCAAGATTTTGGGGGAAGTTAAAAATAAAAAGAGTGGCTTTTCAAATAATATTGCACAGAACTTTTAAGCTACCAAATTTTATATTTATGCCTAATGACTGAGGAAATAGTAATGGTAGCAGTAATTCCTACAGCTACAATATTTTCCTCTTTCCTGTCATCAAGTTACAGAATGATGACCTGAAGTCCAGCACAGCTTTCTGATATCAATCCCACTATGCTTTCAATAACTTTTTAAATAGCCAATTCCTTTCTGCCTTGTGTGCCTAGATAGGTTTACTTTTCCTACATCAAATTTATGTTTATATAATGACCTAGAGACATAACATTTTAATTTAAATGCACTTTTCAGGCATAAGCACTAGATTTAATCAAAGAAATATATGCTTTTCATTTCAAACCTCAGCTATTACTGGGATAGTGGTTCTTCTTAATGAGTTATGACAACATCTTCAGGAATGAATAGTTTGAGATTACACATAGAATCTCAAACTATGTATAGAAGGATTATGTGACCACTATGAGTCCAGAAAAGACTATCAATTGTCCTCTGATATATTCAACAAAATAGAGAGGAAAAGAATGTTCCTTCTTTACAAATAGGAGTCTAATAGTCACATGATATGAAACATACACTCATGTTAGGATAGTAGCCAGAACTGTTTGATTCATATCCAGAAACCTGACTTAAAAGACTTCATAGAACTTGCTAATTTAGACAATGGAAAAATTGAGGGTTAAAAAATTATGTTTCAAGAAAAGTTTGGCTTATGATTTCAAATATTGCAATCATCATTCAGTTTCACGCTTTCCAATTGAATTTCACCATCTTTCCAAGAGTCCATGCTGAATAAATACATTCTGAAATGAGAGCACAGTGAGGTTACAGCGAGGAAGTTCATTCGCTCTGCTGTTCATGAGGACAGCAGAGCCCAGTGGAAGTTCTTGAGACCCACAAAACTTGATTTAAATTGCATCGTGTATTCATTATCAAATCACATTTTATCCAGGCATTTTAACCCTCTGGCTTGGGGTTTTTCTACTAAAAAGAGAAAGGTAAAACTAACTGTAGCACAGATTCACATTGGCCATTTGAATTTTCTTGTTGAAAATGAGTAGGGTTTTACTCTAAAACTTGTGTACATATATATCAATAATGCTTTGTCAGGTCAATCTCAAGCTATATAAATACATATAAATGATTTACTTATAGTTTAGAATTCATGCCTCTTTTCTTAAGTTTAATATCAAACAGTAATCTTATTTTGCTTATGAAATGTTTTCAATATAAAACACAGGAAATGGCCACAGTTGTTAAGCAATAAACACTTTTGAGCAAGTAAGCAGATTTGCACTGACAAAAATTTTCAGTTAAATATTGTCAGACTTTGAAAAATTAACTTCAAAAACATGATAGCAGAAAGAAATCGCTATTTGTGTCTTGTGATTCTGTCAGTCAGTAGGTTCGTTAGGGCTCAGCCAAAAATGTCTCTATTTTTGTTGTCGGCTTTGCACATGTATGCATTAGCTGTCAGTTTTCAGCTGGTAAGTTGCGGCCCATGTGGTATTTTCCTTATGTGTCCCAGAAGACTGTACTCACTGGTAAGGAAAGAAGATGACTGCTCTACATATCTGTTATCAACCTGCAGTCTGATCACTGGCTTTGTCTGGGAGAACTGTTTCCAAACAACATCAAGAAAGAAAAAAAGGCTTCAACGTAATTCCTCTGCAGATGCTATTTTCAAAGATGGCACTGGCTGTTGTAAACCATAAAAGATGGAAAAGCACAGTCTCTCTTGTAATAAATTAGGATAACCTTGTGGGTTTTAGTTGACCACGGTCCAATCTGTCTTATGATTGCAATTATTTCTATGCCTTCCATTTTCAAAGTAGCACATCTTCCCAGTGATATTCTTCCGGTGAGATAGATCATTTTAACAGCTGTCTTTAACGCTAATCTTATGACCTGTATAGAATCAAAAGAAGTATAGCTTTTGACATCCATCTATTTCTGATCTAGTGCAATGGAAATGACGAAGAAAACATTCTGCACACTAAAAAAGATCAAGGCACCACCCCCTCCTGCACATGCCTCTTAGAAGGAAGGCATAGAAGGTTTCCATAAACAGAAGTTTTGAAAATCTACCCAGGTATGTGGTATCATTAATATTATTCTGGTAACACATGTTATTATCTTGAATAGAGAAAAGCCATGCTCTCTACTCATTGTTCATTCAAGAAACAAATAGTCTGGTACTTGTTCAGTTGATATCCTTTTCTAGAATGTGGGAGTCCCTAATTTCCTAGTTTTCTCTCAGTCAGGGCAACAGTAATTTGATCACTATTACTTTTTAAATATTCTGTGAATTCACAAAAGCCACATCCATGTTTGCCAGTGTTTCCTTTAGTACAATAAGTCTTACGGTTAAAATACAGACGGGAAAAAAAAGATGTAGTTTTTACCATTAGATAGAGAGAATTACAAGGTATTTATTCATGTATGGTTTTATTTTTAATTTAAATCTACAATGCAGATAAAGCCTGTGTTCTAGTCTAGATCCCTTGTACTTCCACCCATCAGCTCGGTGATAGCTGAGAAGCCACTAAAATTATGCGAGTCTTAGCCTTCTCACCTGAGTGAGCAGTTACTAACATTATACACTGTATTATACATTATAGGTGGTGGTTGTGAGTATTCTATACATTTATGAACTATCACTACTTAGTGCATGCGCTGATGTGATGCACGGTTTGTGTTGGGCTCTTTCTAAACCACAGCTTGAAGCAGATTAGTGACCTTCTTCATCATTTAATGCAGGTTTCTTGGCATTCCTTTTCATTGTGGAATCTGTTTCTGAGCCATTGCAGCTGCTGAACCAAAATCAAGCACAAGAGTTGTCCTGTTCGTCATAATACCATCGAACTACATAGTCTCCACAGTTTCCAGGATTCAGGGCTTCCCCACATCTTGGGTCTTTGTGCAAAGACATTTCTGACTGTAAAATCAGATTGGGATTTCTGATTTCCATTCACTCGGGGGTGCTGAACAATGGCTCAAGTGTGGTGGTCTCAGGTGGGATAGGGACAGCCAAGCTACCAGCCTCAGTCAACACAGAAGGTTCTGGCTTTATCTGACTCACAACCTTCAGTGTGGCCCGGATTCCTGATCATTCTATTCCGCATATGATGTCAGACCAAAGCCCACCCTGCCTGTGCCCAACTCTTACAGCTCCTTCAAGGCCCAGTCAGTGGAGAAGGGTTTGTGATGGGAAGGACTTTGGTTGGAGCGTTGGAAGAGGTGAGAAGTTTTCATGTGAGTGCAGGGATAGTGGCGGAGGACGCTGAGTGAGGATGGAGTGAAGGAAGAACCACAGATTGATAGCAGAGATTCTATGGCAAAGGGACACTTCCATTCCTCCTTGGTATCAAAGCCTTCTGTATGCTTAAACTATGTAAAAAAAAAAATAAAGTAGGTTTTACCCGTTTCCTTTAAAAAATATCTACAATGCAACATGAAGTCTAGTATTTAATAAAACATATATGCTTTCTTTTTAAAAAATTATTTTATAAGATAATATACTGATTCTTTAAAGACACTGATATTTTTCTCCAAAATACTTCAAATTAGCATCCAAAATTAAGATCATGCAAATGATTAAGAAAAGCTTAAACAAGAGCTATGTATGAAGAGAACAATTTTAGCATATATAATTCAGTAGAAATAATCTCCAAATATACTGAGGATAAATTCTTGAGAACGAATTCTAACCCAGGAATTAACATTGACCTCATAGCTTGATTCTAAAATGAAGATGTGTTTTACAGTTGCAAACTAGTCCAAAGACATTCTCACAAACCTCACCCCTATCAGAAGAGGTCACAGTTATTCTTTGGCTAAATGAGGGATATTTGTTCATAAAACTCTGCTCTGCAAAGTTAGAATTATATTGAGTTTAACTTAGAACCTTTAAATTCATTGCCAACGAATAGGAAGAGAAAAGAGTGAACATTTTTGCAAACTAGTAAATGTTTTCAAGTCTATCTCTAAGGGTCACTACATATACAGTTCCTATAGAAACATACAGTTTCATATTTTAATAACTTAGTTTCTAAAATGAAATCATCCTGAAGCCAACAAAAGTGCTCTATGTATTTCATTACATGATATAAACTTTAGAACAATAATTCAATAAAATAGGGCCATAAAATGCTGCTTTTTATACTTTTATGACCTTTTTATTTATTTTGGGAGGGTGATCGTGTGTGTGTATGTGTATGTGTGTGTGTGTGTGTGTGTGTGTGTGTGTGTGTGTGTTAGCACCATGGCACAAACATGGAGATCAGAGAACTACTTGAGTCTTTCTCTTGTTCTACCATCTAGTTCCTGGGGATTAAACTCAAATAAGCAGAACTTCTTTCTATTCAAAGTTGTTGGTGACATTCACAGAATATGAAAGCTTACAAGATGTCACTAACGTCACGATCTGTACTTTGTACTAATTTATACTTTCAAATAGGTATTTTCTGGGTTCTGGCATGAGATTGAAGAGGGAGGAAAAACAGTTGGATCAAGAGTTTGCCCTTTAGAAAGTTGCGCATGAAGGAAGAAACTTACCTACAATTTCTTGAATGATTATTATCCTCAAAACAGGCTACGTATTTCTGAGAATCTCATCTATTTAAAGAAAACATAACCTTAACACATAATTGGCATATGAGCAGTCCTGTCCTCTGTTCTGGAGGAGTTGCAATCCACTGCTCACAATAATGATCCTGATCAAACAAATAGGTGACAATACAAAATTAACAGTCATGAATCTAGGGAAATACAGGTAGGGATGACACGCTGTAACAACTGGGAAGAGATAAAGCAGTGTTGGAAAAAAATTAAATTAAATAATTGCATAAATATGATTGTTACATGAAAAGTAGTTAATAGAAAGTAAAATTTAGGCAAAAATTTAAGTAAAAAATAATTAAAACAATTAATAAATTATCAAAATACAGCTCAAATAAGCAATGTTTTCTCTGAACTTAAATGTTGAATATAATATTATGGTGCTGCAGTGACACTTCAAGCCTGTCGACCCAAGGCTGGAAGCTCAAACAGAATTCCCATGAATCTGAGCCCAACCTGAAATATGTATACACATATATATTTATTATATATTATGTAATTTATATCATGCATAAATATATACATTTATGTATTTATCCCAAGATATCCTGGGCTACAGTGACAGACCTTATATGAATTATGATATATGAATATATGAATATATTATATATGAATGTGCATATATGAATATATAAAACATGCATATGTGTGATATATATCAATATATACAAATGATAAAATTTAGTAAGTTTCTTACATGAATTGTTTTATTGAAAAATTCTCAGTGTTGGTGACAACAGGATTTAACATCTACCCCTTTTCTGTAAATTAGAGACGAGGTCTTCCACTAAAATGGATTAATTATTATACATGAACTGTAAAGATTATGGAAAAATTAACAGACAGTTTAATTAAGTTGAAAGAATAGGGCAAGATAAGCTTGAAGTGTCTATGTTAGAGTTGTGATCTCTTATGATGTGGGTGGATGGTTTCTGTGTTCTTATTTCCTTTGCTACCACTAGTACAGCTTCACATTGACTACGTTGATCTTGAGCCCATTAGTATCTCTGTAACAGAAGAGATCTGAGATTACTTTTGTCCATATCAGTGATTCTCAACCCTCCTAATGCTGTGAACCCTTAATACTGATGCTCATGTTGTGGTGACTCCCAACCATAAAATTATTTCATTGCCACTTCATAACTGCAATTTTACTACTGTTACGAATTGTCATGTAAATATTTGTTTTCTGATGGTCTTTGGTCACCCCTGGGAAAGGGTCATTTGACCCCCATTGGGGGTCAGAACCACTGGTCTACATGAAAACTCCCTTTCCCCCATAACATTCTTCCATAAGAAGAAAATGTTGTAAGCTACACAAACGACTTCACTATTTATTACAGGAAATTCCTCCCAAACAAGCTATCCATACAATGTACTTCCTCTTGTATGGTTTTTCTGTCAATATAATAAAGAATTAACTGGAACAAAGTGCTTGAAACCCACACAACAAATCTGGTATTTTCTTATCTGCACTTCCAGTTATCTCCTGAACTTTTCTCTAGTTCCTACCTGGAGAGATGCATATGAAAATACCTGATTCCATATCCCAGTCCCTATAAACTTCCTCCTCTTGGTTCTCCATTTGATTATATGAATGATTTTACTTGCTAGAATGACTTAGGGATCAGATTTACTTAAACATCAGGTTATGCCATTATTCCTGGCAATTTTACCAATTTTAGAGTGTTCACTAAAATGCATTTGAGACACTTCTGCAGCCGTGGGTTATGGTCCTTGAGTGAGAGGTACTCTATCATTGTTTGGTTTCTATTATTGTGACAAATGCCAGAACCTAAAGCAGCTTGGAGAGGAATGGGTTTATTTCAGTTTACAGTTCATAGTCTATCACTGAGTAAAGATGCAAGACAATCTCACACCAGTTTGATTTTAAAAGGGGTATTTTATTGGAGGGGATAAAACTGACAGATCAATGTCCCAAACCACAGACCTCTGGTTGCAAACAGGAAACAGAGTCTAGCAGTCAGCACGGAAGTTGGAAGCAAGAGGGAGGGCAGAGAGCTGCTGCGGCTTTTTAAAATGAAACCATGCCCCAGTTGGCTGGTATCTTAAAAGCCATTGGCTGAAGGCAAGAGAGCTCCTGCAGCAACTGAGGAAAGTCTAGATAGTAACTGAAAAGAGGAACTTAAGTACAGGACATGGAGGAGTGATGCTTAATGCCTTGCTCCTTATGGCTTTCTTGACCTAGGACCAACTGCTTAGAGGTACCACCACCTACAGTGAACTAGACACTCCCACATCAATCATCAACCAAGAAAATGCCTGCCCAGCAGACTGGCACAAAGATAAGTATGATGGAGGTAATGAAGTCTTACACTAGTCTGATATACTCAGTTAAGATTCCCTCTTTCCAGAAATGACTAAGTGTCAAAGTTGACAAAACCTAGCCAGCACACTCTATAATCTTCTAAAAGAAACTTCTTATAATGTAGTGATACTCTTTCTTATTGAGGTGGATACAATAAATTCTTTCTTAACTGTCAAAATTGGGGCAAAGGTGCATTTTTAAGATTGTTCTTTTGTTTGAAAGTATGTTTAATTTAGAAACCTGCTTCCTTTGCATATAAAGGATCATGCTATTACAAATGTCTAATCTGAACTTCATCCTCTAAAAGATAATGGTGTAGGACATTCCCATGAAAAGAAGTAAATAACATAGAGAATAAATGTCTCTCCAGAGGTCTAGAGCAGGCCACTGATGCTAGTTCTAAACAAAGCTAATGTTTAACTATACAAAATAACTCTACCTCCAAAGAAAAGTATCCTTTCTTCTCTATAACTAAAATATGAAATATTAATTCAAAAAACAGAACAGCAAAGGTCAAAGAATTAGGGAATTTTAGAGTCAAAGACCATCAGAAATAACGTTTTTATTTGTTTGTTTGGTTTTGGTTTTGTTCTTTTAATCTCTACATGTGATCCTGCCTGCTAATGAAACCAGCCAATTGGAAATACCAAACAATGTAGATCAAGGAGACCAGTAATAACATGTCCCCTTAGGCAAAGAAGCAAGGAAGGGAAAGCATAGCTAGCTGAAAGACTTCTAAACAACTGCTCTACCCTGGCAAACAGCACAGAAAGCAGAACAACCTCACTTTCAATTAAGTCTACATTGTTCAGTGCAGATTTTTCTGATCCTTAAATTCTGAGAAAAACTTTCTTTGACAAATTAAAA
>JAQHUG010000017.1:8591649-8626564 GCA_028555095.1 Dicrostonyx torquatus | reverse complement strand
TTTGTGCTAATTCTTAGTTGATTTAATTGTAAGTCACACAAAATTTAGCAGCTGAAAAAAGAAAAATGAGTGTATGACTTCATTAAAAAATACTGTACAGTCTGACTGAAAGGGCAATAAGCGGTGATACCCCAGTGCCGAAGCTGGGCAACTGGACTCGCTTCCTCAACCATGAAAAATATCTGGTCAAGTTCACATGGAGTGTTCCTTGTGAAGAAAACTGGGAAGAGACAAGTATAGTGCTTTCACGAGACGTGGCAGAGAAAAATGTGTTGGTTGCTTTCCTTCCTCCCATCAAATTCCCGTGACAGAGAAATGGAAAGGAATCAATTCAGTTGTGCTACAGTAGAACTCTGCCGATGGCCTGTGGTTTAACTTGACTGATGACCTGCAATTTGACTTCTAACAGATTTGAAAAATCGAGTTCCTTTTCCCTCTTTCACTGAAGATTTTCCATGTAGTCGTGGAAATCACTCTTCAAAAACTAGTAACATAAATAATTATACTGACTCAGTTGACATTAGCTAAGATAATGCATTGCCTTGGTTCTCACTGCATTTTTAGAGACTATTTCAAGGTTGCAATTACAGATTGTAGGTGCAGATGAACTGAACAAAAGGACATGAACTAAACTTGATGTCAAAGTTTTACTGAAGAGTTGCCTACTCATAAGATTTTGGTACAAATCCTGTTTCTAATAAGTCTGTCAATCTGTATCCGCAAAAATTCATATATCCCCACCTATCTGGGTCCAGTTTGGGGTATAGATGTTGTCATTTTTTATGTATATGCTTCAGACAAACTCAATGGACTGTGACAGTACTTAGACTGTAGCAACCTCAATAGAGTCTTTTATGTCTTTTAGGGGATGAGGTTTGCGACAGGATTTCTCTGTAGTTTTGGAACCTGGCCTGGAACTCACTCTGTAGATCATGCCAACTTCGAACACACAGAGATCCATCTTTCTCTGATTTCTGAGTGCTTTGATTAAAGGCGTGTAACACCACCTCCTGGCAAGTCTTTTATTTCTTTTCTTTTTTTTTTACTTATTTTTAATTGTTAAAAGAAAAATTTACATTTACTCCCGCTCCCCCACTACCCCACCACCCTTCCCCTGCTTCCTTAAGATGGGGCAGGATACCCTGCCCTATGGGAAGCCCAAGGCCCTCCCCCCTCCATCTACACACAAGGGAAGTGACATCTCAATTAGTATTGCTCCAGCAGGATCCATCTACACTGATTTGAGAAAGATAATGTATGCCTTATTCACTAAAATAAATTTTACTATATATTTGCTACTTTTTATACCCAAATCAAGACAGGGGAGTTAAACTCACAATATAACAATCTGTGCATTGCATTTCCCTTAAGACTTCAGGCTTCAGAAAGAGAATCCACCCCAACCTCAATGTTTATAGAAAAACTTCCACTTTTCCTCCTAAGCAGTGTGTTTAATCTGTGCTCATCTTCTACTTGCTTGGAATTCCTTTCCCCCTTTCTTCTATTTTTAAAATTTAAGGTAATAATAACAAAACTATTCATTCTCCTAGTACTTTCCATTGAAAATAGTCAATGATCTGACTGTACAAACATATTCTTCTCTGTCCCAACTTTTCAGAGAGTATCAGTGACATCAGGTTTATACTGAATTGTTAAGGAGGACATGACCTAAGTCAGGTAACATGAACTTGAGTCCTATTTCCAACTATCTAGTTTCATGAGACTGTGAAAGTTAGCTAAAACTTTTGAGCTTTGGTTTCCTAATCTGTGAAATCAGAAAAATATACCACAAGACCCTATAATTTTGTGAGATGTGTATATCGAAGCCTTAGCTTCTTTCCCGTTCTACACTTCCTCTTCTTGTACTTTGTTGTCATTACTTTGTGGGATTCTCCTTTGGTTCTGTTTCTTCACTCAAATTCTCGGAATCAGAGTTAAAACTTTCCAAGGAATCAATTCGCTTTGTCATGGCATAGCATGATTTGTTCCCCCAAGTTTCACTCACTGCAAGCCTGGTCTCCAATGTGACAATGATGAAAGGTCTGGAAACAGGGAGGTGGACCCTGTTTGAGAAAAGAGTAGGAGGTTGGAATCATCAGTATAAGAAGAGATTCAGTTTATCTGTCAGGAGTGCATATTATCTCCTGGAACAGTGTTGGCTAATGAGAGCAGGTTGGGAGAAAGGGGACTCAGCCTGGGATTCAGCTCCTCTATCAGGAGTGTTATTATCTCCTGGAACAGTGTTGGCTAATGAGAGTAGGTTGGGAGAAAGGGGACTCAGCCTACACTCTTGTCACCTCCCATACCTCTCTCCTATTTGCATATGTTTCTAGGGTATGAAGTCATGTTGCAGGAGGCCCTACTCAGAATTGGTGACCAGTGCCACATGACTGGACCTGTGTAACATACTTACAAAGTATCTTGTCTAAAAAGTTTTAATTACAGTCATATAGAACAGATGGAGACACCCCATTTGATGAATAACATAATACAATATATACATATATCAACCAGGGCTTAATAATTTATAACTCATAATTAGAAATAATTTTAAAATTCCTCCAAAACACTTATTCAGATTTCAGAAGGAAAATTGCAGAAAAAAAAGCTGAAAATTGTGTGTGTGTGTGTGTTTGGCTTGTGTGTGCATATATGTGTGTGTATGCGTGTACCCATATGTGTCTGTTGTCTGCTCTATGGTACAGTGAAAACTTGTGAGTATGCTCTGCATGTGCGCGCAGAGACCAAGCAAGATGCAAGACATCCTCTTTGATTGCTTTCTACCTCTGCCTTGGATGGGAAATTCAAATTTTGGACTTAGACTAGCTGGCCAGCAGACTTTGGGAACCCACCTGTCTCTGAAGCCCTTGGCTGGAATTACAGCTGGGATTGCTATCCGTGATTTTTGCTGTTAAAGTTTTGTTTTTGTTTTTAACATGGGTCTTGGAGATTGATACTCAGACTCACGTTCTTGTACTTGTTGAGGGTGTGTCATTGTTACCCAGTAAGTAGGCCATCTCCCTATCGTAGGAATGCAGGTAATCTGATTTCTGATTGAGAATTTGTACATATTCATTTTACTATTCTAAACAAAACACATTGTTCTGACAACCTCCTAAGGGAAACCTCAGTACTTTTCATTATTTTGGGGTAAAATTCTCCAAATGTATTATCATCTAAAGCAGCAGAAATAGCAAAGTGGTATGGTTAAAAGACATTTTGAAGGAAAACAGGATGTATCCAATTTTCTTCTGTCATATTTTTCCTGGGTCTTTTTACATTTGTGATGTTTACTCATTTTATGTATTTTTTTAAATTGGGCTTTGTTCTTTCAAATTAAGCACATATATGCATATTATTTTTTAATGGGGCACAAAGTATCATATCTTCAATGTGGTAAGATATGACCTAAATCTGACCTTCATGCTCTGTGTGTCGCATGGGTCTATTACAGAATCACATCGTTTTTTTTCTTAATGTTGTTATGGTTTATTTAACTTTATTTTATGTGCATTGGTGTGAAGGTGTCAGATCTCCTGCAACTGGATCTTTAGACAGTTGTGAGCTGCCATGTGGGTGCTGGGAATTGAACCCGGGTCCTCTGATACAGCAGTCAATGCTCTTAACCACTGAGTCATCTCTCTAGCCCCAAGAATCACATCTTTCCTGTTTTCATTTTTCTTACTTTTCCATGCCTATAACCTTGTCCAAACTACGGAATTATAGAAAGATCAAATTCCCCAACCATTTAGGAAATTTATGAGACATTTTTATTTTATCATAATACGTATTGGTGGTTCCAGTTTTGCTTCACATGATGTATCAAAACTTGACTTCTAGGATGCAGTCACTCTGATGAAATACTTGCTTGCTAGAAATCTGGAGTTGGGGTGAAGTTGCCTAAGTACACCCATGCATCAGCTGCTTGAGCTGTGTGGTACAGTTGGAAGCATCCCCAGTACACTGAGGCAGAACCTCAAACACGTATTTTTGACTAATAATTCCAGAGAAATCACAGGAGCTAGCAGACATACTGCCTAGAATAATTTAGAACAGAATGACTTGGTCTGCGATTGTCTACAGGAAATGATTATAAAGTTGAAAGGCACACCCACAGAGATTTTCCCTATTCATCCCCACCCATGGAGAGGCACTGGTGAACAACAACATAGCCAGCTGGCCTACTTCAGCTTTCACCATTCTTTTATTGAAAACCAAAGTAATAATACTCTTCCCTTACAAAAAGTTATACAGAAGTTATCTGTGGAAAGCCTTCATCAGTCTTCATAAAGAGCCTTCAAAATCATGTAGGATGAATTTAGTTTACAGACAAAAATAATCTCTATCTATGGTTTATTCTTCAAGGTCAAAAGTTTGAAAAGACACAAATGTTATTTTTCATAAATTAAGGTTTTGTCATAATTGCCTCTCTGCTTGATATAACTAAGTGATTTTCCACCAAATGATATTTCTAGCAGGAATAAATATTTTATAAATTCAGTACTGAAGCTTGCATTCAAGTAGAGCCAGTCTTATTTTTAGAACATTTATGCATTCCAACTTTTAAAAAAATCATTTAAAGTTCTACTTACAAAGATCATATTTCTTCTTTACTGCTAAGAGATCACAAATGCCTACAAGGCAGAAAACTTCCTGTCGAACAAGGAAGATTAGATGAAGCTTTCAAGAAAAGATTAATCTGCCCATTGAAATCCAGTTGGTATTGCTTAAGCGGATGATTTTCTTAGCAACCAAAGCAATGAAAACGATATGACTTAATGTCACCAGTTTCAATGAGCGAACATTTTGGTTCTACCAGAAGGCATTAGGTTTAGTTTTAAATAAAGTCATCATTTAGAAGTGACAAGAAGCTAGTGATTGTCTGTGAAACCATGCAGCAGAAATGGAGAATGTGTGGCATTTAAAGAGGTACCTACTCCATTTTTAAAATTCAAAATTTCAAATAAAATCATAAGCACTTCAATATATTGCTGATAGGGCAGAGATCGCACATCTAATGACAAGGGCTGTCTGTGCGGAGACCTGAACAGAGAAGATGCATACTTATTGCAGAGGGCACTCAAACCGAAACTTCTCTCTAGAATATAAGTTTGAAACTGCTTTAGTTGTACTTAACGCATACATATAAAAAACAAAATACTTGCATGTCTAAATGTTTGAAACCCGGTCTGGTTTTTGCAAAGTCTAACTTACAATATGATTATGATTATAAAGATTTCTAAAACCTCAACTATTTCAGCATATCTCTTGGGGTTTTTTTTTTTTTTTCATTCCTGCATTTCCATGTACTTAATCAAGACTTAGATAACCACATATGGTCTGAGATTGCCTTTCCTGCTTCATGGACTCTTAATTTTTAAAAACCTTTCAACTCCCTTAAGTTAAAATAGCATCATCTTATAAAGCTGTCCCCCTCTCTGATTACCACAGTCACATGTATTTTGGCTGATAGAATTTATGACAGTCTTCCTTTCTTCTAAAAAGCCTTCAGACAATTTATCCATTTGGTGGCACATAAACTGAAACACAGAAAAGTTCTCCAAATTTACCTACCCATAGATTTAGAGTTGTATCATTATATTTGGAGGCAGATAGTCCCAAACAAAAAAAATGTGCTAAAGTTTCTTACAGATGTTTCTCCATAAAAGGAAATAGCCGGTCCATCTGAATAAAGTGAATAGGAACTCCAGGAGAGCACATTCATACACTGACTATTAATTTTCTAATATATCCAATGAATATCTGTTGTATAATAAGACAGAAAATTCTGTGGGATTTGAGAGGGGAGAAGTTTAGGTCCTTGAGGATACATAAAATAAAAACCAGGATGATATTTTCCTCTCAAAGATAGAGAGGCAGGATGAAATCACATCAGAAATATGGAAGGCTGGAAATCAGAAGCTCTGCTAAGTGGTATAAAGTCACAGGGGTGGTTGACTGTTAGAGAAAGGAGTCCTTGAAGCTGATGACTTCCTTCTGAACCACAATGAGTGGAGTGGATGCGGTGGAGTTTGAGGGACTGGTTCCTCCAAGGAATATGTCTGTGAAATGCTACAAAAGTCTCAGTCAACAGCATTGGTGAAAGGCAGGAAACGCTGGTCTCTGTGAGAAAAAGATAAACTGTAAACCTCAAAGAGAACAGGGAAGCATAAAAGCGAAGCCTAATACGAGGAAATAATTGAATGAAACAGAAGGTTAAAGACTGCAATAATCAGAGTGGCGTTCAAAAATGTAAAATGTTATGATAAATTCTCTATGGAACCTTTAATGGAGGAAATGGATACAAGAGAGTTAAATTAGAAAAGAATGATGAAGTCATAGAAGACATTTATGAATGTGGATGGGGAAAAAGTAGAAAGTGCCCAAGACCTGAATATGTCCCCTTAAGGAACCATGACAACTCAATGAGAAAGCATAAATTACACAATTGAGAAAGAAAGTTGGAACATAAAGTTGGTCTTAAGAGAGCACATAAAAGCAAGTCAAAATAGTTTATAAAAGAAATAGATACAATTACTTGAAAGAAGAAGCTTGCACACCAACATGCGAAAGTGGAAAGCAACACATAAATGTATTAAAAGAAACAAAATTGGCTGTCTTTTGGCATATATTTAATACTAAATACTAGAATGTCCTTGAAAACATAAACAATGCAGGCAGGAAATGAAAGTTTGTGACACATAACATGTTCAGTGTTGGAGGATTTCACCAGTATTCAAAAGCCAAAGAAAGGAGTTTGAGAGTAATATCAATTTTCAGAAAATGAACCTGCCAACATGGGTACACAGTGATATCTTTGGAAATCTTTTGGTAATGTCAACATATCTCAAAGTAAATGGCTCAAAAAGAGAAGTATTTTATAAACTCCACAAAAATTTGTACAGAAATTATTAAGCAAACATATTTGACTTCTGTCATTTTAAATACTGTCAAATAAAAAGATATCAAATACAATAATTAGAAAATAAATAAAAATATGAAATTATTATTGATAGCAAAGGTAATTATCCAAATTCATATATATTAGCATAAGTCCATGATAAGTGATAACAACAACAGTAAAAACTTCAGAAACACAGAAATAGAAATCAGTCAAAAATAAATTGTAGAACATATTGACAATGACCATTCATTAAATTAAAAATTATCAAATGACAAAAATTATTAAATAAATACAAAGAGACATGAGTTGAAGAATGAAAGTAAATGTTTTGTTTCCTGCTTAAAGAAGCACAATAAAGACTAGAAATTAACAAAACAAACTTTAGCAATAAAGAAACTTACCAGTTAAAACTCTATTAAAGTAAAGAATTCTTGGAGATAGCACAAAGGAATCAATGTCACTCCCAAGGAGGCAGAGGCCCACACAATGTCACTCCATGCATGGTGCTTACATGAATAATTTAGTCTTTGCAGAAAAACTTTGCAAGAACATATAATTGTGCCCTCTCTATTTTGAAAGAGAATAGGTGTGAAAAAGGTAAATAATAGGTTGAGGAGTTCCTAAACTTTAGAAAACAGTTAAATAAAAAGGGAAGGTGTTCACTAAAATCAAAAGTAATTGGAATGGAAATGTGTGTGTGTGTATGTGTGTTTTATTGTTGTGGAATTGCAGTTTTGTCTTTTGTTCCCCTTTCTTTTTGCTGTGTATTTGGGGTGGGGAGCATTGGTAGTATTTCATTGTGTAGTTCACATTCGCCTGTGTAGCCCAGTCCATTTTTCAGCTGTTCTGCCTCAACCTGCCAAGTGCTGGGATTAAAAACAAGCATGTCAGCGTATCTGTCTGACAATACTGATTTCAATGAATTTTAAAAATTGTCACACAAGGAGCATTTTCAACTTTGCTTCAATGCAAAGCCAAATTGCAAGTGATCAGCCATCAGTTTTTGGTTTTGGTTTTGTTTTTTCCCTGCTTAGGTGTCAAAGTTGACAGAAACCCTGATAAACAGAAGTTGAGGTTGCCATAAGGAGTTTTCATACAGACATACTTCTTAATCTGTAACAAATTAAAACCAAGAATACCAGAGACATTTTGATGACGAAAAAGTAAGTTTACACTAACCAAATATCAGTCTTTCAAACATTTTTCTTAATATAATTTTAGCCATTAAATATTAAAATTCAATTGCTGTGGTTTTTAGCTATTTAATTTTAGACTGTCTTTAAAATAACATCTAGACCACTATGAAATAAATTGCTAATTTTTTCATAGATATTTATCTGTACGTAATGACAACTATTTAGGTTGGCATCAATACAACTTAAGTTCAATTTGCTTATAGAGGTTTGGGTCCTTTTCAGTTGTCTGCATTATATTTTCCAATTCTCTGAATGCTAAATATCTCCGTAACGGACTGTTGTAATCAGAGAATGTGTCCATTTAATATTCCTGCATTCTAAATGTGAACATTTAATTAAGTGCTTGGGTTGGTGTTCATAAGTGATGACTTAAGCTGAGGAAAACTATCAAAGGGCAAAGAATACAAGTTCCTTTCTTGTCAGTAAAGAAATTCACAAACTGGACTCTGTGAGGACAGCTGTGTAAACCAGGAAGCTGAGTGAAATAAACAGTTAGGCAGGCAAACAGTGGCGCTGTCCTCCAGTCACCAGGAAAGTAGCCCACTTCCGTCTCCATCGCACCAGTGGAGTGAGAGCATCGTCGGGTACTTTGCATAGCTCCATTTTCCATTCCTGTAGGATTGTTCCCTGCCCTCTTGGCTTCTCCCCCTGCTCTGTAGATTCCCCTGGCCTCCAGGCACCAGGTAAAAGTAAGTATCAAGAACTGAACAGTTTTCTGGGAATTCTCTGCAAATATTACAGCAAAGGAGATAGTGCAGACAGTTTGGAGTACTCTGGCAGACTCAGGCTACAAGCCTTCACGAAAACCGTCACTAAAATTCGTGAATCTCAGGAGCAGACTTCTCTCCTGGAATTCAGAGTTCAGAGGAGAGATTGACACTGGATCAGTAATCACCAGTGAGGTGAATGGAGGCAGCAGATAAGGGTTGGATGGCATGGAAATGTTTTTCCTTTGTGTGGGTGGCCCTCTGCACTGCTAATTATGCCAATGAGGGCCTCTTTACCTTGTTTTGTACTGGTCTATTCTGTGAACACATCTGTCTTCCTGAGTCGCCAGTTTCTTGCAGGCATCTGCACATTGCCTGCCTTAAATTAAATGTTTAGAAATGTCTTGCTGAAATGAATGAGGACAAAGCCTTGGGGATCTCAGCTGCTTTCCTCATTCAATATTTTCTCTTTAAACACCATTTTCAAGACACCAGGAGGCATGTTTATTTGATTAGCTTAAATCTTGCTCCTGATCACTGCTTGAGAGTGATTCTTTTAGCCCCTTGTTGTCTTGTTATTGCCTAATCCCGAGACAAGATAAAGGGAAGTGATTGAAGTAGGACCAGCCTTGAATTGCAGGAAGGGGAAGTTAACCTTGTCATTTAGTTGCTAGTTTAATGATGCTCATTTCTACCAACAAAATCACAATTTTGGTAGCTTTTTCAGTTTTTCTAACTGAAAAAAAAAATTTCTATATTTACTTCTTTTGTCATAGCAAACTTGGGACAGAAGGGTTTGTATTTCCTGATTCTTAGTGGAGGGATTCCTGCTCAAGGAGGAAAGTCAGTCCTTTCAGCACAGTGGAGCAGATTCCCTTCTCTAGTTTGTGACTTCTAACCCCATAAGATCTTTTCTATCTCCTCTGGGAAAGGCTTGCCTGATGCTGTGGTTTGGAGGTAATTGGATAATCTCACAGGGAGTGGCACAATTAGGAGGTGTGGCTTTGTTGGAGTGAGTATGGCTTTGTTAAAGGAAGTATGTCACTGTGGGAGTGGGCTTTGGGGAGTCCTGCCCTGTGTCTCAGTTGACTTCCTGTTGCCTGCAAAATATAGAAATCGCAGCCACTCTAGCACCATGTCTGCCCACTAGCCACCATGTTCCCTGTCATGATGATAATGAACTGAACCTCTAAAAATACAAGCAAACCAGAAACCAGCTACACTCTATGGCCTCAGCATCAGCTCCCGCCTGTGGGGTCCTTCCCTGTTTCAGTTCCTGTCCTGACTTACTTTAGTGATAAACAGCAATGTTGAGGTGTAAAACTAATAAACCCTTTCGTCCTCAGCTTGTCTTTCATCGTGGTGTTTCATGCAATAGTACAAACCCAAGAAAACTGCCTTGCCATGGAGAAGCGCATACAATCATTTAATCCATATACTGAGGTTGAATACTTGCTACCTTGAAAACTGTGCTGGCTACTTTTCTAGTTTCTGCTACTTTATGAAAAACAAGCATGCCCTGCTAGGGTTCTTCATCCTTCTAATAAAATAATCTAAGAATGGATTTAAATGTGAGACTAGGGACAATTATATTGGAGTTTAAAAGAAAACTCTCAGGGCAGAAAATCAGCAACTATCAGTTGCTAAGCATCTGGAGGAAGAGAAAAGGAAAGCAGCTCTGCCATTTGAGTGAATGCACACAGGTCAGACACATAACAAGAGACAGTCACATGGTAGGACCATGGGAACAGGGTGCTTAGTGACAAAGTAAGGGAGCCCCAAGTATCAGACAAACCAGACTTTGGTTCTGGCAAGCACCCGAAAGACAGACAGAAAAGGAAACAGGGAAATCCATACATTCCTGAATAGAGGGAGACCACTGCTCATGCTCTGCTCACTTTCTCTTCCTCATTCTGCCCAGAACTCCAGCTCAGGGAGGGGTGCTACCATCATTCACCATAGGTCTTTCCACCTCAATCAATAACTCTTCAGGTCCTCCTATCTTGGTCTGGTTTTGTATTAGGACCTCTGAGTCAATGCCCCATCTCTTATATAACTACCATTTTATCAACAAACTCAAGAGATCCCCAGTATACCACTGCTTCATGCACTGTCTCCTCGGAGGACATCAAAGGTAGTGCTTGATGATCATCACCCTGGAGACTGAATTTTGACCCTGGCAGACCTAAAATGGGAAATCAGATAAAGCTGTCTTAAAATACCTTTTCATTAAGACTAAGAAGTAACATGCCATTCTTCTCTGTGGTAAGAGGGAGAAACCCAACTCATCAATAACCAGCACCTAGGTCCAAATATTTTCATGACTGAAATAAAATCTCTTTTGCTGTATATATAGACTACTCCCATACTGCTGAAGTTATTGGAAGCTGTGTCCATTTGTATAATCAGGAAGTCATTTTGTAAGCAACCTCACCTATGATTACCAAAAGATGCCCTGCCCTTTCCCATGCCCACACCCATGATGTCTATTCCATAAGAGCCTGCAACTGTAGTGAAAATAGGCAAGAGTTACTGCTCCTTATAGCATATGGCAAGCATGATGCCTGAGTATTATTCACTTCTCAGATGACAAATGCAAGCCCATAGTAAATTAGCACTCTATGTCCACAGAGCTCTGAGAAACATGGAAATACATGTTAAAATTAGGCACAGTGTCTCAGCGGGGAAAGCTGCCCACTCTGGCTCAAATGTCATAGAATTATTAAGATGGTCTTATTTGTGAACTCTTGCTTGAAGCAATAATTTTTGTAACAAAGAGAAGTAAATGATTTACCATCTGGACAAAGAATTGGATTTTTGCCTCACCACACATTCATTCAATGAATTCATTTGTGAAACATACATTGATACTCAGTGCCAAACCCTGCCTTTGCACTGGAGTCTAATTTATATTAATAGACAACATCTGCATGCTCACAGTCCTTCTAGTGGAGAAAGAAGTGCCGCAGTATGCAAATGAACACATAGCACACTAAATTTTAACTTTTAAAAGATGAAAATGGTGCTTGTCCAATTCAAGGTCAAACTCCAATACGTGCAGTAGATTTGGGAAACTGCAGAAACAACAGCAAAGAACTCTGTATGCTATGCTTATGTCTCTATCTACATACCTGTGACAACGTGTAATTTGCAAATTAGGAAAAGGAAGATATTAAATAAAGTGGCTAATAATAGCCTAGAACAGTCACAACACACTATTTAAAAGCTGAATAAGTGTGGTCGCTCTCTCTCTCTCTCTCTCTCTCTCTCTCTCTCTCTCTCTCTCTCTCTCACACACACACACACACATGCATCACCCCACCCCCTTCCTTCTCTCTTGTCTCAAAACTTTTCATATGCTATATTGACCTTTATTCTTTCTCCTTTTCCTTATCTTCTTCCACATTTTCCTAGTCTTGTATACATATTGGTGTATAATGTGTGTGTGTGTCATGAGTATCCCTAGGTGTGGGAGTGCATAGGTATACAGCTACACATGCACATGTATATAGGGCCTAAATTTGACTTCAGGAACTTCCTTGATTGCTCTCTTCTTTATGTACTGAGTTGTGGTCTCACAAAACACAAAGCGAAGTCAGTCAAATAGTATAGTATATCTACCCATTTTTCTGGTTATGTCCCCTGTACTGACATCATAAATACTGTGATTACAAGTGGCCTCCCATGCCTGACCAACGTGCATGTCAGTGCTGGGGATCTGATTGACAGTCTTCATATTTGTGCAGCAACAATTATATCCAATTAGCTATGTCCTTAGCCTCTGCTGGCCCTTCTTATTGTTGTGATTAGAGATGATGAGTAGCCTATGTGCTGTAGGAAGTCTAACAGCTAGTGGTTATCCGCCTAGTGAGGCATGGTCACTTATACTATATATGCTGGTGCAGAGCCTGCATCCGGTCTCTTTTTTGGCCTCTCTGTTCTGGTTGCAGATTTCGGTTTCTGATCTCCGTTCAAGCAGAGCATTCTGATTTGTGAATTTACCCCTAAATAAATAAAAATCTATTTCTCAATTATGAGCTAGTGTGGGATTTCTTTTAAGCATCCTCCTTTACAGATTGGTGCCAACATGATGGACTAAATCCACTTTAAAACCTGAGAGAGCTAAATTCTAGACACAAACACACACACACACACACACACACATAAAAAAAAAACAGAGTTTAACACAGCTTTTTGCTGTTTGCTGGAGGCATACTGCAGCTCCTTTAAGAGAGATTTTTCTGACTCAGCAGCAGCATCAGAAAAAAAGCCATGCCATTTAAAATGCTGGTTTTCTGGGCTATGCTGCCAGTGCAAACTCTGGCTCTTTTAGGAGACAGAGCATTAGGATGCGGTTTGTGAGTAGAGTGCTGCTGCTTGCTTGATGGCAACATGGATTCCCAGTGTGCCTGGAAGTGGGGCAGTGACTGCAGCTCAGAGGCACAAGCAGCTCCCCCATGCTGGACAATGCAGAACAAGCAGAAGCTACCGTATTTATCATAATAATAGTGCAGCTTAAGTTTTAGACTGGGCAGGCACACAGGCAGTACCAGATTATCCCTACTAATGGCACAACTTAAGTTTTTAAGAAGCGCTTAGCATTTTAAATGCTCCTGAACAGAAAAGAATTACAGATTCACAATAGGAAAGATTCAGACATGAAAGACTTCTAAATGAATTACAGTGTTGGATAAATGTATATAGGCTTGAAAGAGAGAAGTGTATAAAGAGTCATGAAATAAAGTTAATGCTTAAAAAAGAATAAAGTCTTTAAACAGAGTACAGATAATCATAGATTAAAGGGAGTAAAGAAAAATAAGCCATATAAAGATGGAAAATTCACAGAGAGCCTGGATTATGTATATTATTGTGATTTCTTTGGAATTTTTGACTGTGAAGAAGCTAAATACAGAGAGACATTTCATTGTATGGGCTGCTAAGCTAAACCAGCATATATGTACTATAGGTATCTTGATTCCAAAATTTGAGTCTAAGGATATGTTACTTTGAAAAAGAGGTTTTTCGTTTGTTTCCACAGAAGATGAGAACCAGTAGAATACTTCCAAACAAATATGGTTGATAGACCATACCCTCCTGAAAGGTCACTGTGAACACCCTCAAAAATTATTTTACCCAACTGCTGACTGAGATGAAACTAACACACAGGATACATCATGAAATAAGTAACTAACAGCACCCTCACACGGCAGGAAGCAGTATGGACAAAACTATGCCCATATTTCCAAATATTGTCTATAAATGTTTCTTTACATTTAAAGGGGGATATGACATAGATATGAATAATTTGCATTGGTATGGCTCTTGGTTTATTGATACAACTTTAAGGTAAAATTTGTTATACTGTATTTGTATATTTCTGCTCTTGATTGGGTATTGTGATTGTGTAGCCCATTTGAAAATGTAATGTATAATCAAGAAATATAGCTTAATAGATAGTCATCTATAATAGTCAAAATTGTAGTCATGTTAGATATTTTAGATGTATAAAGACATATTTCACTTAGTTAGATAGTCTTCAAATCTTTCAGATACATTCAGAATATGGCATTTAAAATGCTTTAAAAATTCAGGACTTTTCATGACAGTGAGACACATCTGTTCCTGGCAGCATCAAGATACTTCAAGAGGAAGATGAGCATCAAAGAGGCTCCTCATGGAATTGGTTATCCATTTGGCCAAGAAACTGCTCTTGCCTAGACTGCTTAACTAAACATGTAATATACACAGAGAAATGACTGCTGGACTTGCCTAAAAGTGACATGACACTTCTGGGTTCCTGCTTCATGAAAGAGTCTAAGAGACATTCTGCAGGATACAGAAGAAGGTGACTGACAAACTGCCAATATAGGTGAAACTATCTTTGAAATGTTCTGCTTTGTGAAAAAGTCTGATGGATACTATGGGTCTGTGAGCTGAAGATAGATGCCCCAAACATTTAGAAGAACTTTGGATGACTTTCCAGGCAGCAAGCTTTCTCTGTCAATTCTAGAGTTTTGGAAGTTGCTTACAATGCACTTCCTCTTTACTTAGGTAATATTATATTCTTCTGAAGTCTTTGATGGAGTTGAAGAATAGATAGTAATAATATAGTTTTCTTTAGTTATAATAAAAGATAAAGTAGATATAAATATTGTAACTGTAATTCTTATTTGATATCTGTTTTTAATATGTAATTTTACTATGTTAATGTTAAAGCCTTCCTTTTTGTTTAAATAGAAAATGGGAAATGGTACAGGAGGTCCTTCTGTTTTTGTGTTGCTTTCATTGGTTAATAAAGAAACTGCCTTGGCATAGTTGATAGGGCAAAACTTAAGTAGGCAGGAAAAACAGAATTGAATGCTGGAAGGAAAAAAGGCAGAGTGAGGAGAGAGACACCTGGAACCACCAGAGACAGATATGCCAAATCATTCCTGGTAAGCTACTGCCACAATTATTAGAAATGGGTTAAACTGAAATGTAAGCGTTAGCCAATAAGAAGTTAGAGCTAATGGACCAAGCAGTGATTTAATTAATACAGTTTCTGTGTGGTTATTTTGGGTGTAAGCAAGCCGGGTGGCCAGGATAAACAAGTAGGCTCTCTCCTTGCAAAACCTATGTGTTGAAATAATTGTGGTGAGTATCAATGGAACTGTAACATGTCATTGGAATACTATGTAAAAGTTGGCAGTACACAAGCCAAGCAATGCTGCAAAACTTGATTTGAGAATAAAGATGAGCTGGGTGGTGGTGGCACATGCCTTCATTCCCAGCACTTGGGAAACAGAGGAAAGCAGATCTCTAATTTCAAGGTCAACTTGTTCTACAGAGTGGTTTCCAGGATATCCATTGATACACAGAGAAGCCCTGTCTCAAAATCCCAGAGATAGACTGTTGGAGAAGGGAGGCTACTTATTGGTTCCCAGCCACCTGGCTAGCTTAGAAATAATCACACAGAAACTATATTAATTAAATCACTGCTTGACCCATTAGCTCTAACTTCTTATTGGCTAACTCTTACATTTTAATTTAACCCATTTCTATTAATCTGTGTATAGCCACGTGGCTGTGACTTACTGGCTAATGTTTTGGCAAGTCTGACTCTGGAGGCAGCTCCATGGCTTCTGTCTAACACCACCCTACTTTTTTCCAGCATTCAGCCTAGCTTTTCTAGCCTACCTAAGTTCTGCTTTGTTATAGATCCAAGGCAGTTTCTTTATTCATTAATGGTAATCACAGCACACAGAGGGGACTCCCACATCAAGAGACTGAGATAGAGAGAGAGACACAGAGAGAATAAAAATGGATCTGTGACTTACTGACAAGCAGAGCAGGTAGCATGTACAGCATAGATACCTCAGACTAGGAGGTGATCTGTACTCTTGATGGGATAGATTGAAATACTGTAAAATTTTCTCATACTACTCAAAACAGATTACAGTTCAAAAATTTATATTTTATGTAATTTTTCATTTAAACCATGGACGAGAATAGGAGCCTTGGAAAGTGAAATGAAAAATAATGGGTGTCAAGAAGACATATAAACAGGCTGAGGGGATCAAAAAGAGATGGGGATGGTAGGCTTGCCATATTTTCTACAATTCTCACAGAAAACCACAATGAGATTTACCTGTGTCCTAGAGAGAGAGAGGCCATTGCTGAATTTGGTACAGGGAAAGTTCTCACAAAGGCCACAGAAATGTGAGTCATTGAGCTAGAAGAAGATGGGATTGATAAGTAACACAGGGTCTTGCTTTCAGTGAGCACTATTGCACGTGATAAGAATGCCAGGACATTATTAGATGTGCATTATCAAATGAATTACATTAAGACTTCTGAAAAAATACTTTTTACTGCCTCTTAAGCAACTGGATCAGTAATATAATTTCAGATATACAAAATTAGAAAATATAAGTCCTACAAGATACATCCTAGAAGGCACATGGGTCAGATCATTTTAGAATGTCAGGTAAATTTCAGATGTAATAGAAATATGCTACTGAGTATCTTTGAATTTTCAAGATCTCATGGACAAGAATGAGTAGGTTTGTGAAAGATTTAGAAGTATAGCTGATGACACATAATTTTTAAAAGCATGACTGTAGGCAGAGACGCTTGTTCATTTCCCAGCCATCCTGAGCCAAAGAGTCACACAAAAACTATATTAATTACAACACTCCTTGGCCTATTAGCTCAGGCTTTATATTAACTAACTCTTTCAGCTTAAATTAACCCATTTCTATTAATCTGTGTATCACCACGAGGCTCTGGACTACCAGCAAAGGTTCCAGAGTGTCTGTCTGTTTGGTTGCTACATGGTGTATCCCTGACTACCTACATTCTCTCTATATCTCTGTTTGGATTTCCTGCCTGTGAAGAACACTAAAAAAGAAGTCCCACACTAGCTCAGAATTGAGTATAATAGAGGGTTATTTATTTGAGGGTAGACTCACAGATCACAATCCTCTGCTGAAATGGGGAACAGCAACCGAATCCCATGCCAGAAAAGAGTCCAGATGAATGCTTTACATCAGCATATATAGTATAAGAGACCACAACCAAGTGGGTGGGTAAATTAAAGGCTACTGCCAGTAGAAATTCCTACAGCACCTCCCCCTTTTGCTTAAATAAGAAAGTTCTAGGCCTAATACAAAGTTATATACAATAAAAACAAATATCAGGTACAAAAATTAGAATTATAACCAGCATAAACAATATCAAGCAAGAAAGATGTAATAAATGTTTCAATAATTATCCTATCTTAATGAGTTCAAGTCTTATAATTAAATAACTTGGCCAAGTCATGAGAGAAAAATAACTACAACTATCTACTCTTCAATCTCAATGAAGACCCGAAAAGGGAAATAATAATACATGAGTAAGCAGGAAGTGCAAACAAGCAACTTCCAAAATGTTCAACAAATGACAGAGACAACTGGATACCTGGGCAATCACCCAAAGTCTCATTTGCAACATTAAAGCAACCAACTTTGATTAAGGACAAGAGTAACTGACAGACCATTATCAGAGGCAGGAAATTTTTCAAAACCATCATACCCGGTCTTGGTAAGATGTGACAGTCTTTTTCTTATATCCTGCTTGTCCTGTCTGGACATCATGTATTTTGTCAGTGGTCAATTCATGGTCAGTTTCTTGCCCAAAGACCAATTTTGCCAAGATGAAAACAAGCTCCAAGTGGAGTGTCTTTGGTGCTCAACCTTCCCTCAAAAATCGATTGATGCTGCCAGAAAAAAATTGTGTCTCACTTCAACAGAACCATAAGTTATTTTAATGCCATCTATAGCTCTTTGAAGTGGTTGAAGATTACCTATCTATGCAGAATACAATCTCTATGAATCTAAAGAAACTGATAGTCTAACTATAAGTATGACAAACAGATGATTATTGACCTATGAATCTTAATACCTATGTAACTTAAAGACTAAGACTTCATATTATATTATAATCTCTAAACAAATGTGCAACAAATGAGGACAATGATCTCAAAATGGAAACAATGTATAAATATCTTTATCAGAGGTAGAAATGTATATTGCAATATGATAACTATATTCTAAAAGTTGTATCAATACACAAAATATCCTAAACAGAGGTAGAAGCATGCATGCATATAATATGACAAAATAATGTTGCCTAGGTATATAAATTTTATAGATGAAAATAGCAACGTATTCAATATAATTTAAGCTTGTATCAATATACAAGAATCTACACCAACATAAATTGCCTATAAGTAATAGTTCACAAGTATTCACTCTATCACTATTATTATTAGTGTGAGTAAGCTCATGCTAATCTATTATCCCAGTCGATTTCCCTTTTTTCCAGAGAGATCCCTAATGCTACATAATTTTTCCCCATCCCCCAATTCTATACCAATTATAATTTATCCCTAAATATTGTCCCTTACCCTGAGGACAAACTTTTTTGGGAGAGTGGACATTGTTTTATAGAATTACTTTTAGCTTTCATGGGGGTATCTTCTTTAATAAAGAATGGTATCCATAGTTTTTCTTCTCCTGTGGAAAGAAGAGCAAAAATCCGTTCCCTATGTAGCACATCTCCTTGCTTTCATTGTGAGATCAACATATCCTCGAAATACATCAGCTGATTTAATTCAGAATACTTTTATTATCCTATGTCTCTCTGATGCTGTTGTCCCCTTCTCATCAGCATTAAGAAAATTCAAGGTAAATAAAGCATTATGTAATCAATTTCTGGAGGTATTTTGCATCCCATTTTGTTTGTTTAACATATCCTTTCTAGGTTAATTTGATCTTTCTATAACTGCCTGACCTTAGGATTGTTTGCTATGCCTGTAATATTCATTATGTTATAATAAGCAAAAATATTTCATTTTCTTAGAAAAATATGCTAGTTCATTATTTGTCTTTATTTTTGCAGGTATACCCATGATGACCATAACTTTTAATAAATGTGTGATTATTGAATCAGCCTTTTCAGAGCTTAAAGCAGTTACCCACTGAAAACCTGAATAAGTGTCAATGTTTTGGTGTATGTATTTTAATTTTCCATATTCTGCAAAGTGGAAGACATCCATCTGCCAAATTTTATCCCTTTGAGTATCCTTTGGGTCAGTCCCTAAAGGTAGCGGTGTTTGTTTATAGAAAGAGCAAGTAGGGTATCTCATTATAATCTCCTTAGCTTGTTACCATGTAATAGAAAACTCTTTCTTTAAACCTTCAACATACTTCCAATCAGTAATCGACCAATTTCTGCACTACCTTGTGCTAGAGAACCTGGCAGACCAGTATGGGATAAGATGTATGTTATGTATATTGAACAAAACCTATTCCTGATTATGTTTTGAACCTGTATGAATAATGAAGTCAATTCTGTAATATCTGGTATAAATTCAGTGATTTCAATGTGCAATACAACTCTATCTGCATATTGTGAATCAGTAACTAAATTAAGAGGTTCTTTAAAATCCTTTAGCACCATGAGAATAACATATAATTCTGCCTTTTGGATAGAATTATAAGGGCTTTGTTACACCTTACTTAATTCTTCAGATTTGCATCCTGCGTTCCCTGATTTATTTGTATCAGTATAAAATGTACAGGCTCCAATTATTCGAGCATCATGTACAATTTGGGGTAAAGTCCAAGAAGTTATCTTTATAAGGTTAAGTCTATCGCTTTAGGGATAACTGCTATTAATTTCTCCCAAAAAATCAGCACAAGTTCTTTGCCATGGTTCCTTGTCTTCCCATAACTTTTTTATTTCATCAGTAGTGAAAACTACTATAATCTCTGCTGGGTTTATACCTGCTAATTGACAAAGACCCAATTTACCTTTTGTAATTAATTCAGAGACATTTTTCACATAAGTTTTTAATTTTTTACTAGGTTTATGTGGTAAAAAAGCCATTCTAAGATAATATTGTCCCTCTTCATTAGGAGAAATTCTGGAGGACAATATGACTAGAATACAATAAGGATTTGGGTTCACCCTATCCACATGTGCCTCCTGTAATTTCTCCTCAACAATTGTCAATTCTTTTTTCTGCTTCAGATGTTAATTTTCTGGAATTATTCAAGTCTTTATCACCATCTAAGGTTTTGCATAAATGAATTATTAGATCAGATGTTATCCCAACAGCAGATCATAGACTGGATATGTCTCCTAACAATCTTTGAAGTCATTAAGAGTCCACAACAGCTCTTTCCTAATTTGTGCCTTTTGTGTTCTAATTTTCTGTAAACCTATTTTATAACCTAAATAATTGACAGAATCTCCTCTCTGTATTTTTCAGGAGCAATCTGTAATTCCCACTTTGGCAAAGCTTTCTTTACTTCTTTATACATTCTTTCTAAAGTATGTTTGAATCAAATAGGAGAATGTTATCCATGTAGTGGTATATTATAGATTTAGGAAATTTTTTTTACATATTATTTCAATGGCTGACTTACAAAGTATTGGCATAGGGTAGGGCCATTGAGCATTCCCTATGGAATTCCCTAGGACAGTTCACTAGTATCTCCTAGTAGGCTCTGAAGGCAAATTTTCTCTGTCTTTTTCTTGTAATGATATAGTGCAGAAACAGTCTTTTAAATCAATAACAATAAGAGGACATCCTTTCGGTAATAGAGAAGGCAGAGGAATTCCATGTTGTAGAGGGCCCATAGGTTGAATTACCTTATTGACAGCTATTAGATCTGTCACTATTCTCCATTTGCCAGAGTTCTTTTTAACAAGAAATACAGAAGAATTCCAAGGGCTAGTTGATTCTTCAATATGGTGAGCATCTAGGTGCTCCTGTACCAGCTGTTCTAAAGCCTCTGTTTAATGTCCACTGTTTAACCAAAAATGGTTTCTCAGTTAATCATTTTAAAGGTAGGGCTGTTGGTACCTGTAAAGGTTTGCTAGTTGCTTTGTCTTCTTGTACAGCTTGAATTGCTGGTGACTTTTATATATAGTAACTTATAATATCCTTCCAAAAATTATGAGTTTCTGAGACTGCAGAATTGTTAATTTGGTTATTCCATTGCTATAGCAGGTAATGACCCCATAAATTCACTGCAATATTAGCCACTTAGGGCCTCAGTTTGCCTCTTCATCCTCTGTTCCTATGCATTCAACCCATCTCATGCTTTGCTTAACTTGAGATAGGGTTCCAATTCCTAATAATTGAACATCTTCCTCTTAAAGAGGCCAATATGAATGCCAAGATTGTGGGGTAATGATACTCATGTCCTCACCCCTGTCTATTAAACCCACTGTTGCAGTGCCATTTATACACAGTCTTAGCTTTGGCCTTTTATCATTTATAGAAGTCTGTCAGACTATAGGTTTCCCATTTCCTATTGGAATTTTTTATTTATCCTCCATGTTTATTCCATCATATAGAACAGTATGGTCTTTTACAGAAGACTATTTTTTTTTTAATTTTCCTGGTGAAACATGTCCTCCACAGTGAATGAGAATGACTGTACCACTTTTGACTTGGGGGCCTATGAGAGGCCCTCCAATGAGCTTCCCAATGGTATCACATTGCCTTGTCTGTTTTTGTTGATCTGCATTTATTGGCCAAATGTTGGCTTTTGCCACACTTTCTTCATATACTTGAAGGCTAAGTCCTCCTATTCTTGCCATTTCCAGAGGAAATATTATTCCTAGGAATCCCTTGTGTACAAACCCTTCTCAGATGTCCTATTCTACCACAATGAAAACATTTGACATTTGGATGCCTCCTCATTCCTTTGGAAATTGTTTCTCCTACCCAAGATTCAGTATTATAGTCAAATGTCTCGTTCATTATATGCAGAATCCATTCATCCATTGGCACTGATCTAACTTTTAAAGGCCCAAGTATCTTTTTGCATTCTAAGTTGGCATTTCAAAAGCCAGAGATTCAATAAGTAGTCATCTGGCTTCAGGGTCTGTTACTCCTATATGTACAGCCTTAGTTAATCTTTGTAAAAAGTCACTAAAGGGTTCTATCTGGCCCTGTTTCACCCTGGTATATGATTCAACTCATTTTCTTAGATCTTGAATCCTGTCCCAAGCATTTAAGGCTGCTTTGTGGAATAGGGACAAGATTTGTTCATCATAAAGTCCTTGAGCCTGTGCGTCAGGATAGTGCCTCCACCAATAATTTAATCTTGGGAAGTCTCAAATCCTTTTGCTTTCCCTGTCATTCTAAAATTTTAGCCTTGTCACTGAAATAATACTTAAACATCATTTGAAGCCTGTCATCCAGGACTACTGAAACTAACTGATGCCAGTCATATGACATGGCTTTAATGCTAGAAGCCCTTGTCTTTTTCCTAACAAATCCAGAATGCCAGACATAAGTTACTACTGCTTGCTTAATTTCTTTAAAATCAGTCATTCCTTTATGTATCCATCTACCTTCTTTGAACCCTTTTGGGCCTTTAGAATTTTATTCTTTGTCAGAGTAGATTACAGGGTAGAAAGCTAAAACCCTGGGTAAATCATCTCTGAAAGGTACTGGTGATGTTAAATCCTGTCCTTGTACCTTCTGTTTTTGTTCATCAACTCCAATTATTTCAAATATTTTTACTACTTTCTTTTGTAAAGCCTGAATCTCCTGGCCTCTATATATTTCTAGTGATTTTATTGAGGCACCTAGCTTCTGGTTCTCATTCTGCACATGTGATTCCAAGGTCTGAAGTTTTTCTTTTAAAGATAACACCTCCTCTTTGGACATTATTTGGATAGCACGTAGATTGCAAGCCATCCTGGAGAGATGCTAATCTATCATAACTTTTTAAACAAATTTTGATTGTCAAATTCTACAGTATGAATTCTTTTAGATGACTTCTCAGTACCCTTTGACAAGGATTCAATTTGTCTGTCAAATTAATGTTACTTTTTTCAATAATATTATTTTTTTTCATGAAGCTTTGAGTTTCAGTGGTATTAATCCTGTCATCTAGCTGTTTGTTATTAGTCTGTAAAGACTGTAATATTTCTAAAAGTGCCTCATTCTTGACTCTGTTATCAACCCATTTTCTTATGGATATAATATGATTAAAAAAACTGAGTCCCAATATCCAATAAGTGGATGTATCACCATAACTACATAAACCACAGTATCAGCAAAACAAAGTTACTAAAGGTTTAAATTGTAATGTTGTCTGCCATTATATAACTTTCAAGTTTATTGATTTATTAATCATGTGTTATGAAATCTGGTAAATTGGTTTAAGTGTAATAATCTTTATTTTCCAGCAGGTATCATGGTTGCAGAGTCATGACTAGAGGCACAACCTAGTGCTAAGAACAGCCATGAGCCGTTTAGGTTTTCCCACCTTCATAATAGTTAAATACTGAGAAATACGCTTCGCTTGACAAATTAAAAGCAAATCAATTCTGTACACGGAGCAAGAAGCCCAGAACTCTGGAGCCTGGAGTATAAACCAGAAGTTGTGCAAGTCGGCACACACCAGCAAACATAATAGGGAACATGGCAGTGGGGCCAGGGGACATGTGCACACTTGGGGAATTTCCAAGTTGCCACATGCAGTTAATTCTGTTGTGGCAGGAGTTTTACAAAGAAGAAAAACAAACGAAATAAAACCAAAAAAATGCTTATTAGGTAAAAGCAAGTCTAGCTAGTATGGGGGGGGGGACTTTCTAGGCTAAGGACCAGACAGGCCTTTAAGTTGTACCCAGTAGGTATGGAGTCTGGATCCAAGTGGGCACCAAATGAAGGACACTAAAAAAGAAATCCCACACTAGCTCAGAATTAAGTGTAATAGAGGGTTATTTATTTACGGGTAGACTAATAGATCTAAATCCTCTGCTGGAACAGGTAACAGCAACCAAATCCCACAATAGAAAAGAAGCCAGACACACACTTTACAGTGGCATATATAGTATAAGAGACCATGCCTAATTGGGCAGTAGGAATTCCTACAGTATGCCTGGCTTTACTCTACTAAGCCATTGTCCAAAACAGTTTCTTTAATAACCAATGGTAATAAAACATATTTATAGCATACGAAGGGGAATCCCACATCACATGGCTAAAAAGAGAGCAATGGTAATGGCACTTATAGGCCTGTATTGTGCATATATGCTCACGGAACATCTTACAATTATTGATAAACATTGTTCCTAGCCTCCCTAAGAACTGTGCCCATAAAATCAAACCAATACATGTGAAAAAATCCACCCTCTTAATCAAGCAATGAACACTAGTTTACCTGAATCTCTGTATAACTGATTTTCACTAGTACATGCTGATATTAAAATAATCGTATTTGTCCAGAAGTAATGGTGCATTCCTTTAATCCCAGCACTCAGCATTTGGAAGGCAGAGGCAGGTGTATCTCTGTGAGTTTGAGGCCAGCCTGGTCTACAGGGCTAGTTCTAGGACAGCCAAGGCTATACAATAAAATCCTGTATCAAAACAAAATTAAAAATATAACCATATTTATTACATATGCCAAACACAAATGTTATTTATAAACATATATATGTTTATAGAATATATATATAAATACTTACAAATGCATACATACATATTGGAGATGGAATCTACTTCTGGTGTTTTATAATCAATAACTTCTTTCCTCTCACAAAGGAGTGCAGAGATGAATCCATTTCATGAACAGGGTAGCACAATAATATTCAGTCACCTCTCATGTCACCAAACTAGAACAACACATTGCTAATATTTGAGCCATCATCCTCTATTCCCAACAATCCCCTAAATAGCCACTACTCATAGCAATGGATCTTGAACTCTAGTCTTCTAAGAGTATATGTCAGGTGTTAAATGCACACAGGGTCAAGTAGACAACCTAGCAATGTAGACATGTGGGAGAAAATTCCAGGAAGACAGCAAAAAATGCAAGTCTACTGTGGGGTAGAGAACACGTGCCTCTTAGTGAGTCAATAGCTAATACATCTTGCAGGATGATGCTCAACTTCTGCTGTATTTCCCACTTTTTCAAGATAAGTCAGAAATGTTGAGTTTTAATTGAATTTATAAATTTCTAACTAGTAGCTTAATGTTTTCCTAAACATTGTAGACCTATACTCAGTTCCTAGCCTGATCAGGGTTTTATTTATGTATTTGTTTGCTTGTTTTTATTTTGTTTCATTTTTAAGTTCACATTTCATTTTCCCAAACTGAAAAGGCATTATACAATAGAAAAGATTTGAGCCCAAATTCTGCAACCCAAATTTAACTGTGATTTGACCAAAATACTTACACTCTCTAGACTTGTTTCCTCCTCTGAATTCACAAATTCTGCCTACTATAGAACTACAACTCTATACTGATTTTGAGACATTATGAGACCAGTTTCCCCAGTGTTTCATTTCTAACACACTTCCACACAGACTTGCCCTTGAGCATTGTAGTTTATGTTATTACTCCACCTTGCCCCTCCTCATGCTTCATGTTTCTTTCATGTGATTAAATTCAGGTCAAAGACAGAATTACACTTAAGTAAATTGTTCCCTAGGTACTGTCATTGCTAGGGTTAAAAGTACAGTTAAGTTTTGACATTCTTTCCATGACCTACTGATGGAAGGAATTTTTTTCCCTTGTACTATTACTTTATATTGAAGCTGTTGGTCTTCATTAAAAGTGGGTTCGCTTCAGAGAAAATATTTGAAGACAGATTTTCAGTCATTTCTGATATCCTCTACATGACCAAGTTATAGACTTTCTGAGAAAAGTTACAAAATGAAGATAAGGTGCCAAGAAAGCACTGAGGAGGAGGGGAAGGACTGGCCAATGGTGATGAGATTGGAAGAGTCTCAGGCACACAAATGTTAACCACTCTTCATTTTGGCAAATCGCTCCACTGTCCAGTCATGATTATCAAGCACACAAAGCCACCTGAGCTCATGTAGGGAGACAAACATTTAGTGTTCCAAGTGTGGAACACTGACAATTGAGACATAACATTGCTTATGACATGCTAACAAGAGTAATATAAGCAGAGACTGCTTGTTCGTCAGCCCGGACGTGAATAATCACACAGAAAATATATTAATTAAAATATTGTTTGGACAATAGCTTATGCATACTTCTAGCTAACTCCTACATCTTAAATTAACCAATTTCTGTTCATCTGTGTACCACTACAAGGCTGTGGTCTACTGGTAAGATTCTGGCTGGCAACAGGAATCTTGCTCCTTTGGCAGCTGTATGGTGTATCTTTGATTCTGTCTACTTTCTCCCTATATCTCTGTTCGGATTTCCTCTCTGGCCTACTCTACTAAGCCATTGGCCGAAACAGCTTCTTTAATAACCAATCATAATAAAACATATTCATAACATACAGAGGGGACTTCCACATCAGAGTAGGTCCAAACTATTGTTCCTTTTAAAACAAAGGACTCTAGAGGTTGTAGAATATTTTCTTTCCCTTCAATCCCCAATCTACCCAGACTTCCTATTATTGAAATCCAAACTGAAACCAGCTGACACAAAAGATTTAGCATCCCTGTCTGAAAGTCGCAAATCCTTCTCTCTGATTCAGCCAAGAATAAATGAAGAGCACACATGGACTTGAGGGCAAATATACTAAGTGGCTAATTGAGACCCCACCTGTAAATTAACTAGATAGTGTTCTGGCAAGCAACACCCAGAATGTTCCCTGAGGTTGTTTATTAAAATAGGCAGTCATCACTTTTTATGATTACACACTTCTCATGTGAGCTCACTAAATGACTGCATTTGGAAAAGAATTTCTTCGGCCACAGAAGTGACCAGGAATGTAAAATTGGAGAAACCTGACTCATTAAAAGACAGGCTGTAGTCCAATGAATGGCTTCTCACATTTTAAAACTTTGATTTCATTCTTTATTAATGTTCTTTCCATGTAACTGATGGAATACCTGAAACAATTGACTTAGTCGTCAATCAAGAGGCCTCATTGGTGTGACTCTGCTGAGAGTCTCAAGACCCATGGCCATATCAAGGAGAACATTCTGAATTAACTTGCTCACTTCATGAGCCAAGAAGAAAAGAGAGACTGAGTTCCGCACTCTCCTTTCCAGGACATGACCCCAGTAATGGAAAAATTTCCTATAATATTCTGCTTTACAGCCCACAGCTATTCCCAGCAGTGCCACTCTGGAGGCAAGCCCTTAAAACATGTTTGGCAGCAATTAGTATTTGATAATGACCCTTACCTCCCTGAGTTAATTCAGGAAGAAGAGAAACTCTACCTACAAAACCCCAGGATGATGTCCTGGCTTTTTTCTTTCCCTTTAAAAAGTCACGTTCTACTCCCTTTTATCAGAAAGATTAATTTTCTGTGGTTGACGTCTGTTTCCATCGTGGGAAGCTTATGTTCTGATAGAAAGAAAAATCCCAGGCAGCGCCCTTTCCCACGCTCTCCACACCACATCTCCAGTCCCTTCGTTTCTGTGCTTTCTGTCTTTGGTACCCAGCCACTTCATGTGCCTTTCCTGTTGCTTTTTACATTATCTTATCACTTAGTTGGCTTGCTGTCTGTTAGTGCAAGAAGTTTTTCTGAGAGTACTGAAACTTTTCCTGAGGTGCCTTAATGACAACATCAGTATAAAAATGTGGCAAGTTACTGAGGAGGAAATGACAGAGCAAGGTGTTGGGCTGAGCACAGTATCCCTTCTAGAAAAGCAACACACACACACACACACACACACACACACACACACAACAGAACAGCAAGCAAAAACATGTTTTCTTTGCTTTCCAAGTTCTTTAACAACAACGACGAAGACCAAAGTCATTCAGCATGAATTGTTTCATCTATTTAGTGGTGAACTATGGACCCTGGTCCTTATCCCTGTCAGCATATCCATTCCCAAGGGAGAGCAGGATGGGCTATTCTCCCAGAGGGAATATTCATTTTCTTGTTTCTTATTCATGAGCTACTCATACAACTGAGTGTAGACAAGAAGAAAGTGAGTATTTGCAAAATGCTCTTAAACGAAAATATATCTATTTATATGATGGAAACTCCCCTGCTTTTGATGTCTGTCTATCTTGAGTAACTTCTGTCTGACTAGAACAGAGTACAGATTCTATCTATCTATCTATCTATCTATCTATCTATCTATCTATCTATCTATCTATCTATCTCTATCTCTATCTCTCTTAATAAACTGCTATCTAGTTAATACCCTTGTCTTGAACAGAGTAGAGATTTTCCTCCCTCCCTCTCCCTTTCTTGCTCTTCCTCTCTCCCACTCCCTCTCTGTGTTTGTGTGTGTGTGCGTTCTTATAATTAAGCTTTGTACATTTGTTTTTTGACTTACATTTGACAGAGATCTTGTAAACCTCAATTTTTTTCAAGTCTTCCCTGAATTAATTACACTGTGAAGGTGGCTCCCTGAAAAATGTGGTTATGGATGGTTTTATTGACTGTCTGGTTCAGTGACAAGACAGTGAGACAATAAGAAGCCAATATTATCCTCTAGCCTTGAAATGCATATATGTACAACCTCAAACTCACATTCACTCACCACATCTACATGTCACACTTCTACTGCACACACAAGAAAAAATGAAGTAAAACAATGACACAGGAGAGACCTCTGTGTTTTCAGTATAGTCTAACACTCCTCTGACATTACCCCTTAATTTGACTACATATTCCAGATACTCATGTATCTTAAAATGATTGGAAAGGTCCCCTGGTTTTTCGTGATAGAGAGGAACATTCCTTGAGAACATAATGAATCCAAAGTACCATGGACAGCATGTGACAATAATAATTTATCCTCCAAAAACTTTTTGTCAATGGTTCTCAACTTTGGCTCACAATCCTTTTGGGTGACCAAATGGTCCTTTCAAAGATATGCTGAAGAGTAGATAAATAAATTGTGATTAATAAAAATAGCAAAATTATAGTTATGAAGTAGTATTATGAAAATAATTTGATGGTCAGGGGTCACCACAATGTAAAAAACTGTATTAAAGGGTACAGCATTAGTAAGAAGAACTGCTGATCTATTTTTTTCTGGGGAAAAAAATAGATCATATAAGCAAATAAGCATATAAGCAAACAACACATTGATTAGTAGTATACAAGGAAGGGAACCCACACTTTGGAGTGTTTCTTTTAATAATTCAGTGGATAAGTTGCAAAACGGAGATTGAATCTGTTTTTCTGGAAAAAAAATCCCACATGTCAATTCACTTGCTATAATCTACAGCATCACTGGGTTCTGTAAAAGGATTTTCACGAAATTCATGGTGGTGATATAGGAATGTTTATAAAAGGTGTAGTATTGAGTAGGTCGGTGAAAAGTGAAGACAGGACATCCCATACTGAAGGAACAGGGACAGGAACTAAGCTCCTCTTTCCTTCCTTTATCCTGCCTTTAGAGATGCAAACTTTGGTTCTCTCTGTACTTGCAGTTTGAAGTTCAGTGTCACTCAAGACTCAAGATGATGGCCATCTCTCCAGTGAGACAAGCAGCATCATTTCATTTCCCTGCAAGCCTCTGCAGGTCTTGTGAAGCCTTCCTTGTGTGCCTTTTTTTCTGAGAGCAGATGGGCAAAGAAGCCAAGTGAAAGACCAGAATGCCAACTTGGAAGCCAGAGGAGCAAGGAGTTCAAGGATACCTTAGATATTCACTGTGTTTTTGCAACTCAAGATGCTGGACATCAGCTTTCTCTATGAAAGGCAGGCAGTCCTAGGGGTGAAGAGAATGACAACAGGAATCGAAGGAAATGTTTTAACTTCAGATTTCAGATATGATAGAGTCCATTCTCCCTTCTCTTTCTCTCCTCCACTCCTCTCCTCTCCTCTTCTCTCTCTGTTGCTCCTCTCTTTCTCTCTCTCTTTGTGTGTATGTGTGTGTGTTCACACAAAGATCAGGATTTAAAAACAGATCTTAGGTTTAAAAGCTATTATTTTACAGAAACGGATTCTTTCGGTTTTAATATGAAAGATGTTATCCACTATCCATTGATATATGAACAAATTGTTATAAAAAAAGAAAACATTTAAAATGTAATGACAAGCGCCAGTTCTTTGTGATTTCTTGTCCTTGAGTCTTAAATAGTTTCCATAGGGTTAGCATTGCAGAAAAAGCTCAGACCTACAAATTATACTTTTGAAAGGTTCTTTTTTCAATCATAGAAGTGTTAGCTGCCTGAAAGGCCAATTCAGAACTTTAAATTACAAAAGAAAGAGGTGATGTCCATAAATGCTCAATGACGTGAATATACCACAGTTGTGTCTTTTCAAATGCATAATTATACTATACACATTTTTTACTTTGGTGTCATGCATAGTAATTTCTACTTTCTCCCCCTTTTCCTTTCTTCTGGTATTATTTATGAAATTTAACTGTGATAAATAGGCTTTGGCTTCATTACAACTACACATATTAATGCTTCTGAGGGAAACTTTATATTCGGGTCCTTATTAGTGCACACTGTAAATTGGAAACAGATTCTAAATGGCCAACTACTAAATTAAAAAAAAAAAGCATGATAGGCCCACTGGAAGCAGGCAGTTGCACTGACATTCTTCTAAGAGCAAAGGCAGAAAAGCAAACTGCACAAGGTATGGCCGACTGTTTGCTATTCCTCCATCACCAGATTTATTGACCTGCAGGAGAACTCAGTGGCTGCTTTGCCCCAGTCAATATTAATTTCTAGGTTCAATAAATCCTGGTAATGAGCGGGGAATGTGAGTCAGCATGTACTTACTAGACGTGTTCACGAAATGTGCCATGAGAAAAACAAGAAAGTGATCAATCAGATATCAAGGTTTCAATATTGCTTTTAACATATTTTAAACCTTTTTGTCCTTTGTTTTGATTTCGCACTGACCATAAATAAAAAAGTTTTTTATTTAAAATCTTTTTTGAACAACATATTTTGCATGCAATATGTTTCCCTCTCCCTCAAGTCCCCTCAGCTCTCCCCACTTCTCTGCCCACCCAACTCTGATTTCTGTTCTCTCTGTCTCTATTTATAGCTCTTGCTCTCTCATTCTCACACACAAATAATCTAACACGAATGTAAATCCAAACCAATACACAACCAAAAAACTCTAAGACCAAAAAAAGCTAAAATAAAATAACATGAAATGAAAAGCACAGCACACACATGCATGTGCGCATGTGCACACACACACACACACACACACACACACACACACAAATCAAGTTTCCTGCTTCAGGCCTACCCTGAAATATGTTTAATGTACTCAGAGATTTTCCATTTGCTAGCACATATGAATTGCAAATGGTTTCTTGCTTAGGGACAGAACTCTGGGACCAGTTTCCCACTTCAGTCATGGGCCCCCATTTGGCTTGAATCTGAGCAGGTCTTCTGCTACCACAGTCTCTGTGAAGTCATATGTGTATCAGCTCTGTTACCTCTGCAAGAAACTTTTCTGGAAGCTATCCACCATCTCTAGCTCTTATAGTCTTTCCACCTCTTCTTCAGCATCAATCCCTAAACTTTAAGAAAAGAGATAGCTACCACCCTGAATGCACCTTGTCATATATTGGAAAGTAAGCAGGGTGGGGGTATGGTTAGTCCTTGATTGGGAGACCTTACTTTTAAAGAGAAAATGAGCATTTCACCTGGGAATGGCAAAAGTGCTCCCACACGATGGTTCTGACTGTATTCTGATGGCCTTCCCCTTAGCATCCTTCTACTGACCCCAGAATGAGGCAAATAGCCTCCTTGAAGGAAGATAGACTCCCATTTTGCCTCTAGACATAGAAGTCAGTGGCCTCTCTCTTTAGTCTAAATGTAGATGGCAGGTGGCAACTGACATTAAGACGTAGACAGCAGTTGGCACATTTGGCAAATACCTCTATGTGTATATACAAGTAATTTTGAGTCTGCATTTAAGAATCACATGGAAGAGATAACAGAAATAAATAAGCTGAAGATCAATAACTGGTTATCAAGTTCAATGCCATGAATCAGACACCAAATGGGTTATTTTATACACATTATTTCTTAACCTTGGCATGGGCCTTCCACATCTGTAGGGACAGACCTGATTGGGACAGCAAGGAAATGAACAAAGGACAGGCAGAGGAAATCAAGGACAGAAAGCTGAGATGGAGAGAACTGGTATTTCTACTGGAGAAATATACGCTCAGCACCCAGAGATGATCAGCATGTTTATTAGATAGTGTTGAACAGGAAGGCAGAGATATTGCTCATTTCTGAATATGGAATCAGGGCTATTATACACAGATAAACAAAGGAGGCCAGTCTTTGAAAGGGCAATCTTTAGGCCATAAACATCCAAAGGGATAAAGCTATAGAGGATATTTTCTGCACACACTATCAAAATCCATGAATGGACCAGAAGGGAAGGGAATTCCATTTTCCTTTGAGCCCCATTGTCTAGGAAGAATGCATTACCTCTCCTTTCCTCCATGAATCTGAGGCAAGGGCCCTTGGCATGGCCATGCATATGAGAACAACACACATTCTTCACTTATTTGAGGTCTCCTACACTTTCTACATCCCTGCTTCTAGCCAAGTCGTGGTCCTGAAAAGCCCCATTTCCGAGGAGTTTGTGCTTCTTGTGTCTGCCTCTTTGGAAGAATCTACCTTCCACGTGAACTGTTTAAATCATTAAAGAGTTATGTGGGTTGCACTGTGAAAAATAAATGAGTGTTTTTAAAAATCCTGTTTTCTGATAAACTTCATATTATAAAGAAAAATGCATCTCATAAACAAACAATATTTGGGATTTCTCTAAATCAGTGAGTAAAGATCTAATGACATTTGAAGCACAGGGGAAAGTAGAGCAGGAAGTAAAGAAACTATTTTGCTTCACAGTTACATTAAAGTATAAAATGAATGTTTTTGCAAAACCCAGCTATATTTCAGACCAATCATGATCACATTAAATAAATATGGCACACATTTTTTATTAAATTTCCAAAATTATTTTTCAAGTAAGCATTGTGAAGGATGCTATTTCCTGAGGCCTGCCTTCCCACAATATGAAACAGGTTTGGCTCACACACTTCCAACGTAACTGACAAAGCTAATGAACTCCATCACGTGAAATAAGCCAAAATATCTTACGTTCAAGGTGCAGCCATATCACTGAGTCACCTCCACCAGGAAGTAAATGATCTCAGCCATTGCAACTGCGCACATCCTACTGAATGGTCTCCATTTTCCAGAGACTCATTTTCCTTCATATGGTTCTAATATGACCTAATAAAGATCAGTGAGAAAGATTTTCCCTGGGAAATGTTCTGTCATCTATTCTCAGTTGTGAACTGGATTACTGCAGAAAGGTACATGGTACAGATTCATATAAAAGGGGAATCTCACATGTGAAAGAACTTCAGATATCAGGTCCAAAATTGTTTTCTTAAGAAAAGAAAATAATTCTAGAAATGGTAAAACCAAGTTCAGGAGTTCACTTGTTCACTCTCTTCTAGAAGAAGGGCCCTATCTCAGCATACTACCTTGTGACTCACTGCTGCAAGATCCCAAAGCTCACAGTGTGGGGTCAGAGATGGATCTCAGAGAAATGCTTGCTGTGAATATCAAAGGACTGATATTTGCTCCCAAGTACCAAACAAACAAAAAGTAAATCAAATGTCTGAGGGGAGAGAAAAGAATGTTGCCATGGCGGTCTCTCTGCCCATCTGAATCATGTGGGAATGGCTATCACTATTCTGCTACAGAAAGAGCCCTTTTCCTTCAGCACATCACAGTGGCTTTCTATGCATCTCTTAGTTGCAGTGTGTCGTCTGCAATTTTTGCTTCAGATCAAACCCTAGTTTCAGTATTTAGTGAGAAACATGCTTCAACGTTTAGGCACAAGTAAGATTTCCAAACCCGTGTCTGCCAATTTTTGATCCATTGTACTTCAGTGTAGACTCTCATTCATATTCAATTAGCTTCTCAGTGTTTATTTATCTATATATTTGACTGAATAGGCACATGGAGCTAAATAGACACACATGGAGGTTTATTTCATTTATCTGCTATTTACTTGATAGAGTAAATAGTATCAGAATGTATAAGGCACATACATGTGCACATAGTTACCATACTCTTTCTGTGATTGCAGCAGGGGTAGCATTCTTTCTGAGCCTCTTTGTCAGCTGCCATGTACTTCCCAATAGCCATCTGAAAGATTTCCTTCTAATAGTGAGCTCTACTAATGATCACTTGACAAGTTTCAGAATTTATGTGTTAATGCATCAAAATCTCCTCACTTCATGTTACTGCTCATTGCATCATAATGATTAAGCTATCTAGTCTTATTTATGTGCTATATAAATTTTTAATCATGTCTTTTGTTTTTTGAGGTTTTAATATAATTGTATCATCTTCCTATTCCATGTCCTCTCTCTAAGCCCTCTAAATACCCACTTGCTTTCCTTCAACTTGATGATCTTCTTTTCCATATATATATATATATATATATATATATACATATACATGTATATATATATATATGAAAATTGAATTATATTTAGGTGTAGCATGAATCATCCAGAGATAGATATTGGGGTTCATTCTGAAGTTCAGAAAAGCAAAATAACTAACCACTAGAGAGACCTTTTACCTCTACCAAATCTTCAGACTGAAAGTGAGACCCTAAAATGCTCTCCACCAACCTCAGATTCCA
>JAQHUG010000017.1:8503598-8523727 GCA_028555095.1 Dicrostonyx torquatus | reverse complement strand
AATAATAATAATAATAATAAAATAAATTAAAATAGGGAAAAACAGAAAAATGGTACAGGGATGTCTTTGCAGGTGAGAGTGCTAACCATTCATACATGAACAGCTGTGTGTACTAGCACTGCCATAAAAGCATGGCATGGCTGCCCAAATGACTGTAGCATCTGAGGATTAGAAATAGGCATCTTGCTGAAGTATGCTGGATGCAAGCATGTTTCATGTTCAGTGAGAGGCTATGTCAATAGATTGACACATACTTGATATCTTCTTCTTACCTTCACACCTAAGAACCAGCACCAGCACTTTTAAACATCTGTGCATCACACACACACACACACACACACACACACACACACGACAAAGAAAGAGACAGATAGACAGACAGAGGTTTTAACAGTTTGTGTATGCCCAGAGGCAAGATAATACTTAGAATTGTAGATGTCAGTTATTCAAATTTTCTCCCCTCCATACAGTTTATTTTTTGCAAAGCAATGCTTTTCTGTTTACCTGCTGTATCTATCTCTATAAGATATAGAGGCCGTGATAAGAAGTATTCTTACATCTTAAGATGCTTCTATAAATCTTACAACTTTAAAGAAAAACTTAACATGATATTATTCCAAAGACGAAGAAATACCTTATAAACTTAAACCAAGATAATTAAAAATTATTTTTAAAAGTTGAAATAAAATTAACAACAAAATTAAATGTGCACTTGTCTATTATTAGACAAAGATAGAAATTAGCAAAGAAGCCAAAATGTGTTCTTAGTAAAGGTGTCCAAAAATTACATTCCTCCTCATTCACTTCTCCATGCTCCTTTCACACTACAAGAGAATGCCCATTTGTGAAATGTGATCCATTGTACTTGTATATTCACAGGCCCTACTTTCACCAACAGACTATACATTTTATGAAGTTAGGAGATGCGAATCTTTCTTTTTAATTTAAACGCCTAAGAATTACACAGAGTAATGGAACACATATGTGATTTGCAATGCATGAAAGCATTAAGAATTCAAATGAGGTTGAATGTATGGATCCCATCAAAATTTTTCCTGAAAGATTCTTACTCCACAACTCAGGCTGGTCTTACCCTCAAAATTCTCCTACTCCCTCTAACCCACAAGAGCTGGGATTGTGGACATGAACCACTATGCCTAGCTTTTTAGTGTCTTTTCTTTTCCTTTTTAATGTCTGTTGTCAGTCAGTTACTATGAAGGCCCTTCACTGATTGCCTATAATAACATGCAAAAGAAAAAAATTAGTTTTTAAAATTGAGGAAGAGATAGACCAAAGTATCTCCACTTCCAGTTCCCAGGACCAGGATGCTACAGAGATAAGAATCAAGAAATGGTCACTAAAGACTTTCACATATAAGATCTTCCCTCTCTCTCTGTTCCTCCCTCCCTCCTCTCTCTTCCTCCCACTCTCCCTCCCTCCTTTCCCCTTCTTTTTTCCTCTCCTCCTCTCTCCTCCTATCCCTCTCTGATGTGGGAGTTTCCTCTGTTGTTGCTTATATTGGTTAATGAATAAAGAAACTGCCTGGGCCAGATAGGGCAGAATTTAGGTAGGCAGAGAAGACAGAACTGAATTCTGGAAGGAAGAAAGCAGAGTCAGAGAGATGCTATGGATCTGCCAGAGACAGACACTAGAAATTTTACCCAGTAAGCTACTGCCATGTGGTGATACACAGATTAATAGAATTGGGTTAAATTAAGATGTAAGAATTAACCAATACAGCCGGTCAGTGGTGGCAAACACCTTTAATCCCAGCACTTGGGAGGCAGAGGCAGGTGGATCTTTGTGAGTTCGAGGCCAGTCTGGTCTACAAGAGCTAGTTCCAGGACAGGCTCCAAAGCTACAGAGAAACCCTGCCTTGAAAAACAAAACAAAACAAAAAAGAATTAACCAATACAAAACCAGAGCTAATGGGCCAAGCAGTGATTTAATTAATACAGTTTCTGTGTGGTTATTTCAGTGCTAAACTAGCTGGGTGGCCAGGACGAACAAGCAGAGTCCGCTCCTTCTAACTCCTTTTTCCCTCTTTCTTTCCCTTTCCTGTATCTGTATCAAATCTTTCTGTCTGTCACACCAGCCAGCTACCAAATCATGACAAGGAGACTTATTAATTACGAAAGTTCAACAGATAGCTTAGGCTTGTTTTTAGCTAGCTCTTATACCTCAAACTGACCCATTTTCATCAGCCTATGTGCTGCCCTGAGACTTTTTTATCTCATCTATATACTTTCCATCCTGTTTTCCTGCTTCCTCCCCATCTTCTTATATCTCCACCTTTTTTTCTTTCCAGCATCCTCCATGCCTGGAAACTCTGCATAGCAGTTGGCCATTCAGCTCTTTATTATACCCATCAGAGTGACACATCTTCACAGTGTACTCTCCTCTCCCTTCCCAGCTCTGTGTGTTTGTGTATGTGTTCTCATTCTCTTTTTGATTCATTTATCAGTCTTCTTTTCTCAATCACTTTGTCTAGAAACCATTGTTTTCAAGATGAATGAATCTCCAGTTCAGTGGGTGAAATCAACCTTATTAAATGTTGTCAGTGATGTCCCTTACTGTCCTTCATTCTTTTCAAAACTCTGTTCCTTTATGGTGAGGTTTATTATTGGTATTTCTCATATTTTTCTCAAAGTGTTGTTTAACACTAAAAACAATAAAAAAATACTGATTTGAAGGTTTAAAGACATAGCAGAAAAAGAACTACTGACAAGGATTTTGGAGTCTGAGCAGTGTGCAAAACATTTCAATTTTTTTGGACTGTATGTTCCCATCTACCGTTGCTTAAGCTTTAACACTGACTCCAAAACGCCTTGTCTTTTCTATCTAGTAGCGCCAAGTCAGATGCACAGTATATTAACTTAAAGAAATTAATTTACACTTTCATTGTCTAGTTTTTCTCTTTTGAGAGTCTTAGCATAAATATATAGTTTCAATCTGGCATGAAGCTTATTTTGTTACTTGAGGCATTATATAGAATTGAATTTTGTGGTTCAGTTTGCTAAACTTGGGGTTGAAAGCTAAACATTTCTTGGGGGAAAAACGGATAAGAATATCTTACATTTGTTGAACATAGCCAAGAAATTTATTTTTAATAACTGAGCCACAGATGGGATGCCATCTGTCAGCATATGGCTGACTCTTAAAGCAGTGTTTACATCTGGGGGTACGGCGCTGTCTTTGCGAGTACAAGCATTGTTGGACTAAACTTGAAGAGGAGTTATTTGAGAATTGAATTTTGTAAACTGCTAAGGATAGAATCAGTGTGTTTATATGCATACAGTTTTCATACATTTGGATGGGTAAAATTAAAGAAAATCTGTCCATCGAAATTATGTGATGATAATGAAAATAATTATAAATTTAACATCCTTAGAGATTTTATCCTCCCTTGATGGACAAAACTGTGATTATGATATGAAAAAATAATTGAATTTGAGTGTTTTATGCTTTCTATTTTACTTAAAACTCTCACTGATAATTACTAACATGGTCTTTTAATTTTAATCCTTCAATTTATTCAAAACTTGTACAAAAGACACTTTTCACTCCTTCCATTTTAAAAATTATTGGTATGATTCTATTCTGTTTAATTATGCAAAATTTATCTTATTTTAAGTTGAGTTTACAATTTAAAACTTATTAAAAGACTTTTTACTATGAAATCAGTAAACCAAAACTTATAAATGCTTCTTAATATATGCATTAAAATGTACAACAGTATGCAAACTCAAGAGCACCACAGCAATTTTGATAAACATGGATATTTCATAATACTTAAAATAAAAATTTGTGCCCTCAAGCATTTATTATTTCTCCATGGTGAAAAACATTCAAAATTTTTTTTCTTTGACTTTTTAAGAGCAGGAGCTCCATGAGCAGGAACCTGCTTAGGTGTCCAAGAACCTGAGATATATGGTCCTAGACTAAACCAAATAATACTAATCTAATAAAAAAAAGAAAAAATCTAGAGATAAAATGAGTCATAATGATACTCTGCTATACTTATAGATCAGTCCTTGTTCAACAATCATCAGGGAAGCTTCTTTCTGCATAAATGGGAACAGATGTAAAGACCCATACCCAGACTTTATGCAAATTTAGAGAGCTTGGAGTACTCAGCCTTAAATGGGATGTCTCCCCCAGATCTCTCCCCTCAGATCTCAGAGAACCCTGAACAGAAGGTAGAAAGAGTATAAGAGTCATAGAAGGTAGAGAATATCAAGAAAACAAGACCCTCTGATATGGGAGTCCCCTCTGTGTGCTGTCATTACCATTAATGTATAAAGAAACTGCCTTGGTCTGTTGATAGGGCAGAACTTAGGTAAGCAGAGAAGACAGAACTGAATGCTGGGAGGAAGAAGGCAGAGTCAGGGAGATGCCATGGATCAGCCACCAGAGATAGATGTGCTGAAACTTTGCTGGTAGGCCACAACCTCATGGTGATATACAGATTAATAGAAATGGGTTAAATTAAGATGTAAAAGTTAGCTAATGAGAACCTAGAGCTAATGGGCCAAGCAATGATTTAATTAATACAGTTTCTGTGTGGTTATTTCAGGGTTAAGCTAGCTGGGTGGCCAGGAACTGGGCAGCAGGAACCAACAAGCTACCCTCCCTTTTACAGACTGGTGCTCCCAGTCTGTAAAACCCACACAAAACTTGAGAGGGCTGGGAAAGGAATTCTAGACAAAAAAAGAATACCAAGTTTAACACAGTTCTTGCCATTTGCTGGCAGCTTACCACTGCTCCTTTAAGAGAGATTTTCCTGACTCACCTGCAGCAGAAAAAAAGCAGTGGTTTTAAAATGCTTTCTTGGCTGCCAGCACGAACTCTGACTCTTTCAGGCAGGAGGTCTCGCTACAGAGCACTTGAGTCGAGTTGCGAGTAGGCTGCTGCAGCTTGCTTAATGACAACATGGACCAGCTTTGTGACTGGAACTGGGGCACTGTGCATGACTCAGAGGCACAAGCGATACACAAGTAATATTATTTTTCTTCTGAGGCCTTCGGTGGGGAGTTGAATATTAGATAGTCATAGTTACTGTATTATTATAATCTAGCCAAGCCATTTCTATACAAGACTTAGGCTCCATAGAATAGAATGTTTATTAAAATATTTAGCAGATATTCCTTGCTTAATATTGTTTATGCTGGTTGTAATTCTAATGACTTGATATCTGTTCTTAGTGTATATTGTTTTGTATTGGGTTTGGAACTCTCTTATTTATAAAAAATGGGGGAGGTACATTCTGCTCCTTCAGTCAATAGTCTCTATGATACTAGCCTACTTGGGTGTGGTCTCTTATACTGTAAAGGCAGCTGTAAATGTGCACCCACTCTCTTCCTTCCAGCCCGTGCTTCCGGCTGTTAGCGTCTGTTCCTGTCTGCACAGAGGACAATTATCTAGGACAGTGATCTGTAAGTTTTCCCCTTAAATAAATAACCCTTTTTATTATTCATAATTATGTACTGGTGTGAGATTGTTTTGTGACTTATGTCATCAACCCTCTAAATCAAGATAAGCAGAGCTCATATGAATTTGCAGAGACTGAAGTAGCATTCTCAGGGCCTGCACAAATTTATACTAGGCCCTCTGCATATACATGAAAGCTTCAGTTTAGTGCTTCTATGGGGTTTATAAGTATATAAAGTATGTAAAGGAGCAGGTCACTGATTCTTAATCCTCTTTTTCTTTCATTAGATTTTGGTTTATCTTATTATATTTTATTTTGCTGTAGTTTTTAAAATAAATTAATGAATGAATGAAAACCTAGCTACTAGGATAAGGTTAACAACTGAACTGTCACATAATTTAAGGGAGAAGAAAAAATTCAGGTTTCTCTAATAAAGTGACACTCAGTATATAAACTGCTACAGTATAGGCCTCATGTTCAGGAATAGTTGGCCAACATATAATGGACACCACAGTTTTTTATATGCTTTTATTTGGTTACAGGGTTTGGGGGATTCTATTGGTTTTATTTTGCTTTCTTGGGTTTTGTGGATTTTGTTATTACGTTGTGTTTTTGGGTGCTTGTTAAGAAAGAATCTAAAGTTGGATAATTCTGGTGGGAAATGATCTGGAAAAGATTGGAAGAAGGGAAAAATATGACCACACATATATTTAAGCTTAAAATTCATTTAAATACTAAATATATAGTAAAACACAGGCACTTACACAAAGAGTGTGTGACACCTTTCCATATTCCATAGTTACACTACTCTGATGAAATACAAAGGAACCTTCATTGTTATCTCTCTGCAAAGTACTGTTCCTTGATCAACATCTTCTACTGGACACTGATAGTCACATGGTATTCTCAGCATCTCTGAAAGCACACCATTATTTTAGATTCCACACATGAAGAAAATCATACAGTACATTTCTATTTCTCTGTCTTAGTTTAACTAACTTGATAATCTCCAGTTCCATGGCAGGATTCCCATTCACTTTCATGACTAGCTAGCATTTCATTGCAAATTTGTACAGCATTTTGTTAAACCACCTATCATTTTATGGACACTTAACCTGGCTATTGTGAATAGACCCACAATTAAGTTATGAGCTGAGTTGTCCCTTTGACATGCTGATGTCATTTCTGCGGGATATATGTGCACTATTGTGATTGCTAGCCATATGAAAAAAATATGTACATCATACATCTGACAAAATGTTAATATTCAGAGTCTAAAATGAAGCCTGAAATCTCAAAAGTAAATAAAAAGTCTTATTAGAAATGGGCAAGAAATATTTGTGAAAATAATGCCAAAGCTGTTGAACATTCATTACAATAAAATATGAATCAAAGCATTATGACTAGTTACTGCAGTCCAGGAATAATAGTTAATACCAAAAAGACTAAAGATAGTAAGTTCTGGTGACCATGTAGAGAACAGGGGAGCACTGCACACTTTTCATAGGAATGTAAATTAGCAGTCATTTTGTAAACTAGTACATAATTACTCAAATAATTAAAATTAGAACTTCCATATGATCCACTAAAGTTTAATTGCCATAAACATGTAAAGGAGTTATTTGATTTGCTTGCAATTTACTCCCTAATCAAAAGTAATTTGAGCACATTTTAATGAATACCATTTTCCTATCATGAATTCAAAACATATGTAAAGTAAGGCAACTCTCTTCCTTCATCTACAATAGCTAAAACTCACTGCTAATATTAGGAAATTACACAGGTTGTAAAACTCTAGTGAACATCAGTTGCAAAGAAATGCACACACACATACAATAATTACAACAAGAAAGGACAAGTATCACTTTACATTATGTTTAATGTAGCATATGTATAGAAAATTTTAAATATTATCTCACATCCTGATGTTCTATTTTTTGCCTGAAGTTAAGTAACTGGAAATAAGTTTAGTGAGGTTAATATTTCTGTTATGGGACCATATATTCTCTGCTATATGATCTTGCCTCCTATGTGGGGAAATTTCATTACTGAAAAACCATAAAATATTGATCATAAATAAGAGAAAGACTAAATCCACTGATGATTCCAGTGAGAAAGGAACCCACCTTGAAGTAACAGCTTCTCTGTATCAGATAGAATATTAAATTATTAATTACTCTCGTCAAAAATTAAAGAAATAACCAAAGTCATACATTTCAAATCTGGTTTTATAATTGTTTTTGGGACATACTAGTCAAAGTTCTTAAAAGGTTCAAAGTTTTAGATCCATTCTCCAAAATATGAATAAACTAATATTCATGTTGAAGAACTCACCTGGTGCCCTTCCTTAGCTGCAGAAGAATATGCCAAGAAAACTGGAAGTGGTGAGGAAAGCCAACTTTAGTAAGATGTTTAGAACACATAGCACAATGCCTATTTTTAAATGTTCCTAACAAGGTGCATGGACATATTTAAAATACAACTCAAAAAATATAGCAAATCACGGAAGACCTACTGTGAGAGGCTCCTAAGCATGTGGTGTTCTTCATGGAAGAGCACATTTGGCTGTGGAGATGCTTCTGCACTATGCAGAGGCAATACACACGAAATCAGTCCTACAAGATGCATGTGAAGAACCGTGATTTAAGATGGTAGAACACTCCACAAAAAACGTTTATAAAAAGGTTCAACATAGTCTAGAGGTTGTGGGAATATCTTACTATGTAGACTTATGAATGAGATGTAATAAGTGCTGTAACTGTAGGAATTATAAGAATGTATATACATGTATGCACACACTCACACATATGTATATATAAGCAAGTAGGCAAATTGAAAACTTGAGGTATTTGGTAATTTTATGTCAAATATTTGAGTATATTTTCTTTGACCCTAGTGATTTTCAATAAAGTTTGAACATAATTACAACAATAAGTATCAGAAAACTAACTTTAAAGCACAAGTTTTAGAGGCCAGAAAACTAACTTTCTTTCAAAGAAAGATGTTAGAATGGTGTGTGTGTGTGTGTGTGTGTGTGTGTGTGTGTGTGTGTGTGCAAATCAACCACACTTACACATGGAACTTCCTAATGGGACTCATTTCCACCTACCAATTCCCTAAAAGACTCTCAGGATAATAGCAGGCACATTTTACGCATCAGGTTTTATTAGGATCTCTGAGTCATTTCTCTGCATCAGAGGCAAAACAATGGCACTACCCTGGTGACCACTATGGCAGAACCCAGCATATATTAAGTAGCTACCTATTGCATCAATTAGAGCATAGACCCTGGGAATGTGTAATTTTAGCATGGATTCAGAGTGATTTTGATGCGTAGGCCACTTATTTGTTTGATTAAATTCCTGACTCCTCATGACATTACATTCTGCCAGGGATAAGATTTCATTCCAATTACTTTGAACAAGAAATGATTTATTGATAGGTATTGAATGATATTTTGAATTATTTAGAATCATCATGAACAGATAATAGGGTAACCATCTAGAAAGATTCTCAAAGGCACTCATCAAATCTAGAATCTAATGGAAGTGCCTGCCCCTTCAAACATCAGAGGTGATGATAAAAGACAGCGTGACCATCTCTGGCTCATGGCCATCCACACCACATGAGCAAGCTGGGTGCTCTGTGACTCATTTCTCTCTCATGTCAGCTCATCTCTGCTGTCAAATATTGTGCAACCATTTTGGATTAGTAAAGCTTTAATCAATTCCAGAATAATGGTGAAAATTAGTCTGAGAAAAATTTACTTTTCTTGCTTCGTCAGTCTATAAAGGGAAAAAAAGGAAGTTAGCGGAAAATAATGAATTGATCAAAATATTATAACTGTTATAACCACCAAATTTATTTGTTGTCAAATTAAGGCTCTTAGTTAAATCATAGCATTTCACATGGTGCATTGTTCAATCTTTTAAATTAATGATTTTTTCTCTTGAAACAATTTGTTATCCTTCTGAGTTATCAAATCAATTAATCTGGAATTCTTTACTAACTGGGAACACTCTCCATCTTCTGTTAAGTATAAATCCTCTTTCTTATTAGTCCAGAAAACAATTGTAAAATCTTTGCCTTATCATGTATCTCTATAACTCAAGGTAATTGTCCTCATACAATGTGTTTGGTCACAGGAAGGAGGCTTTACATATGTGTAGACATGCTTTGACAATCCTGTGCTCTGCTTTGTAGATTTGTATAAGTGAATGAACAAACAAAGTCTTAGTCTCTTTTGTTGGAGGTTTTGACACTCGTGGATGATATTTTTAGATAATGTAAAGATATTTAGAGCAGATCATATATGCTTGTGCTTAACCACCATGAAAAAAAATAATATGTTGATACAAAGCCTGCGAGGAGTCAATTTTGTGCTTGTAGTCTATTTCAGGAATAAATGTCTCATTATTTGAACAAGATTTATTTCTCGCTTTCCTCTTTACTCAGTTTGAATTCCATGAATGACGATTATAACTATTTATCAGAATAAATCTATTTTACCAATCCCTGTACTCTCTTGTCTAGAGAAACAACTTTCTGCCCACTTTCTTGTGTATTCTCCTAACTGAACATGCCTAGGAGACAAGGCAGCCCTGTTCATTGATGCATTTGTGATTGCTGACCTTCATAGACATTCAGCAAAGCTGCCGTATTTGCTGTGGGAAGTTGTTCTCTCACATGGGAAGTTAAGTTCACATCATATTCTCCTTCTTCCAAACTGTAACCTATAGTCTCACCCTCATTATTACCTAAAATATTTCTTGTAGAATTTAAAGTACAAAAGCCACCTGAACAAACTTCCCAGATCCTACTGTATATTGACATATCCATTTTCTAGGCCGTGCCACCTGCCTTGACTGTGTCTCTTGCCCTCTTGATGGCTATATTAATTAGCCTTCTCTCTATTAATTAGCCTTCTCTCTGGGAATCTCGGTATCCAGACTTCTTTCTCCATGGACTGCATTACCTTATTGTACATGCTGCCATCAACAGTTTGGTCTTGCTTGTGAGAGACTGAAATCCTCAGCTCCATACAACCCAGCTGGCTTTGCTTTTTTTTTTTTTTTGGTTTTTTGAGACAGTGTTTCACCATATAGTCCTGGATGCCCTAGAATTTCTTATATAGAAGAAATTTGGATCAAACTCCCAGTTATCCTCTTGTGTCTATCTACCGAGTAGTGAGATTACAAACATTGGCCACGATGACAATCTTTAACCATAGTTTGGGGTTAAAATAAACTATAATATGACTTAAAAATGATAGTTAGTAATTATAAGTTTCCCTTTGCTTGCTGAGATTCCTGAACAATTACTGTAGTTCTCACAGTCCCAGTGAGATTGTTTATTCATCACTAAAATTATCTATGTGTTACCAGGTCCAACAGTAAATTATTTGCCCTTATCTTCTTGGACCTGTCAGAAATATGTGGATCAAATCACCACTACACCCTCTCAAATACTTTTCTTAACTTAGAATCTGAGATAACATACTTTATGTTTGTTCTTACATACTACCGTCCACTCCCAGCTGCTCTCCCTACACCTTTTCTTCAAACTGATCACTTGCCATTAGAATTTCCTCTCCTTGGCTCTTATTCATTCTTTGTTTAACACGTACAGTTACTGCCTAGTGAACCTCATCCAGACTCAGGTCTTACTCTCTCAAACTAGGGCTCTCATTGCCCGAACTGATAAACGTTCAACCTGAAGTGGTATCCACAGTAGAATTGCTAATATCCCCAAATCCACACATCTAAAACTAAGGTTGTGGTGTACTCTTAAAAGCTTGATTACTTTTACTACAATAATATTTTCCCCCTTAGTAATTATCAACACCATTGTCTCCGTTTATTAAGTGGAGAAAAACATCCTGAAGCCCTCTTTAATGTCCCTGGGTCTACATATGCCTTCTATCTGTCAGCAAGTCCTTCCGAACTTTGCTTTCAAAATATGTCCCATATCAGACCACATTTCCACACCTCTGCCAAAACACTCAAGGCAAAGGTGTTATTTGTCATGATGATCTTTTGCCTGGATTATGTCAGCAGTCTCTAACTTAATCCACATACTCCCTCTGCCATCTGCAGTAGATGATTTACACAATCATAAAACACAAATCAACATCCCCTAAATCCTCCTCAGCATCTCTTCTGTACCCTGAGCAAAAGCTACCATCCTCACCTCCAGCTGCACAATTCTCCTTGATTTTCTTTCCACCAATCTAATGAGACAAAGTAACCAATTTCTAATTGCCAAGTAACAAAGTGGAGAAGGATTAGGTTTATCCTTGTTTCTTTGGTTGCTATTGTTTTCTTGTTGCTCTGGCACCTGTAGTTGTATTGGATCCCAGGATAGTCTTGAACCCTCAATATTCCTACTTCAGCCTCTCTAGTGATGGGATTAGGACGTGAGACACCACACCCAGCAGGTAATGGACTTTAAATTGCATCAGAGGAAGTCCATCAATATATTTATTCACTTATAAGTAGCCATTTTAACTTCCATAATCAATAATTTTAGTTATTGAGAATACATTGTTGAACGACAGTACAGGAACTTCAACTGTTAAATAACCTCTTCAAGAAAATGTAATATCAAATAATGAGACACAAATTAAATGCAGCTGCCTCCACCCCTGGGAATCTCTGAAGGTACACAGAAAAAGAATTTGATCTCCTTTGAGGAGTTACATAAATTTTCATTGAGAAAACAATATGGTGTGTGAAAATTGAAGAAAGACTGCAAGTGACAGACAAGGTGACTTGGGCCCATGGGAGGAAAAGAAGAATTTGTGCAAAGGTAACTAGAGGGTTTGCCTGTCCTGAGAGAGTATGAAAAGAAGGTTTTCTGAGTAAGAACTGCACTAGACTTTGTAAACATCTTGCCTTTTCTTGTTTTTGGTTATTGTTTCTCTCTTTGTGTTTTGTTTGGTTTTGAAATAGGAACTCATGATCAGTCTGCCTCCTCTTTGAAAGTGCTGGGATTATAGTGTATGACCTCTTACCCAATTTTTAGGCATATAAAGAGCACCTCATGGGGACAAGAAACCCTTAAAAGAGAGATTTTGATTAAATAATAATATGTCAGACATCTTGTGAGTGCTTTGTCTGATCTCTCTCTCTGTTTCTCTGTGTGTGTGTGAGCATGTGTGTGTGTACTATCCATGTGCCTCATGCCTAAGGAGACCAGAAGATGGCATATGATTTTTAGAGTAGATGTTGGAAGTTCATCATAATGGTTATGGTATAGGTAAGTAACACATAAGATTATTGACAAATTCCCATCAACTGAAGATGCAGTGGGAAGCAAATGGAGGGGCACAGTCAGACATAAAAGGGGTTCATGTATCCTCTTCCTAGGCAGGTTTCTAGAGATGCCATATTACAGAAGATGCTGAGATATTTTTCCCCACCACAGTACACAGAAGTCACACAGAGATCTGCCTTGCCTCATTTAATTGCAGGTGAGTCACAACAAATCTGAGCTGAGCACGAAGAGTGTTCTCAACCTTTGAGCAAAAGCATTTCTTCTTGTGACGTTATAGAACATTGACTAGATCAGCAGAGTAACCATGCCCAAGTCTTTAGGTATCCAAAAGACCAGACACAAGTGATGCTGGATTTCCTTCTGAAATGCATGGTTAGCTGCATTTCAGATGTAACATGAATACAAGATATGAACTGATTTTTTTTTTCTTCCCAGAATCTTTATGTTGACACTCCAGGCTCCAGTATGATTGACAATATGTATAGGAAAGGAGTTTATAGAAGTAATTAAAGCTAAATGAAATCTTGGATTAGGACTTGAATCATCTATATGTAGAGCCCTTATTAGAAGACTAGATCCTGGTTCTTTCTAGCCTCTCCTTCATTCCACTGTCTTCTCCTCTTCTGGCTGTGCAAAAGAAAATGAAACTCCATGTAAAGACATACAAAATATATTACTACTTACAAATGAAAGAGAGAGTCCTTTCCAAAAATCAAACATGTATATTTCCCATGGATTTTCAATTTTTAGAATTGCAAATAAGTAAATAAATCTCTGTTGTTTATGTACTTCACTGCGTGGTGTTTTGTTAAAGAAGTCCCAGTGTACTAACTGTACTAGCCCTCAAACAATTGAAGAATGAGAAATTTCTTTCACAAGCTCCAAATACAATGGCCATACAATGCAGCTATTTTGAGAGATAAACTGATGATTTAAGAACATCTCATTAAAAAGTGTCATTTGCTAAAACAGTCCCAGAGAAGAATTGTCTCATGGTTGCTATAAGAAAACAAAGCTATCGCTCACAAGGGAAACAGAAGTGTGTTTTATGTTCTTTTCTAAATACGGCCTCAGTTACATTGCCAGAAATGAGTCCTCTGGAAGGAATGGAAAGAACAGATAAGATAAAAACCAAGCTAGAATTGTATTAGAGAAATTCAGACAGTGAACAAAGGAAATTAAGATACTTGCATTCCACATGAAGGTGACTTCAACAGAGGAAGAGTGCAATAAGATGTAGTAGGACTCATTTGTGTACAGTCAGCCTCTTTCCCAGCCTCCCACATAACATCCAATGTCCTCGTGAGTGTAGAGGCCCTGGTGGCAGACACAGAAGTTATGCATGGCTTAGACAATATAAACTTCTGAAAGCTGACCTGGTTACCACTGCTGCTGAGCGCCAGATCTGTCAACAGCAGAAACTAACACTGACCCCCAGATATGGTACCATTTCTCATGGTGACTAGCCAGAAATTTGGTGTTATGTTGACTACATTTAACCACTTCTTTCCTGGAAATGGCAATGCTTTGTCCTTAAGGGGAACAAAAATTTATTCTCGTTACAGATTTGCTTCTCCTTCAAACCAAACTACCGTCTCTAAACTTAAAAAAAAAATGTCTTGTCCATCATAACTGTTTTTCCCACAGAATTATTTCTGACCAAGAAACCCACTTCATAGCCAGAGAAGTGAGACAATGGACCTACGCTCATGGAATCCACTGATTTTCCCATGGAATTCACTGCTTGAACCAGCTTGTATGACAGAAAGGCTCCTTAAAGACACCCTTACAGCACCAATTTGGTGACCGAAGCCTGGAGGGGTAAGACAGAGTTCTTTGGATAGGAGTGTATGCTTTGTATCAGCATCCAATATATGGTATGATTTCTCCAAAAGCGAGGAGTCATTAGTCTAGGAATCAAATGCAAGAAATGGGAATGGTTCCACTCACCATCACCCCTAATCACCTAGTAGAGAAAATTTTACTTTCTGTTCCAGAAACCTTAAGTTCTGCTGATGTAGATGTTTTGGTTCCAGAAAGGGAACACTAATGTGGGATGTCCTTCTGTATATGTATTGCTTGTATTGGTGAATGAATAAATCTGTTTTGGTCAATAGGTTAGCAGAGTAAAGCCAGACAGAAAATCCAAACAGAGATAGAGAGAGAGAATAGACAGAGTCAGGGAGATGTAATGTAGTTGCCAAAGGAGAAAGATACCAGAACCTTACCTGTAGGCCACAGCCTTGTGGTGATACACAGATTAATAGAAATTGGTTAATTTAAGATGTAAGATTTAGCTATGATTATGTCTAAACTATTGGTCAAGCAGTGTTGCAGTTAATATAGTTTCTGTGTGATTATTTGAGTCTGGGCAGCTGAGAAATGAAAGAGCAGTCTCTGTTTACAGAACACTCCTCCCAGGAGCTACAATAAACAGTTCACATTGTACTGGAAGCTTGGACTTACCCTTGACCACTTTGGGCTTCTGTTGTCATTAAACCAATAGGCTACTTACTGATCCAGGCTACCGGGGGAAAATTGGATTGCTTATCTACTGTGGATTTATAGAAGATTATGTCTTGAGTGTAGTGGATCTTTTAGGGCTTCTTTCGGTGTGACCGTTTCTATTATTAAATTCAATGGAATACTACAACAAGTCAATCCAGGCACTTGCAAAGGCCCAAGAACCTTCAGAAATGAAAGTATGGGTTAGTCCTCTTAGAAAATAACCAAGACTAGCTGACGATTCTGCTGAGGGTAGAGAAAATACAGAATAATAAAGGAAAGTAGTTATTATTTATCTGAGGTCATGTGACTAATTACAGATACATGGATTGTAACCCACCTGAGTGTTTTTGGTCTATTTTGTTAACCTGTTTCTGCATATATACACACATATCAAGTAATGTTTGTGTTTTCTTATCTCTGTTTGTCATTTAATGTAACATCAACTGAGAGAATGTCAGTAGTTAACATACTTAACTTACAAAAAGTTAAAGGAATGCCCATTAAGGAGTATTTCTCCCTATTCTAAAGTGCATAATGTGTTTGCTTGTGGCTTTATTCCAGTTAGTAGTGTTAAGTGGAATTATGAACTGGTTATTGATTTCATTTAGAAATTAAACATAGCATAAGGGGATAAGATTGTGTACCAAGGTAACAGGAAGTGTTCTTGTGATGACTAGTCTTGGTTCTCATCTTGCTACAAATGGACTCAACTAAAACCCAAGTACCTGACAAGCCTCTGAAGAATTTTCCTGACTAGGTCATTTGAGAAAATACACCCTAAATCTGGGTTTCACTTTATGGTTACAGCCTCCATAGAAAAAGAAAGAAGAGGAAAGTTTTATTTTTTGCCTTCTTGCCCTCACTCTTGCTGACAAGTTCATCTATCCTGTTCCTGAAACATTCATTCTCTGCTTCTATGACCCACTTCTTTGGGATTCCTACTTAGCCTGAAGACTGGTAGTGCTTTAGGACTTCCCTTGGATTCCAGCCGTATAGTGGTACTGTTGAGACATTCAGTCTTTTGGTCTAAACAACTACTGGGTCCTTCACCTTTCTGTCAGGAGACACCTAATGTTGGGTCACTAACTCACTCTAATAAATCTGTCACACACATATAAAACATCCATGCATATTCTATAAGCTCTGTTCCTTTAGAGAACCCTACCTTATACAATGACTATGGAAGAGATGGAGTAAGATCATAATGATTGTATTTTAAAGCACTGAAAAAACTACAAACTTAGGATTCTATTCCTAGAGCAAAGGCAAAAAAGGCATTGGTTAAAACTAGTTGAGAAAAACAATAGCCATGAATGAACTGAAATGAAATGAAACACAGAGAAGAAAATGAAAACACAAAAAAGACAGATTAAAAACAAGTCAAAAAAAAAAAAACAATGGCCATTAAACCAGCACAGAGAGGACTAGTATAGAAACTTGTTTCAAGGGCCTGAAGAGATGGCTCAGGAATTAAGAGCATTTATTGTTTTTTCAGAGGCTCTGAGTTCAAATCTAGAACCCACACTGGGTGGATCACATGCATAATTCCAATTTCTGAGGACCTACTGTTCATTTCTGGATTCAATGGATACATACACACAAACACATACATATAATTAATGATGGAATGAATTTTTGAAAAAATAAAAACTGTTTTAGCTCAAATAAATGATAGCAAATATAACTTAGGATCTAAAGAAGGGAATAATGGCTGATATATAGAAAAATACATACTAATTTTTCTTTTAGCAAAGTTCTAAAAAGACAGTTGACATTTAAATATTAAAGTAGTAATAAAGTAGTATGTTTTGTGGATTACTAGACATAAAAACAAAATACAGAAGACAAAGAATGATGGGACAATAAATCATAATGTATCATTCTCTTATTTGTGATCTTTTATTACATTAAGGTGAAATTCATAGTGATATGTTAATGGTTTACATTATTATTGCCATGGATGTTGATACATAAGATAAAAAATGTTTAAGCTTTTCATAAATATAAATTTTCTTTGAAAAAATGCATTACAAGCCGGGCGGTGGTGGCGCACACCTTTAATCCCAGCACTCAGGAGGCAGAGGCAGGCGGATCTCTGTGAATTTGAGACCAGCCTGGTCTAGAAGAGCTGGTTCCAGGACAGACTCCAAAGCCACAGAGAAACCCTGTCTTGAAAAACAAAAAAAAAAGAAAGAAAAAAATGTATTACAATAATATGATAAAGGCCTAATAGAGGAAATAAAATAGAAGACTAAAGAAGCCAAAGAGGATAATGAGACACCTTTGTATTTTTTAATTCTGGAAAACATAAAAACCCAATAACATTTAAATTTAAGAAAAACACACTTAGGTAGTTGATGAACTCAAGGATAAGATATAACCATTGCAAATGAATAAACCCATCTTACTACAGAGGAGAAAGTTGTCAGTGAAACATGTATGGAAATTATGAATTCTGATTGCATGTTTACATTGGAACTGAACAAGGAAAAAGAAACAAGTTGATGGAAGCCATGTTTTTTGTTTGGGGGTGATTGTCTCTAGTTGTTGAGAAAAAAGTATCTGACATAAGCCATGTAAGGAAGGGTGCGCTTTGGTTCATACCGTGAGAGTGCAGAGCACAACGGCAGGGAATCTGAAGAATCTGGTCACACTGTCAGCTTAGTGACCAAGCAGCAGGCAATGAATGCTTCTCAGCTCAGATTCTCCATTTTATTCAACTTCTAAGTCCAGCCTGTGAAATTGTGATACTCACAGTTAAGGTGAGCTTTCTCAGCACAATTAGCTTTTTATCTGTTCCCTCACAGTCATTATCATGAGCTTGTCTGCTGGGTGACTCCAGAGTCTTTCAAGTTAACAATCAATATAAAACATTACAGTGGGCAAATATTGATAGAAAAGGAGAAAACTAGACTATTCCATATAATACTGCACTAAAGACACTTTGTATTTGACTTAGTATAAATGTAAATCATCCTTCATAAGAATATGCATATGTACTTATTAATAAACATACATAAGCCTGTTTGTGAAAGCCTAAAACTATCCTACTTCAAGATAATTGAATATACCTACCAACTATATTGCGGTTTTTATGTCAATGAGCGATAGACAAATCAAGAACCAGGACCCTTGGTGAAATAGTGGGTTCTAATACTATCTAGCACGAGCTACAATTTGTAGTGGTATAAAATGAGTCCTTTCCCTCCCCATGTAAAACAAACATAAATAAATAAAATACATATATATCAAAAATTAGGGATCTAAAAGAGGAACTCAGAAGTCTACTGAAAGAGACACCAGTGGCCAAAATTGGAAACATTTTGATAACATATCAAACACTATTGGGGTATTAATCAAATTACAAAATCAATGTCCATAAGTATAAAATGACAGAAATATATCAGTACATAAATTAATAAATGAGGGGATGGGTAACAAATATCATGTGTAGAAGAATTTCAAGTAATTTAAGTAGCATTATTAAGGAAGCAGACAATAATTCCTCCTTCCTTAACTGTGCTCTGCACAAAATGATTTCTTTATAAATACAAACTGTCAAATAAGAATAAAGAACAACTTTATAGTAAAGAAACTCAAAATAGCTTCTTCAGCTAGGAGTTTTAGTTAAACACTCATTGTAATAAATGCTCCCTCAAAAGGGGATGAAGAAAATGGTTCTGACTGTTCAGGTCTTCCTGCTCCAATGTCTAAATAGAGACTAACATCAGACAAATCTCAATTCAAGAATGTCTGTAAATGGACCAGTGTCCTAATTTGCTTTCTATTGCTGTGATAAACACCACAATCAAGAGCAACTTGGGAAGGTTCACTTCAAACTGGGGGTGGGGATCATCTTACAGTTTGTAATCTATCATCTATCATAAAGAGAAGTCAAGATAGGGACCTCAAGGCAGGAACTGAAGCAGAGACCAAGGAGGAGCCCTCCTTCTTGCTTGCTTCTCCAGCTATCTCACTTTGCTTTCTTTACAGTCCAGTTTCAAATGCCCAGGAAAGAGTTTAACTACAAAAGGCTATGCCTTTCCGCAAGAATTTGCAGTCAGGAAAATGCCCCACAGACAAACCCAGATGTCAAACTCTTGGAGGTAATTCCCCAACTAAGGTTTCTTCATCCCAGATATATATGTAAGTTTATATGCAGTTGACAAAAATTAACTATGACAAATGATTATGCAAGGCTTTCAAAATAACTAAAAACAATATAGTGACTTTTTTCCATGTATTGTATTAAGTTCCTTGAAAGAGAAGGCACTGCTTAAAAGACAAATTCAATTAAAACAAGGAAGCACTGTTATGCTTTCAGCAAATATACAGTAACAGAATCCAGACTTCCACTGCCACCCTAGCCAATGAAAACAGCTATGTTCAATCAAATCCATCATCAGGTTTAGGTTCATGAGTCATCTAGTAATGATCCCAAAAAGAAGCCAGAAAATGAAGGCAACACTATCATTGCCCCTAGCCTATCACAGAGACTTTCCTGAAGAGACAATGCTAAATAATGTGGGTTCTGGGAGATATTCTTCAAAACACAGGATAAAGTGGAAATATCTGCACGCAGAGAGCATGTCAGATCTATAGTTGATCACCCTTCAATCTTCAATAAGTGGTGTAGGAGGGTTCTTCTGTATTTTGGGTTACTCTCGTTGGTTGAATAAAGGACTGCCTGGCTTATAGGAGAGGACTCAGCCCTTAGGTGGGTGGAGAAGACAGAACAGAAGTTCTGAGAAGAAAGGAAGTGTGGCAGACACCATGATGCTCTGGCCAAAGATGGATGCAGGTTAGACTTTTCCAGTAAGTCACCACCTCGTGGTGACACACAGATTATTAAGAATGTGTTAGTCTATGATGTGAGGGCTAGACTAGAAGAGGCTAATGATAATGGGCCAGGCAG
>JAQHUG010000017.1:8484781-8498760 GCA_028555095.1 Dicrostonyx torquatus | reverse complement strand
TCAAGGTGTTTTCAAAATATCTATCTTGGATTAGTTCAGTAGCATTTATAAACAAATATATTTTAGCAGCTGTTGCTTTTTCTTCAGCATCCAAAAACTCAAAGAGTAATAACATAGAGTATTCAGATTCTCTGTTCATTTTGCATCTTTATATGGCTTTACTTTAACCTCTATTTCTTTTATTTTTATTTTTTGGCTTTTTGAGACAGGGCTCTCTGTGTATCTTTGGCTGTCCTGGAACTCATTCTGTAAACCAGGCTGTCCTTGAACTCACAGAGATCTGCCTACCTTTGCCTCCCAAGTGCTGGGACTGAAGGTGTGTGGCACCACACCTTGAACTCACAGAGGTCTGCCTGCATCTGTCTCCCAAGTGTTGAGATTAAAGGCGTGTGCCACCACACCCAACTAACCTCTTTCTTTTTTATTTTAAGGTCTTTAACCATTTTTCTTTTCTCTCCCAAGCCTATCTATATTTTTAAATACACTATAAACTCTTCAGAGGTTTTCTTCATCTTTGAATTTCTCTTTACTGTATATTTCTCTTTTTCTGACCATGTGAGTATTTAATTTGCTAAACAATATGGAGAGGATTAAAGCAGTGGCTTTGTCAGCTGGATCAAGCCCATTTCTTATCTTTTAGAGATTCCAGCCTCATGATGGAAGCACCGCCTATTTATTGCTACAACTCTATGGTGTTTCAAGTTTCCTGCCACCAAGCAAGCCGCAGCAGTCTCTTCACAAACCACATTCAAATGCTTGGTAGCCAGGCCTCCTGTCTGAAAGAGTCACAGTTTGTGCTGGCAGGATGGCCCAGAAAGCTGGCATTTTAAAATGGCACAGCTATTTTCCTGCTACGGCTGAAAACCAAAAAGCATGCAGTCAGCTTTTCATCAACACCATTTAAGTGTTTCATGGCAGGGCCTCTTAAAAAAAGCTGCAAGGTTTAACGGCTAAAGCTGAGTCAGGAAGCCTCTCTTAAATGAGAGTGCTTGTTTCTAGCAAGCAGAGCATACCAGTGAAAGTGCTGCTATCAATAACTCATGTTTAACTCTATTCTTTTCTGTCTAGAATTACTTCCCAAGCTTTCTCAGGCTTTATGTGGATGCAGCTGTACACGTGGGTGCCATTTGTTGACTGAGTTGTTTTCTGTCTTGCCCAGTTCCTGCAATCATTAAGTCACAAAGCAATCTCACAGAGGTCTACATTAGTTATAAACTGATTGGCCCATTAGCTCAGGCTTCTTATTAATGTTTATAACATATATTAGCCTATTATTGTTGTCTATGGCAAGGCAGTCACATCTTACTTCTTCTGCAGACAAGGACTTCCTTCTTCCCAGAATTCTCCTGTTCTTGTTGACACACCTCTACTTCCAGTCTGTTTGTCCTGCCTATACTTTCTCCCTGGCTACTGGCCAGTCAGCATTTATTTAAAATATAATTGACAGAATACAAAATCCCACACCACTCAATGCTCAATGGTATGTCTTTATCAAAATGTTGCCCTCAAACTCAGAGATCTCTGTGGATGAGGACCCAGAAAAACCTAAGAGACAGAGTTTGTGTATAATGCCAAGGAAACAGCATCATTCTGACACAATTGGGCTAATGCACATATAAATTCCCAGACTGTGACAGCATGTACAAGACCTGTACAAGTTCAACTAAACAGAATCCTAGCACAGAGAAAGGAAAATGGGCACAAAGTCCCATCCCTAATTAATAAACTATTTGTAATTGCTTCCTGCTGGAAAGGGAATATCAGTTTTCATTTTGTCCATTGGAGAATCATTGGTTATATCAAACTCACCCTGGGGCAAGCCCAAGAGTAACTTGTAACACAAAAGGAACTCGTGTGTGTGTGTGTGTGTGTGTGTGTGTGTGTGTATTTTGTTTTGGTAATTTTTGTCTTATTGAATTTTGTTTCTTTTGATTTTTGATTTTGTTTGTACTTTTGTTGTAAAGAAAGAAAGAAAGAAAATGAAGTGGGATGATTAGAGAGGTAGGGTAAACCTAGGAAAAATTGAGGAAGAATAAAGTATATGATCAAAATATATCATATAAAAACATTAATGAGAAAATAAAACTGGAAAACCTCACAGGAAGAAAGTAAAATCCTTAAAAAGTTGAAAAACTGTCTATATGGATTAGCACTTACAATGCTCTTCTAAATTGCTCTTGGAATTTTATAAATAATTTTTTGAAATTAAAATAAAAGTCATTTTCCTCCAGTTCTTCCCTTGCCCCAGCAGTCCTCAAATGTATGTGTATGAAACAATACAACAATAAAACAGTGTATATTCATAACATTCAAAACAGTGTATATATATATATATATATANACAAGACCTGTACAAGTTCAACTAAACAGAATCCTAGCACAGAGAAAGGAAAATGGGCACAAAGTCCCATCCCTAATTAATAAACTATTTGTAATTGCTTCCTGCTGGAAAGGGAATATCAGTTTTCATTTTGTCCATTGGAGAATCATTGGTTATATCAAACTCACCCTGGGGCAAGCCCAAGAGTAACTTGTAACACAAAAGGAACTCGTGTGTGTGTGTGTGTGTGTGTGTGTGTGTGTGTATTTTGTTTTGGTAATTTTTGTCTTATTGAATTTTGTTTCTTTTGATTTTTGATTTTGTTTGTACTTTTGTTGTAAAGAAAGAAAGAAAGAAAATGAAGTGGGATGATTAGAGAGGTAGGGTAAACCTAGGAAAAATTGAGGAAGAATAAAGTATATGATCAAAATATATCATATAAAAACATTAATGAGAAAATAAAACTGGAAAACCTCACAGGAATAAAGTAAAATCCTTAAAAAGTTGAAAAACTGTCTATATGGATTAGCACTTACAATGCTCTTCTAAATTGCTCTTGGAATTTTATAAATAATTTTTTGAAATTAAAATAAAAGTCATTTTCCTCCAGTTCTTCCCTTGCCCCAGCAGTCCTCAAATGTATGTGTATGAAACAATACAACAATAAAACAGTGTATATTCATAACATTCAAAACAGTGTATATATATATATATATATACACACACAGCTACAATTTTCTGTACCTAGGGGTACAGTTGTAGATGTCCCAGTTGTGAATAAGAATTGCACAGAAACTTCGTCTCTCCATCTTGACCAGATTTGACTGTCTTCATTAACTACTGCCTACTACACAAAGGAACTTCATGAAGAGTTCTGAGAACTTTACTATGCTATGGATAGAGAAAGACTTGGGGGAGAGTTTAATCATATGTCTTAATGCCAATATTCTCAAAATTGATCTGTACATTCAATTATCATAATTCCATCTGCATTCTTTGTAAAAAAAATGTGGAGTTTTAAAGGGTCACATAAAAATGAAGGGGGCTCAAGTTCTTCTTTTAACATTTACTTATTTTTACTCTGTGTGTACAAGGTTTTGCCTCCATGCTTGTATTTGTACGACATGTACATTTGATGTTCAGAGAGGCCAGGAAAGAGCATTAGATATCCTGGAATTTGTATGGCAGACAGCTGTGAGCTGCTATGTGGGTGTTGAAATCCAAATACTAGATCTCTGCAAGAGCAGCAGATACTCTTAACCAATGAGCCATCATCCCAGCCCCACACTGTTTGGTTTTAAAGCTTTAGTAATCAAAACATTGTGGTTCCAACGTCAGATGAGACATGTCCATAAAAATCCAATTCATCAGAGCCCTAGAAATAAGCCCACAAGTTTCCTTTATAGCTAATTAATTTTGCACATGTCTGTTGAAATAAATAGTTCAATGGGAAGTGAAAAGTGATTTTTTAAAATGTGTATCTATCTGTATTTCTGTCTGTGTCTCTTTGTGTGTGTGTGTGTGTGTGTGTGTGTGTGTGTGTGAGAGAGAGAGAGAGAGAGAGAGAGAGAGAGAGAAGGTATTATGTAGCACAGGCTGCTATATAGCTGAGGATAACCTTGAATTTCTAATCCTCACCTATGGAATTCTGGGATTATTGACAAACATCACTGTACCTAGTTTCATTCAAGACTTCAGTCTGAAATTGCTTTTTTCCTACACGCTAGGTAGGCACTCTATCCATTGAGCTTCAACTGTAGTCCATGAACATCTTTTAAACAATAGTCACTTTAGGCAAATGTCACAGAAGAAAATCATAGCAAACCCAAAGGCCAAAAGAAAAAAAGCAGGACAAATAAATAATTTGGCTTTCTTTAAGATCATGAAAAGCCAGTTGGAACCCCAAATCTGAAATTAAGGAGAATAGACAAAACACGTCGTTAAAGACTAGTGCCCATTTAACAGAAGGATTAAAAAGTACTCTGGACTGGGAAGATGACTCAGTATAAGTATACTTGTGGCTGGAGGATAGAGGGCATTTGAGGGGAAATGAGCATATTCTTAAATAAATTACTTTAAATCCAAATAGAACTTTTCTTCCTATAAATCTGTTAACCAGTTTCAGATGATGATAGTGGTCAGATTGCGGGAACTATCAGCGTATCCTCAGTGTGATTTTCTTGACCTAGTGATGTCATATGCCTATTTTTGCCCTTGGAATTCATTCAGCTGTATACCTAGAATTTATGTACTTTTCTGTATCTACATTTTACTTCAAAAGAAAAATACATAGATAGCGATTTAAATTTTATGCTTTTATGTATGTGTGAACACTTTGTGAGAGGACCCTGGAGACCAGAAGCTCCTAGAGCTGGAACTATGGGTACCTGTGCATCAACTGACAGGGTGTTGACAACCAAGTTCTAGTCATCTAAAAGTGTAACAAGTGCTTTTAATCACTGAGCTGTCTCCAACCCTAAATAATTTAAGAAGAAGGAGCAACATCAGTTTAGAAGTTTCAGTAGTTTCTCGTTACAGTAGTGACAGGTGGGTGGAGCTAAACGAAGAAATGCCTGAAACATTTAGAAGTTTTCATCGAACCAAGGATCAATCATTATCAATTTCTCTCTTACACATTGACCCTAACTATAAATATTGAGATGTGAATATATCACTTTTAGCTTCAGTGGATACTAGAAAAATGAAAGGGACCTTGGGGTGCAGGCTGGAATCCAAGAAGGATTTCATAAAAGGGGGATAATAAGACATACTTGCTGTTAAAGAGGGAATGGAAAAAATGAAGGTAACCTATCCAGGGAAATGGAAGAAAGGGCAGCACAGAGTAAGAAAGAGAAAAGTAGAATAAATTATAACAAGAATGTCTTAAAAAGCCATAAGGGTTATACTCATGTTGACTTAAAATTAGGCATATGCAAGGGCATGCATACACATATTTTTGTTAACAAAGTTATACCATGTAGGGTGATAATGTTCTCGAAAAAAGTCTAGCCATCTAATAAAGATTGCAGTATCTCTGACATGGGAAACTTACATTTCCATTGATGGACAGAGGAGTCTAACAGACTCCAACGCTATATTGGTTATTGTTGTCCATACGCTTTAGACAGCAGACTTAGAGAAATGAAGCTGGAACTCACCCAGAAGCCTCCTCCCTACGGACTAGCTCTTCATAGTACAGGAAGGAGCTATGCAGTCTGTTGTTCTGCCTGTGGACGTCAACATGACCAGAATAGCAAGATATCCTGAGAAGTGGAGAACAGACCTTATATCCTGGCAGTGAGGAAGAGCTGGTGATTTTGGACATGAGGCTTACTCAATAGGAGGAACTTATGCCTAGTACTGTAAACCTACCCACCACCTCTAGTTGGAGAGGATATTGACCCTAGAGGAGACCTAACCACTGATTCTTCCCTAAACCAGTATAATTTCTAATATACTACTACTTACCTCAAATACAGATAGGTGTGTTTTTCACTCTTCCTCCAAGAAGCTTTTTTTTTTTTTTTGCAGCAGAGGGAGACCATTACAGAGTGCTGCACCTAGTCAAAATTCAGAAAGCAACAGGTCATGAGGTATTAAGTCTGGGTTAACACATCTGCAACACAACCCCTGTATCCTCAGACTTGGGGAATATTTTAGAGAAAAGGGTGTGAAAAGATTGCAAAGACAGAATAAAAGTATTTCTGTTGCAAGATCTTGGTCTTCCATATATGACACCCATGAAATCTCAACAATATAGTTGTTTAGCTAAGACCAGAGTTATGACAACAATAGCTGGCAAAGCAATGGTAATGAGCGAAATCTAGGAAGGCCTCAGCCCTAGACAAAGAGTTGTGGGTAGGAACAAAATCCAGATACTTCTCCTATTCGCAAACACTTAGCTATACACACAGATATGAGCAACATTAAATGAACTCAGCAGATTGCATTTGTAATTTCTCTCTCTCTCTCCCTCTCTCTCTCTGTGTTTGTGTGTAAAATAAGTTTAAGTTTAAAACTATTTTCTTAAAGACTTCTCTCTATATATGTGTATTTATATACATAAGCACATATATCTTTGTTTTGTAGAGACTAGGTTTCTCTGTTTAGTCTTGGCTCTATAGACCAGGCTGACTTAGTGAAAGACCTGGATAAATCCAGAACCATCTAGCACAAAGAATAGAGCCAAAAAATCTAGCAGAAAAAAAAATAGAGCCATAAATCTAGCAGGGAGAGAACAACCAAAAGTCTAGGTTAGCCTGTTCAGTGACTCTGTTCCAAGATGGTCTTGATGTGACCATCTAGTTAGATTATAATATTGAGAATAATCTTGAGAAATGGGGAGTTACCCCCTTGTGATGATCACTGGTATTTTCAGAATTTTCCAATGATCACTGGTATTTTCGGAATTTTCCAATGACGCACTCCTTACCCCCTTTGGCTTGTGATTTTTTTCCCTTAAATACTCCTTCTCCCAGCTACTCGGGGTTGAACTCCTCCCCTGCATGGGATATGAGTCTCGGCCCCAGCACTGGTTCCTGTCAATAAACCTCATGTGATTGCAGCAAAGATGGTCTCTTGTGAGTTCTTGGGGGGTCGTGTCATCCCGAGACTTGAGTGAGAGTCTCCCCATTCTGGGGGTCCTTCATTAGAATTCAGATACCTATCAGCCTCTGCCTCCCCACATGCTGAGATTAAAGGAACATGCCACTACGCCTACTACTCCCAGCTTAGCCTTATTAACTGATTATTTTTAATAGGCAGGTTTGATTTAAGCAGGTGATAATGATATGTTTTCCAGAAAGATTGCCTTTAAGAAATTCTTAAGCCCTCCAGCTAAGGTTATCAAATAATAGGTTGAAGCTCACAAGTTTGATCTATTGGGATATCCTGCTTCTGTCTTCATGTGTGCTCACCCTGGATCTTTCCATCTCTGTATGTTCAAATGAGACTATTCTGTGTTGTGAAATATTAACTTAAGATGTGTTAAATTTGCTTATGATGTGGAACATTTGTTTAATGATGCAAAGATGTGTTGCATTCTTTTAGATTGCAATTGCTTAACTTTGTGAAGTTGTGTTACTGTGCCTGTCTAAAACATATGAGTGGTATAATAAAGAGCTGAATGGTCAAGAGCCAGGTATAATAAAGGATAGGCACATCTGGCAGACATAGAAAACAGATAGGAGGAGAAACCTGGGAAAGAATCTAGGAGGACTCCAGGGGCCAGCTACACAGCTACACAGCAAGCCATGGGGTAAGAAGTAAAGCAAGGTATACAGAAATAGAGAAAGATAAAAGCCCACATGCAAAAAACAGATAGTATAATTTAAGTTAAGCAAAGCTGCCTAAAAATAAGACAAGCTAAGGTTGGGCATTTATAAGTAATAATAAGAGTATGTGTGATTTATTTGGGAGAACCCAAAAACCAAAGAGCCAAAGGAGTAAGAAACAACTCACAACAAGTCATTAAAAGTAGTAAAAGCGAATTCCCATTTTTACTTCTAGTCTCTTTAGTTCTGGTTACTCGATCCCTTGGAATGCAGGGGAAGAAAGAAAGTAGAATAAAGTTCATGCTAGGGGAGGATAAAGCTCCTAGTACATTCTAGCAGCATGGGATTTACCACCTCTTTTAGGGTTCCCTTATGCCCATTCACACCTCTTTAAATAGTTTCATTATAAAATGCTACTTAATTGTACCTTCTGTTTCCTGTCAGGATGTTAAGTGATTTGGTAATTGACAAACGTGGTCCCAGGAAACATCCTTAAAATAGGGCCTGGGGTTGGGCAGCTCCCATATTTGAGGCACTCACATAGAGCATTTTTGCTTTGGGAAATGGGACACTGATAATCTCTGGCATGTTGTGACATCGTGATTGGTATAATAATCACTGGTGGTGGCATAAGATAAAGTGCAGATGCAATGAAGGCGTTGGGAGATCAAGTGGCTATGCCACTTAGTCACTATGGCAACAATGGCTATTATAAAGACTGTAGCAGGAGGGGACAAAATGAAGGTCTGCTTCAGGAAATGAATGAAAAATCAGGAAGCTTCTATGGAAGCTTTAAAAGAGTGCTTTATCTCCAGTAGCCAAGGAGCAGATATGAATGAGAAAAATCAAGTCCAAGGGCTAAAGGTAATTGCACAGCTATTAAGTCCAACTATCTGAAAAGTCAGCCAGCTATCTCCATGCCAAAATAAAGGTACTCATAGGGAAAATTATGACCTTAAACACTTGACCGTACAAAGGAAAGGGTAAGAATTTTGAACCTCCAAATCCAAGTGTCTCACCAGAGTTCTGAAAGGTGATGGATGTATTTAAGGACCTAAAGAATGGGATTTATATGTAAAAACAAAGATAATGGGAGCCTGCGCTCAAAGGAATCCTGAAGTTAACAGGATGTCTTAGAATGGTTCTCAACCCTGGCTTATTAGAATCACCAAGTCTGAAAGACTTTTGGGTACTGGGTTTTGAAGCTCCCTACATGATTCTATGGTGCAGTCAAGCCTGGAAATAACTGTGAGTGAAAAAAGAATCATGAAGATTTAGATGATGGGAATATTAAAGTAAATTTACTGTTCGTTTCTTCTCAGCATCTCTCCAGTTTCCAGAAAGGGGCTTGCAAGACACCTCCTGTACAAAAACATCTCTAAGTTTCTCAGAGGTATTTGTTTTACAACCAAAACATGATTGGTAGTAGAACAGAATGGTCTCCATAACTCAGGAGGAATAATGATGTGCCAGAACAGTAGAGGTCAGATAAAAGGGATTCACTAGGAGACACAAGGTGCTTAAAATCACATTAGTAAGTCCTGTGGAGGACTAGCCATCAATTTTTGACCCCCATTAACCTATGTCAGTAGCTTACTGGACCCTACTCCATAAGAGCGAAATGGGTGTGCAGCCTACGGGAATACAGCTTAATATATCAAATCTCAAAAGTTGTAGCCTTAACTTACAAGTCTCATTCACATTATAGCTTCCTATTCAGGAAAAAAAATGCAAAAGCCCACAGTCCTTCCACCAAAAGGGTTAATGGTTTCCTTAGAGAAAGTATTTGTGGCATACCTATCGATAAACGCTTATTCGCAGATCATCATAATATGACCTTTTACCATTTTCCAGAATAGCCATGGGTTCGTAGAAAGGAAACTTCAGGATCACTTTTAGTGGCAGTCTCTGAGCCACTGCTGATGACCAGTCTGGCCCACTCCTAGTGGGCATTCGTGTATATCAGAGTAGGTGGAATCTTGACCATTTCTTGACCATTTTCTTATTCTATGGGTTGTGTGTTCAGTTCTTCCTGTGGGATAAAAGAGGGAAAACAACTTCCGAAGCTTTATTTACTGCCAAGACAGTAAAATGCAACGTTGGGTGACCATCATATATCACAAAGACACAGAGTAAGGGTTGCACAACATTTTAGATATACATATAAATATATGTATTTGCTCAAACAACTCAAATTCGTGTCTGACAAATAATCAGAAGAATCTTAAGAAATTGACTTTGGATCATTTCTTAAAACTTAAGTATTACTATCTATATTAGCTAATTTTATATGTACTACTTTTTTTGCTAGAGAAAATAACACCACTGTCACCTAAAGTATTCTTCAAAGTGTGGCTCTTGACCAAAGGCATACTTTTAATAGAAAGAATATTAGCAATACTAATTCTTGTGTGACACTTACACACACACACACACACACATCAGAAACTCTAAATGTGAAGTTCCAACTCTCTGTTTCAAAAAACATTCAATGTACTCCATGCCTTCCATCACAATTTTCTAGAACACTTCCCTTCCCCAGTTCCATCTTGGAAAAATAAATATGAAAAAATGAGGCTAGAACTTAATCTATAGTGGTCTCTTCCATTATATAAACTGAGAACTTAAGCCTGTTATTGTTCCTAAACATCATCCTGATCTTGACACTGGTGGCATTCTGTCAGATATCTTGGAGGAGGGCAGCACTAGAAGCCTAGCTAAGACATAATAGCCAACACCTCCATATCACTCCTGACACTTCCCCTTGCCAAGTCTAACTTCATGCCTTTTTTTTCTTTCTTTCTTTTTTTTTTTTTTTTTGCTGATTTTTGTCAATTTCAATACGTGCTGGGCATGTGGGAATGGGGGTGGAGCCATTCTTTAGAGCTCAGTGCTCAGTCTCTCTCAGCATTTTGGCCAACCACGAATCCCTTTACAGACTGCTGCCTACAAAGTTTCTGGTCTGAAGCATCCTAGGTCTTAGGTCATATGTGATCCTCACCCTAGTTTTGGAGCTTCTGCCAAGAGTTGTAAAAGTCCCCATGCTGTGTGGGCCTTAAGTTGAATCAAATTTCACCCCCTCCCTCTATTAAGAGATGTAAAACTTGTTGGGCCTTACTGAAGCTGACTTTACTACATTTAGGTATGGTTGTCTGGTTCACATATCAGCTTATCATAAAACATTCAGGGTGTCTTGGGCCATGAGTTAAAACAGACTCTGCAGTATGTCTGGGTTCCAGGGCAAAATGTGATCCAACTTGAGTCTTATGATCAGAAGAAGTTGTTTGAGAAGACAGAGAAGTTACACTGAAGGAATTTCTGGGATTTAGCTAAAGGAACTTTACTGAAAAATTCTTCCATTATGTGTAATATTACTTTAGAGTTCCCTACCAACAACATATCTTCATTGAAAATCAACTTCATTGTAGGGGAGGAACCGCTTGATCTTCCCAGCCATCTGGCTTGCTTAGCCCTGAAATAAACACACAGAAACTGTATTAATTTAATCACTGTTTGAGCCATTAGCTCTAGCTTCTTATTGGCTAACTTTTACATATTAGTTTAACCCATTTCTATTAATCTTTGTATCGCCAAGAGGCTGTGGCTTACTGGATAAAACTCCCAGCATCTGTCTCTGGCAGCGGCTCCATGGCATCTCTATGACTCCACCCTTCTTCCTCCCAGCATACAGCATAGATTTCCCTGCCTACCTAAGCTCTGTCTTGCTATAGGTCCAAAGAAGTTTCTTTATTCATTAAGTAATCACAGCACACAGAGAGGACCCCCGTATCCTTTCATTGTTAAAATTGGACACTTGCTGGATGGCTACCCAGAAATGTATGAGAAATGGTCTCATTTTTAACCTCACTCTGGCATTCTCTTTTCCTCTTATAAGATCCATTGGGCCATGCTGAAAAAAGTCAAGGATAATTTTCCATGTTCAAAACTTTTAACATGGTCATATCTGCAACATGATTTGCAATATAAGGTAAATGGACCAAAATTCTCATAGAAGATAACGTGAATATCATGGGGAGGATTTCCCACCTAAATCTCACATTTGAGTACTGATGCCACTATGAATTTTAATGAACAAAAGAGAGAAAAATTTAAAATCTCATCATCAGAGAAATAAGCAAAGGATTTCATAGTTCATAGCAATCTAATATTATTCAATGTTTTAAAAAACAGAACAAGCCACTGAGGCATATAAAACATGGATAAATTACAAAATAATTACATCTAGTGTAAAAAAAAACTTGACACAGGAAAGCTGTATCGTGCACAATTTTATGTCTAAAACTGTAAAGACATTCAACCTAATCTATCGATATAGACAAAACCAAATCATCAAATTAGAAGCAGTGCATAGAACAAGGAAGTTTTGAGGTGATAGATACATCAATTTTCTGAATTAGAGTGGTTGTCTCAGAGATACATATGTGTGCATTATATATATATTAATATATTACATATACATATACATTCATACACTGTATTAATGAGTTAATTTTCCTCTTGAGCCAAATGATCAGTTTATTCAAGTTAATATTTAATTCAAATGCTGAGAATGCTCATTGAAAATGAAAGGAATATACTTCAATAGACAGGTTTAAGAAAGAATTTCCTGAACAGAACTCCAATAGCATAGCAACTTGCTTTAACATTCAACAAGTAATGCCATGTGGAATTTGAAAGTATCTCTGCACAGCAAAGGAAACTATCAATAGAGAAAATAGTTCGCAGCACGGGGGCAAATTGTTACCAGACATCATCAGAAATAGTCATTAAGAACTATTCATTAAGTGACAAAGGCTTGCATGTATGTACACACACACACACACACACACACACACACACATGCAAACACACACAAGCATGTGCTTTATGGTTTGGCAATAATATATTTTATATCAAATACACCACTATATAGCTGCTTTCAAAATATTTTTAGTAGAATGTAAAGAAACTTGTGAAAATGTCACATCTGACATAAGAAAGGCCCCAAATTAAGTAAATTATATGAAATCAGATGTTTACATGCCCCAGAGAATTTTCAGTCCTTCCTTGTACTTTCCCCAATTTCTAATCAGTAGCCCCATGGGAACTTCTCTATAACCCATTAACAGAGGAAGTGAACATCAAGCTATCTTTATGGATGGATTAGTACAATAAGCCACACCAGCTGGAAGTAAATTGCTGCTGCATTATAAGGACATCTAGAAGTCTTCAAAAAGCAATAATTAAGGAAAATTTCTTAATTGGAAAAAATTCCTGATGGTCTCAGGAATGGATTCAGTGAGTCACTAGCAGTAGCTAAAAATAAATAGGGAGATTACGCACAAGATGTTGAGGATAGAGATATGAGTTCGCTATATATGAGTTTACAAAAGGTGTCTCCTGTGAATTCAGTTAATTTTCTAGAGAAGATTTCCTGCTGAATACAATATTCTGGTTCCTTTTCTAGCTATCCTATCACATTTCAGAAGGTCAGGTACACAATGAGTATTGGAAATGGTACACAAGAAGCTTGCAAATGGAGAAAAAGAACATATATTAATAGTCAAACTACATGGATTTATTTCTATACTTTCATTCTAAAAATAAAAGAGGACAATGTAAAACTAGTTGACTGTGTAACATTGTATGGAAGACTTCATGCTTCTCTGATTCTGAGAGAGTTTGTAAGGTGCCCATTAGATCTTGCTTCTAATTTTCCTCTTACTGTGCTTCTTGAGAATAGGTGCTCACAAATTTAGGACAAAATGACATAATTAAAACCTGATTGTGAAGCAAGATATATTTGCCTCTGGAAAGAAAGAGTCAGACAAAAGTTCAAGGCAACATCATCAAACTTTTTTTTTAAGTTAAATGTCAGTTTGTAGCTCTGTGAGCTCAATTTGCAAATAAGTGGGTACACAGGAGATCTTATCTAGTTTCCCTTCTCAGGGGCATTCATGCATGTCTCTCTTAGGGTCTTCCTTGTGTCCTAGCTTCTCAGGGTTTGTAAACTGTAGCCTGGTTAATCTATGCTTTGTGTGCAATATACACTTATGAGTGAGTAGATACAGTGTGTTGTGGACTATTTCACTCAGGATAGTCTTTTTTCTAGTTCCATTCCATTTGCCTGAAAATTTTTGAGATGTTATTGATTTTTATGGCTGAATAATACTCTGTTGTGTAAATGTACTTCATTTTCTTTTCCTGTTCTTCAGTTGAGGGACAGCTATGTTGTTTCCAGGTTCTGGCTATTACTAATAATGTTGCTGTGAACATAGTTGAGCAAATGTCTGTGTGTTATGAAAGTGCCTCCTTTGGGTATATGCCCAAGAATATTGTTGGGTCTTGAGATAGATTGATTCTCATTTTTCTGAGAAACCAACATA
>JAQHUG010000017.1:8464976-8480382 GCA_028555095.1 Dicrostonyx torquatus | reverse complement strand
GGGCTGATGAGATGAGAAGTTATTACAAAAGAAAGTAAAAGCACAGGCCTATGAAGAAAATTTTTTTTGTTGTTTGGTTTTTTGAGACAGGGTTTCTCTGTAGCTTTGGAGCCTATCCTGGAACTAGCTTTTGTAGACCAGGCTGGTCTCGAACTCACAGAGATCCGCCTGCCTCTGCCTCCCGAGTGCTGGGATTAAAGGCCTGCACCACCACTGCCCGGGTCCCAATGAAGAACTTTTAAAGTATTCAACATTCCTTGTTATCAAGATAATGAAACTAAGAACTGCTTTGAGATACCACCCAGTAAGTGTGTTTATAATCAAGAAATCAAATGATGGCAAATAATAGGAACTATGTGGGGAAGAGGAATTCTTAGTCAGTCCTGGTAGGCATAAAAACTGTAATAGTCATCATGAAAAGCAGTATACTTGTTTTTCAATAAAGTAAAACTAGAATTACCATCAGATTCAATTACAGTACTTCTGGCAACTTCTCAAAGGACCCTTGCCCTACCATAGAGATACTTGGATATTCATGCTTGCTGTTGCTCTATTCATGAGAACAAGTAAATGGAACCATTAAAGAGGCTTACCAACAGTTGAAGGAGTAACAGAACTGTAGCCCATATACACAATGAAGGGTTTTTTTTGGTCAGTTGTAAAGAAAAAATAGTTATGAACCTTTATGGGAAAATGGATTAATCTGGAAAGTATGTTAAGTGATGTTAACCAAACCCAAGAAGACAAAAAAATGTTTGTTCTCATACATAGATCTTAGCATATAATTTACAAATTATATATAAATGGGTTTTTATTTGTGAGCAACACCTAAGAAACTAGAAAAGATACAAGAGAGGTAAAAATATTTAATACTTGTAGCCTGATGAATCAATTGTAGATATACAATGAAATCAATTGTAGATATATCTTTGTTCTGTTAATGGCATATTATATCTACCATACTACCCAGACATTGTTTACTAACCTCACCATCAGAAAATGGCTTTAACTTTCTGCTGTTAAGCATACAGCCACACAATTAGCTTTTATAAAAGAAGTCTGAGTTCAAAGGAAAATTTTTGTTGTAGTGAAGATTCACTTTGTTTTGCTTTCTAGTTTTAGCCATTTTGTCTTCATACTACAGCCTTTAACACACAGAAAATTTTGTAGCATGTTTTATAGCACAATGACTTCAAATATACAAATAAAGAAAATATAATGGAGTATTACACAGCAGAAAAAATAAAGACAAATATCATACGTACTTACTCAAAAGTGGCTATTAGACATAAAGCAAAGAAAAACCAACCTACAATTAACAAACCCAGAGAAACTAGACAACAAAAAGGACACTAAGAGAGGTATACAAGGATCCAATCTACATGGGAAGTAGAAAAAGACAAGATCTCCTGCATAAATTGGGAGCATGGGGCCATGGCAGAGAGTAGAAGGGTAGGGTAGAGGACAGGAGGGGAGCAGAGAAAAATATATAGCTCAATTAAAAACAATATAAAAATTATATATTATATATGAGTGCTTATTTGTGTAACATTGTGACAAGACTTGCCATTAACAAAGCTCTTGCTTCAGGACTCTGCAGTCAAGTCAGAGAAAAGAGAAAGAGCGCCCTTAGAAGGTTTTAAGAAAGTTTATGATATTGCCTTAGTCAACATGCATAGTTATCTTCTGACATATGTTGTTTGCACACTGTGTGTTGGTGTTGGACACTCTTGATGTAGAGAAAAGCTACTCCTTAGTTTTGAAGCACAATACCAATGGATTATGGAGATTGTGCTTTTATTTTTAATCTTGAAATCCAAGGTATCCTCTTGTGATACCCATCCTAGACTGAAACCATGAATTTCATTAACCTTTAGCTGGAGAGATTCAGTGAAGAACTGGTATCAGCTAAGGGCTAGAAGGCAGAAAGAGCATTACAAAAGCATTTTTCCCTTCCCTTCTCTTACAATAGGCCATGGATTGGCATGAGAGTTGAAGGAGATACTGATCACATGTATCTAAGGCAATCAGAAGATTGCTATGTAATGCAATGATACTTAATTATTTTCATTTTCTAGAAAAGAAATTTGCTTTCATGTGCATGATTTGCAATTTTCAGTATTCTTAGGAAACACATATGATCTATTTAGAAGGAATTAACTGCGGTTTAGTGAAAGGGCAATTTACAATATGTGGGCAGAGATAAGAAAACCAATAGGGACCAAAAAGCATTCACGTACCAACAATAGTATAAAGCCATGATAAAATCCTGGGACCAACAGGGAGGATACTACCAAAGCCCCACTAATTCTAAGAAAACTGACTCTAGTTAAGTGGAGACAGCCTATTTATTAGCACATGGACTACTGGAGAGAATAGATAATGACTCTGTCTATCTGTCTGTCTACCTGTCTGTCTGTCTGTCTGTCTGTCTGTCTACCTATCTATTGATCTATCTCTCTATCTACCTACTCCTTGCCTTCCTCCTCCTTTCCCTTGCTTTTTCCTGCTGTTCCTCCAACTGGATATAAAAGTTAGCACATAAACGACTAAGAAAGCAAATATCACTGTCATCTATAAAGTAAGGATTCCAGGACAGACAGCAAGTCTCAATAGCAGAAAAGGGATATTTAAATGCTTGGTCTGAGGGCCATACAAGGTGAGTTGACTGAGGGAATGACTCATTCGTTCAGTAAAAAAAATTTTCTGGGGTCATTCAAGCATAAACTCCTATGTTCAGATTCCCAACATGCATGTAAAAAATGTGTACCAGCAAATAAGGACCATAGGAGGATCCATATAAAAGGTTGGCCAGTCCATATAATCAATGAGCTTCAGAATCAGTAAGAAGGATTTTTTAATATTTGGTAGAGGTAAAATAGAGGCTTGTAGAGATAAGACATGACTCAGCAGTTAAAAGTACATTGTGATCTTGCATAGGACTCCAGTTAAATTCCAAGTACCCATTTCCTAATTGCCTATAATTCTAACTCCTGCCTAACATCTGCCATCCACTTTTGGCCTCTGTGGACCCCTATAATCATGAGCACATACCCTGAGAAAGATCACACACACAGAGAACATTTAAAAGATAATGAAAATCATTTAAAATATAAGTGGAGAGTGACTCCGAGAGATTCCCAGGGTCAACCTTTGCTCTCACATACATCTGTGTGCATAAACAAACACACAAGGAAATCATTTTTCATATGCTTGTTTGATGAACATTGAAAACAAAATACTGGATGGAATGTCATAAATCAAATTAACAATTCAGAAAAAAATGCTTTGCCAAGCAAGAACATTAATAGAGATTCTGTGATTCACAGCAAACTGCCAAGCAGCTGGCTCAAAGAGGACATCTTTGATTCCTGCTTCCTCTTGATCCTGCAACATGTGTTATCTTTTAGCTTTCACCCAAAAAGATGAATACTGGTGTAGATTCCTTTACATCTGTGCAATGAAATCTTTGAAAAGGCAGTTGTTTTTTAATAGTTTCATTTCTAGCAAAAAATGTTATATAGAAATCTTCTAGAAGCAGAGAAAACCCTCCAAATATTGTCTCACAACTAATAATCACATGATATAGGCAGAGGAGACACAAAGTTTTGCTTAAATGCCTCTTTGAATTATTCAATTTTTTCTGTAGTTAATTGGTTTAGAGCACATGAGCTAGGTAAAGCAACCGAAACAAACAAAATTCAAATAATTGAGAATGATACTTTCTGATAGCCTTCTTTAACACTGATACTATGCTTTATACATCTACCATACGTAGTAGAAATTAATAAAGTTACAGCTTTTAATAAATTTTATATAAAGAAAAATAAGTATAAAAGTCTAAATGCAAACTATATATTTGAGGGAACAAGAAGGTGTTTGTTGCTATCAGACACTGCGGTAAGAAGTAGATCCAGTTAATGCCTCAGGAATTCAAGTCCTACTTTATTTCCCTCATTTTCACTGTGCATGATTTACAGCTCTTATATCCATTAGCTGGGCCCTTCTTGATAAGATCATCAGAAGGGAATTTCTAAAGATAAATAAGACCATATGTTTCACAAAAGAGACAAATGCATGGTATTCTTAAACTCATTTACACTAAGCTGCTAACTTACTATTCTAGATAGAGCCCTGTAATATTTCTGGAAACATCTTTCTTCATTGAAATCAACATTCATCCTAATACTTCTGATTTTATGAAAGAAGAAAAATGGGATCTAGAAATTCTAATTCATTTCTTTGTACTAACAAATTTCATGATAAAATTTTATTTCTTCTTGTGACTAAAGAAAATGTCATATATATAAACACTACACTTGCTTTACCTATTTATTTGTGATGGACGTCAAAGCAGATTCAATTTCATGTCTATTAAGTTTGCTGCCATGAGATCATAGATGTGCAGTTATTTATGTGTCCTCTTATCTTGATACCATATAGAATGATATAAATAAGTTTTTGAGTATTTTTAATTTTGCATCATATTACTTAAATTACAGAACTTCAAAGAAAATACTAAACATCACTTAAGGACTTATTTCTAATTTAGAAAGCAGTTAATATGTTTTTAGTTGTGTTTCAGGTAGTTATATCAACTTATTCAAAACTAAAAACTTTATATTTCCCTGTTTTGGATAACAAATATAGATTGAGAAGATATGTATGAGTGACAAGTTGACAAAGCATGAATTTTTTAAAATTTTTATTAATTTTTTTTCCATTTTGCATACCAAACATGGTTCCTCCTCCTATTCCACCCCTCCCCCATATTTCCTACACCCAATCCTCTATCTAATTCTCAGAAAGATTAAGGCCTCCCATAGGGAGTCAACAAAGTCTAGCATATCAAGTTGAAGCAGGACTAAGCCCCTTCCCTTCCCCTTTTATCAAGGTTGAGCAATGTATTCTGCCATAGGGAATGGGCTTCACAAAGCCAATCCATGCACTAGGGATGACTCCTTGTCTCACTGTCTCTAGGAGCACAGACTTCCCAAGTCACAGGCTGTCACCCAACATGCAGGGGACTGTCAATCCAGAGTCAGTGAGCTATCACTAGCTTAACTCAGCTGTCTATGTGGGTTTCCCTATCATGATAGTGACCCCTTTACTCATATGATCTCTCCTCACTCTCCTCCACTGGATTCCAGGCGCCCAGTGCTTAGCTGTGGATCTTTGAGTCTGCTTCCATCAGTTACTGGATGAAGGTTCTATGATGCTGTTCATCAGTCTGATCACATGGGAAGGCCAGTTCAAGTGCCCTCACCGCTATAGTTAGGAATCTTAATTGGGGTCATCCATGTGGATTCCTTGGAGTTTCCCTACCACCATATTTCACTCTAACCCCATAATGGCTCCCTCTATAATAAAATATCTCTTTCCTTGCTCTCGTTCTCGGTGTCCCGCCCCAACTCAATAATCCCATTCCCTCATTTTCTCCTTCCCTCTCCCCATAACCTTCCCTCCCCTTCCTCCTCCCTATTTACTCAGGAGATCTTATCTATTTACCTTCTCTAGGGGCATCCATAAGAGATGGATTTATAATGGCTAACCAACTTGATAGAGCTATGGGATGCTCAGCTATCTTGTTGAATATTATTTCTAGGGCTGTCAATGAGTAAGCATGTAAATCAATGGACAAAGTAAGATATTCTTTTCCCAAATTGAGCAGATATCTTCCAACTCACTAGCTGATAGAACAGAACAAAATGATGGAAAATAGTTAACTTACTTTCCTAACTGTTTTAGCTGAAACATAGATCATTCAACACCTTGGGCCTGACTTTCAGACCCTGGGCAGATAGTATGTATCTTGAGAAAGATGCAAGTGACTACTAGATTAATTAATATTATTATTATTATTATTAAGGCTATATTAATATTACAAACCAATTAAAACTGAAATATCCAAAGGTCTATTTGTATCTCTCAACATCAGGAAAACAAAACTCTTTCCTGATCACACGGAATAATAAGTTCCATCAGACATAAGACGTGACAAATACTGGACAGCCCTCAGTCATTTATTATTGAACAATAAACAATTGACATGAGTTGGAAAAGAAAAAGCTAGATAAAAAAGAAAAATGAGTCAATGAATAAACTTACAACTAGAAAAAACAATATGAGGACAGTGAATAAAGTCAAAATCTCATTTTGTGGGAAATAACTAAACATCCAAGCAATACAGTCAAGTAAAATTAAAATTATTAAAATAAGAAACAAGGAAAATATACAGTATCTCAAACAGGTAAATTTTTTTAAAAATGAATTACAGTAGCCACATGGTTCTCTCTCTTGCACTCAATAAAATCAGTGAAAGAAACATTTTTTTTCCTAGAGAAATTGACATTACTGAAGAAGCCTGCAGATAAAATAGAAAATTTGAATAAAGCAGTAACTGTGTAAGAAAAGGAATTACCTAGAGAAGGGCAATTTTCTGAAAAGAGATGTTTTACCAAGAAATTCTAGCAAAGAATTTTTTGGACTCTTTAAACATTTACGAAGCATGGGAGAAATGGAAGCTGTCATACTGTGTGTTATTGGATTAGCTTGTGGTTCTCTATGAACCCGCCCACACCCAGCCCTAAACTGACAGAATGTGTACTTTATTGCCTCAAGCATTTGTTAAACCCAATCTCCTTTCTCTTTTACAAACTGTCATTGAAGAGATTAAATGAAGTGTTTTGTATAGAGAAGGTCAGCTCTCACTCAGGGCAGAATTTCCTCCATACTGGTGACACAGGAAAGAGTACAATTCTCTAAAGCTTCCAGGACCTGGACTTCTTGTTCTGGGACGGTATAAAACACAGCAAAACTTTTGAGGAAAGTGGCATCATGGACATCTGGAACTGAATAGTTGTGCATGACCTTTTAAGAGAATCAGAGACCTCCAGGCGGTGGTGGCACACACCTTTAATCCCAGCACTTGGGAGACAGAAGCAGGCAGATTTTTGTGAGTTCGAGACCAGCCTAGTCTACAAGAGCTGGTTCCAGGACAGGCTCCAAAGCTACAGAGAAACCCTGTCTCGAAAAAAAAAGTAAGACAAACAAACAAAAAAAAAATTAAAGACCATTAAAGAGAAGAGTTTTCAACCAATATTATAGTATTTTGTAAAATTTTTGAAACTTTATACTAGTCTGAGGCATAGGAAAGAAACTAAAGAATAATTGGTATTGAGTTTCCTGCCAACCCAGAAACTTGCATAATTAAGATGGAATTAAATTGATTTAAAAATAATAAAATGGTGATATTTCTTTCACAATCGAGCTGGTGCATCAAGATTTATGCTCAACTACATATAGATTTAAAATAAAATGTGAATTTCTGGTAGATTAAATCCTGGAGAAAAACATAAATCAAGTACAGTTAATGCCACAAATGTAAGGATGGTTAAATATTTAGAAATCTTCTCACAACACTGATCATATTCAAGACCAAAGTAAAAGATAAAAATGATATGAGCTGCTGATAATGTATTAGAAAAGTCTAATATGTGTGAGTTTTAGAAATTTATTTACTTAAAATTCTCCAACAAGATTAAAAATAAGTATATGCTCCTCTACTACATACTTTCATATTCTAGCACAGTTTTTTTCCTTAGAACCATCCTATTAACAGTATACCTGAAAAATTGTACTGGAATGATAAATAAGGGGACCCAGAATAATTTGGATTGTATTTTTTTAACCTTGTAAAATTAAACAGAAAAAGCTGGGCGGTGGTGGCGCATGCCTTTAATCCAAGCACTCGGGAGGCAGAAACAGGAGGATCTCTGTGAGTTCGAGACCAGCCTGGTCTACAAGAGCTAGTTCCAGGACAGGCTCCAAAGCCACAGAGAAACCCTGTCTCGAAAAACCAAAAAAAAAAAAAAAAATTAAACAGCAAAAAAATCCATGAAAGAAACAACCCCAGTAAATGATAGAACAAAAATACAACAGGTTTACTTTACTCAAAGTTCAATGTTTTTTTACCTAAAATAAAATTGTTTGTTTCTATGGTTAAATTATTTATTCTTTGATCATTATCTTGTGTGTTGGTTATTTTTATTTTTCCTTGCTTTATATGACATTGCACTTACACTATACTCAATGTTGTGCCAAAGTTTCACGAACTTCATTAGTATGCCTTACATAAAAAATTTAGCATTTTTAATAGATCTTGTGGTGAGGGGTGATATTAAAATTGTTCCATATTTTACATACCAAAAACCTAGTCAGAAATAGCCACAACAACCCGGTTTTTATATTACAATAAAAATCAGCATGAGCCTTGGCATAGTGATCAGCACAATATTCAAGTGCTCCTACCAATGAGGAAATGATACTGGAATCCCCAAAATCACCTGGTTAAACTTTCGCTACTACTTTTGATAGAGCAGTTTGCACAGAAGTGAGCATCAAATAGCCTTGACTCTCACTTAGAGCCTACTTTCTAGATACTGCAAGGTTCACACCCATGACATCTGAGTCACATGAGTCCAAAGAAGTGATTCCTGAGAATTTTAGTTTCCATGATATAAATCTGAAAGTTGAAAGAAGAGATTAGTGATCTTTAGAGAAGTGTTCACTCCAGGAATTGTTGGGGCACCATGTAACAATACATTTTCTAAAGATCTATATGGTTAACTACCTCAAAAAAGGAAGAAGGTTGAAACAAACCTGAAAATACGAAGACAGACTGTTTTCTAAGGACATTATATCTTGGTCACTGGTTATTTTTGTACACTTAGAAGTCAGAGTTCACCCAAAGAAGCAGAATCAATATGGTTATTGATACACCCAAAGGGTGTCTACAATGCGTATACTAATTCAATTTGGGGTGTTGGCTCAGAATTCCCCATGTGTTTGTTTACATATCTTGCTAGAGGCCAATACAGACAGTTGAAATTGAGATCTTCAGCTGGCTGGAAGATTCCTAAGTCCAACCAAGAGTCCCACAGTGACAGTCTGAAGTCCATATTGACTCTTAGGATCCCACATTGGGGAAAACGTATGTGTGAAAATTCAGACCCTTCTTCAAGATGCTGCACAAAATAAACTGAAGATCAGAAAATTAAAGTAAATAACTACAGAGCCAGACTCGCTTGATGCCAAGGATATGAAGCAACACAGCAGCACTGACAGACTTTGCCACAAAGCAATTTCTGTCTTCTCCTTTTTGACTCTGGAGACAATAACAAGAATCCTGCATCCTACCTTGAAGAAACATCTCCAAGAAGAAAGGAAGGAAGGAAGAAAGAAAGGAAAAGCAAAATTTAAAAAAAAAAGAAATAAAAGAAAAATCTTGACACTTTGGAAATATGACTCATCATGAACAAACCTGATATAGCTCAACATTACCACATATGTATTACACTCTTATATTTAGATTAAAATATATACATGTATATTAATACAAATAGAATCACATCACAAATGAAAAGAAAAAGTAATAATAAAGGCTTTGTATGTGCATTTTTTCTAATTTACTACAAAAATATTCTAATATGTTCTTTAAAGTACCTTTAAAAAGCCAAGCGGTGGTGGCGCATGCCTTTAATCCCAGCACTCGGGAGGCAGAGGCAGGCAGATCTCTGTGAGTTCGAGACCAGCCTGGTCTACAAGAGCTAGTTCCAGGACAGGCTCCAAAGCTACAGAGAAACCCTGTCTTGAAAAACAAAAAAAAAAAAACACACACACACACAAAAAAAACCTTTAAAATCATAATAACTACTAAAGTGGAGTATGTTTCTGGTGGTCTTGTTTGATGTTTCTCAAATAGCTTTAAATCAGACAGGTAACCACATTTTAGGAGTAGGGTTAAGGTCTTCGTTAGCAAAACGGGGAGGATTAATGTAGATGATTTTCCAAGATTCTTCCAACTTCATGAATGTAAACCAAAAAGTCTTTAATTGTGTTTATTCCTATGGCTTCAACTAGCTTACTTGCAATAAAGAATTTTCAGTCTCAGAAAATGCTTCTATAACTTGTTGGCTACAACAATTATTTTCCATGAAATGCTACAGGAAAAAATAACTTTCAAGAAGGAAAAATGCTTCTCAAAAATGGCTTGGAACAGATATGCACTTACGTTTTCTGCTTGTGTATAGCATACATGATCTGCCTTAAAAATACTCTTTCTCTTTGTAAAATTGTTCACTATTAAACATTAATAAAATCTGGGCTTACCAACCTTCTTCCAGCTTACCTAGACAGTTTATATATTATTAACCTCGCATTTGGAAGAAGGAGCACACCTTTATTTGATAGTTTTTCTCCACTTTCAGAGGCATCCTCCTTATCACTTTCTGAACCCTAATTAATTGTCACCCTACATTCAGGGTTCCTCATTATTTGAAAGAATAAAATATGGAACTGTAAATAAAGCTCAGTGATTAAGAACATGAATAATTTTTTAAGTTTCAAACACTCAAATCATGTGTCTTACCACCACCTCTGTTTCCAGGGGTTTCTGACACCTTACTTGAACATACTCGCACATATGCACAATTGGAAATAATAAAAAGAAAACATTACAGAGTAAATAACACATTTCACAAATAAACAATTTCTGATGTTCTCTACAGTAAGACACTAGCAACAGAAAACCGCAAATAGTCACTCTCCCTGAAGTATATCATTATTGAATATATTAATGGCACTTACCCTAAAGTCCTCAAGATAAATTGTCAGCATCATAACAAATATAAATCGTTATCATTTCTTGTTGCACTACAGATTTTGTAGGTTTCCCAGTTCATCTAACCACTAGGAACTTAAGTTAATAAATGGCAAAATGACTCAACACAGACAGTGTGAACCTAGAATCCATGTGATACATAACTTACTTTCCACACAAAAAGCGGGATTCATAAAATTATCTTAAGTCACAGAATTGTATGTTGGATTGAGGGACAAAGTATGAACTTCCCATAGTCTGATAATTTATTATCTACAGTTCTCCTCAGCTTGCTTCCCTTGGAGACCTCTTAGGATGTTCCTGCTTAGGGAAGTCATAGACAATCTTAGACACCAATACAGATTTTTACTTACCATACCATCAGGCAATTATATAGCTATGTAAGGTTCAGTTTGATGTTTATTCAAGGGGATGATTTCCTAATTTCGGCAATATTCTCAGAATGGAAAAGTATTATCATCTTATAAATACAGCAAAATGGCTTAAGACTCCATGGGTGTGTTTACGTTTTGGCTAGAGTATGCTTTCAAATGCTAAATAGATATTGATGATGTTTACTTGTCTTCAATTTTTTTGAACAATTTAAGGCTTTTCGAGTTTTCTACCCCCATGATCCCAATACATGCTCCTTTGTCCTGGATAAACTATCTTGAGCGTACTTGAAACAAAATGCCTGTAAGACTTTCTCAACATCAAATGGTTGTTTCGAAACACTTGGATGGGCCAAGTATAAAAGAGCCGGAAACATAAGGATTAAATTTCCCTTGACATCCACTTAAGTTATAAAATTAAAAAACCGTGATTGGCAAAACAGTTTTGGAAATTTTGTAACATTTGAAAGGCATTCAAGATGTTTTTCAGAACTTGAAACAGGCTAGGTTCTTCCATTCAAAAAAAAATAATAAATATGTACACATGGGGAAGGAAAGTGAGTGTGCATTCACTTGCTTCTGAATTTCACAATTTTAAAGAGCAAGTTTCCACTTTTGTTTCCCAACCCTTTCTAGAACTCAGTGTTTTCCTCCTGATCCCATTGCTTAAATCATATTTTAATTATTTTGTTGAGAAGGTTTTAAATACGGAAAAGTAGTTGCTTCCCAAACAACTCCTATATTGTGATGCCTAGAGGTTAATCTCCAAGTGTTCATTTCCCTCAGCAAGTGAAATCCTCGATCACGAACATCATTTGAGTGTTGGAATTCCAGGAGACTCTATTCCATTGCTTACGGCATATCATAGGTGATACCTAAGGCTCTTCACATTGCCTTTTTTTATGGGACATCCTAATCCACTCTTCAGGCAACTTTTCTATAAAGTGCTCTAGGACGTATTTTGAAGGCCATCTGTGTTTTTCAGTCCTTCCAACACTATCAGCACTGATCTCCATTTCTGAAAGTGTTCTAAGAAACGAATCTGTTCTTAATTTTAGTTAGTAGTCATGTGCAGGGGCTTCTGTAGATTTACTCTACTAAAATGTTTTTTTTTTACATTAAATCACACTTATATCTTTATACCTCTTCTAAAATGTAACTTCCCAAATGTGTGTTGTGTGAGCCCAATATTCCAAAATCAGAATAAAATGCTCAGCAAACATTTACTAAATAATTCCTGAATAAAATTAAACAAAATAAATAATACTTTTGCATCACTTTTTGCTCAAGAATAAAAACCACTTCACACTCTAGTAATTTCCCAAATTGAACATGCAGGCACATCTTTTCCCAAAAATCAGATTTGTGTATATGAACACTTAGCGAACTGTCTCCTTTTATCTCCTCCGGTGAATTCTGACCCAAACTGAACACATCAATTCTTCTATGTTTTGTTGTCTGCAGCTTACAGAAATCACTTCAACATTGCCAGTGGGACCCATGTGTTTGTGTTGGTTTTTATCCACACCCTGGGGCTAGCCAATTGCCCTAGTCTGGAACACACTCTAAGGATGGATTGCTGGCACTTATTTAAAAGTCTGTATTCCAGAACTGCCTGCCTCAAGTGATTCAACTATCTTTTCTTTCTAAGTAGGAACAGAAATAGTGTTAATTAGCGCAATGAACATCAGGGAGGAGATTTTTCTTGATGAAATGAATGATACGCAAGATGTGTACATGGGCTAAAACGCAATCTAGGAAGCTAAAGAGTATTAAAAGTCTGCACTTCTACAAAGAATGCTAGTGCCTAACATTCAGCAGCCCATTCTAAGTGTTCTAATCTGCATGACTAGCTAAATTCTCCCACTAGAATAAAATTAAATTTACCTCAAGACAGTCCCTTATGTGAGCTACTCCAGGAGTCCCTAAAAGAATCATTTGTTCTTCCCAAATTGGTTGTATGCTTTTACATCTGTTGTTTGTTTTTGAGCTTGCTACATAGCACATGCCTTTAGGTAAGACAGTATTTTCCTGAGAACCCTTTCTCTTAAACTTAGGAACAATATTAAGTAATTCTACATGTAATTTTATATCGGCAATTCTTTATGTTCCTTTAGATACTTAAAGTATTAGACAAAATAAACTAATTTGTCACCAATTGATAAGCATCAAAATTTTCCTTCCTCTGTATTCCTTTGTAGATGAAGACTCCTCTACTCACCTCATTAAGTCATTCAATATGTGTATCATTGGTAAGGCTTCTTGGTTATTCTCCAACATAACTTGATTTTAAGCCCTATTATTTTGCTATCACACATTTTTAGTTCATTGTGTTCCTTCCGAATGAACTCCCTTATTCAGGCATCTCATGTGGATTAAACTAACTGTCTTAGCTGTTTTCTGTGGTGATCAAATTGAAGTACATTCTACAAACTGCAAATAGAAAATTATTCAAAAGGGCTTTTCCGTAATGGTGCTTTGATTCACACAGTTTATCCTTCTCTGCTGTTGCCCAATATCTGCAAGACAAGGAAGAAAAGACGTAAACTTCTGAATTTGCTATTAACAAAAACACAGAGACTTTAAAATGAAACATTTTTTTAGACTTTACTTGGGGGCGAAGTCAAATGACAGACTAATAAAAGACGAATTTAGTGGCGTCTGTTATGACCACATCATGAAGAGCCTTGAGCAGAGCTGATGACTGTTGCATTTGAATTTTTTCTAAATATTTACTCTATAAAGACAATATAAAAATGTGCAGAATTTCTACTCCGTTAATATTATGACAAGTATTACAATTCTCTTTTAATTCAGTTATTTCATTCTTTATTGAGAATAGAGAATATAAAAAAACTTTTGAATTCTTACTAGTGTCTATTAAATGGCTTCTATGTTATAAAAGTGTTTACTATTAGCTCCAAATGCTTTTCAGTGTTCTCAGAAAATGAGTTGAAGCTTCGCTTATGACCAAGAGTGAAAAAAACATTGTTATTTCTCATTTCTCATGCTGGTTTTTAATACTATACTTAATTGTCAGAAAGAGAACAAGTAAATGCCATTACCAGGTAACTGGAAGCCTCAGAGAAACCAAACTGTGAGGATTTTTCTCAAGCTTGTTATAAAATAAAAGGGGGATAGGCTCCAAAGCTATAGAGAAACCCTGTCTCGAAAAAAAAAAATCTGTTTGGTTTTTTATATTGACTTGCTAGTTAACTTGAAACAGACCTAAATAGACCTGGGATGAACACCTCAGTTGAGAAAATGCCTTCATCAAACTGCCTTGGGCAACTCCGTAGTGCTTTATCGGTTAAATATTGATGTGGGAAGCGCACCACCTTGGAGACTATGCTACTGTGGATGTGTTTTCCAGGGTGGTATAAGAATGCAGGCCAAGAGTCTTAGCTGGGGTCATCATTGTGGGTTGCTTGGAGGTTCCCTGGCACCAGTTTTTCCTTAACCACTTAATGGCCTTTTCTATCAAGACATCTCTTTCATCACTCTCCCCTTCCATCCAGTCCCCATCTCAACCATACTGATCCTTCATGTTCTATCTCCACATCCCCTCCCCACTACTCTCCCCACCCCAGCTTACACAGGACATCTCATCTATTTCCTCTTCCTAGAGAGATCCATGCATCCTTCTTAGGGTCCTCCTTGACACATAACTTCTCTGGAGCTAAGGATTGTAGCCTGGTTATCCTTTGCTTTACATTTAATATCCACTTATGAGTGAATAGATACTGTGTTTGTCTTTCTGTGTCTGGGATACTTCACCCAGCATGATTTTATTTCAGTTCTATGCATTTTCCTGAAAATTTCACGATATTATTCATTGTTTTTCCTCTGCTGATTAATGATCCATTGTGTAAATATACCACATTTTCTTTACCCATTCTTCAGTTCAGGGGCATCTAGGCTGTTTTAAGGTTATGGATATTATGAATAATGCTACTAAAAGCATAGTTGAACAAGTGTCCTTGTGGTATGGTTGAAAATTCTTTGGGTATGTGCCTAAGAGTAGTATTGCTTGATCTTGAGGTAGATTGATTCCCAATTTCCTGAGAAACTACCATATTGATTTCCAAGGTGGTTGTACAAGTTTTCACTTCCATCAGCAGTGGAGGATATCTGAACTACCTTCCCCTTTAATCACATTGATAACCAACCTAATTGTCATCACAGAGCCTTTATCTAATACCTGATAGAAGCAGATGCAAAGATCCACAGCCAAACATTGGACCAAGTTCCAGGATTTCAACTGAAAAGAAGGTGAAGGTATTCTACGAGCCAGGTGGGTGTCAATACCATGACAAGAGAACCCACAGAGACAGCTGACCTGAGCTTGTGGAAG
>JAQHUG010000017.1:8441091-8460291 GCA_028555095.1 Dicrostonyx torquatus | reverse complement strand
TATCTGAGAAAAAAAATGTGTCTTTTAAGATATTGGTAAATACTGCTTATATACAAATATTACAAGGCATAAAACATGTTAACTTCATCTACAAGCCAGGTTTGGTACAACTTGAGAAAAGGGGAGCTGAAATGGTGAGCAGAACCCCAACATTTTAGGCTCCCCATAACAGATTTTAGAGTTGTTTTGTTCTCATAGTCTATCTTCATTAACTTAATACTGACAATTGCAATAGAGGCCCATACCTTAAGGCCTGTGGACAAATGTTTATATTTAACTAAATGTTGGTAATAAACAAGTCAGAAGAACTTTTGACTTGCTTATTCTTTATTAACTCTATCACATATGCCTTTATTTTCCTAATTATGTGTGTGTTCATATCCGTAGGTATGTTCATATCTAGGTATGGGTGTGAGTGCTCATGTGAGTGTGTGAACTTGGGCATAGAGGCCAAGCATTATCACTATGTGTCTTCCTCAGTTATTCTTCGCATTTATTTTGAAACAGGCTTTCCCACTGTAGCTGGAGCTTGCCTATTTGACTAGGGATAACTAGCCAGTGAACTTCAAGAATCCTTTTTTTTTTTTTTTTGCCTTCCTACGACTGGGCGATAGGTTTTGGACTTGAGACAAGAATATTTTTAAACCAACACCTGCATTCTACGATAACAACTGTACTATGTTAGGTGCTCCTGAAACCAAAATCAGTATGATGATTTCCTGCTACCAATAAAAACTGCTAAAGTCAGCAATATTTGAACACCAGAATCCTTCCTGATGCCAAACTGGTTGGGATTATCTGGCAATGTCTATAATAAAGGAAGGTTATTTTATTCTAGAAGCTTAAAAACTTGTAAAATTATTTAATGAATTATTCACCACAGAAAACATTTGATAATAATTTTTCAAAGAGCTAAATATAGAATATTTGCTAATAGGTGTGTTGAGATGAGAAGCATAATCCCTGCTGTGTAATTTCACAGTGTGAATCGGTGCCATCTTGGCTGTTGAAACAAAAATTGCAACAATAATATTACACAGGAGTTAACCTTGTGAGTTTACTCTAATGAGCACCTGAAGGCACACATGTGAGTACCATAATAGCACAAATGTAATAGGGGAACCTTTCTGATATGATTTATTTCTGGAGAAAGAACACATAGCTATGGACTACTCAGTGTGGTATAACACAGAATCAAAGATGTGAAGCTGAGGAGGGGTATTAAAGAGGAGAAAGTGTTCTCAGGGGAAGGACTAGGGGGAGTAGTAAGAATAAATATATCAAAATACACTAACTTTCCAGACGTTGGTGAGCATGCCTTTAATCTCAGTACTCAGAAGACAGAAGCAAGAGGATCTCTTTGAGTTCAAGACCAGCCTGGTTTACAGATCAATTCCCAGTACTGACTCCATAGTTCCAGGAAACCCTGCCTCAAAAAAAAAAAAAAACCCACCAACACATGACCCTACCAAAATTATTTGTTATGGGGACACAGCATCCAACTGCCCTTTAGTAAAACACATACACATACACACACACACACACACACACACACACACACACACACACACACACACACACATGCACCTTTCAGTCCTCATCAGAGATATTTCTTTCTGTACTACTTGGCACTCAATGTGGATGATGACAACTGGTTAATGTACAGAGAATAAGTATCTATGGAGAGTTCAGGCCTAAATGGGACATATAACACATTCTGTAGCACAGGTTCAGAGAAAAATCACTGAAAAGAAGATAAAAAATTTTAAGAAATAAGGTTGTTGAAGACAAGCATAAAACAGTATCCTCTGGATATGAGAGGAGCAATACACTCATTAACTGTGGCTTGTCTGCATGAGATCTACATAAGATCAAGCAAGACAAGATTTCAGCATGGAAAATGGAGAAAGGATAGTAGCAGGTAAAGGATGGACGATGGAGGACCTCTTGAACTCCTGTCTTTAAATAAGAAGCTATTAATAGCTGATGGATGCTTACAGAGGACTTGGTTTTCTTTAGGGATATGGTTCCTGTTAAGTTGACCATGCTCTAGTGGATAGACCAACATCCATGAATATAGGAACATCACACATTAGACATGGTGGAATATGAAGCAGAATTTGGAGATGTCTAAAGGAGAAAAAGAGAACATGTATATTCCCAGCATGTATGAAATTATGAAAGAATTAATAACAAGTATATTTATACAGGGAAAAAACAGGTTAACTAAATTACAACCTAAAATAAAAATGAGCATAAGTGGGTATGATATGCAGTCTTTACTTTTCTCTACAACAGTAGAAAGTTACAGAAGTCATGACTCCCACAATGCAGTGGAGTACAGTTATTTTGCACACCCTGTTATTCATACTATGTTGAGACATGGAGGTAAAAACAGTTTAAGAACATTTTTATCTTGAACAAAACCTTTCAGATACTCCTTTCTAGATTTGATTCCCACCAGTTGCCCTACATTTCTGTTTCTCCCTGGCTAACTCCTCTGAAGCTATAACCTACTTTGAGGAAATAAAAATAATCTTCACTGAGGTGTTAGCATTTGCTTTGTTCTTCTTGGAACAGCCCTTCCTGAGCCTTCTATGTGACTCCTCCTTCCTTCTCCTGAGACTTCTGTTTAAATATCAGCTGACACTCTTAGAAAGAAGTGCTATCTGTCATACATTATCCCTTTCACTTGATAAAATGTAATTGGTGAATTCAACTGTCACCATTTTATAATATGCATGCTTTTTTCCAACATAATATTTTCTTAATTTGGGAATTTCACATATTGCAGCCCAACCACACTCACTTCACAGGTCCTCCTAGATACATTTCCCCAAGCCCTTTGCATTTTCTTTCTTGAAAAAGAAAAAAGAAAAGAAAGGAAAAAAAATATCAAGTTCAATTTGTATAGGCCATAGAACATGGTCAGCTCCCATTGGTCCACTTCTTAAAAAAAACTTGAGTCCTTCCCCACCCCTGCCAGAGGCCATCAACTGTGGAGAACTACTTTTCAGCATTTCTATCTCAATTTTTAAAGTATTTTTTCAATGACTTCATGTCTAGACATTTTCTTTGGGGGGGTTCAGGGAAGGAGCCACCTATATCTTTCTTTCTCAACTCTGAGTCTGTAGTCATCAATACCACTGCAAAAGAAACTTTCTTGCCCTTTACGGATCATGGGTTTCTACATGTTTTCTATCGATAGCACATAACATGAGCATTCACATGATCCTGGTGTCAGAACAGACCACAGACCTCAGCATGGTTTTTAGTGGCAATGGTATCATGGTCCTCAACACAGCTTTTGGCCAGCCACAGCACAGGCTACAAACAGCATGGAATCCAGGGCATAGGGAAGAGACATCAATATGGTTCCTGGTGGCAGTCTGGCCCAAGGACATCAGTGTCGCTTCAGAGAGCAATACAGATCACAGACATCCACACAGCCTTCAGAGACAATATGGCCCCAACTGGTAGCCTGGTCTATGGACATTGCTTCAGTCAATATAACTGCTTCTTGTGTGGAATTCCCTTGCCTCTTGCTCAAACCTGTGAGTCTCCCACGGGCAGAAGTTGTGTTTCCTTTTCCGTTTATAACTCCTCCATGGAGGAGCACATTTATCCTATCATATGGTGGAAAGTCAGAAAATATTTTTTGAATGAAGGAGTGCATAACTAAACAGGAAAATCCACAAATTATTTTGCTGTTTTCATTTTGCTTTTATTTACTTTTACCTTGTAAGCAAAGACATATGATAGTTTAGTTTTCATGTTATAGAAAGTGAGTATTAAATGTTCATAAAAGTTGGACTACACTGGTTTTAAATTGTTGAACCAGAAAGACTTTAAATCATTTCTGATCTAATTGCATTCATATTTTGTTCTTACATAATAAAAATATTTAGTAGAAAACTTATATTATCATGTATACATGGTTAAAAAATAACAGTTACTGCATAATAACCTAAGACAAAAAATGCACAGAGTAAAGGTTGTTTCTAGGTGTATCTGTGAATCTGTGAGACTAATTTTGGATGCTATTAAAGGTATAATATTTGAATCAAGAGACCAAGTAAAGCTAATAACTCTCCAGTTCACATAAACATCTTCTAATTCTTGACACACTAATGAGGAAAACAATACTCATTTTGTCCCAAGCTGTCTGCTTAGAATTGGCACATTTTCTCCTGACCTTGGTCTCAGATTTACCTTATCACTGTCCCTAGTTCACATTATAGAATATATCATTGTTTTCTAGGTGTCCATTTTTCTAATTGTAGACCCTGTGACTTGGCTTTCATAATCATGTAAGCCAGTTCCCCATCGGTTCTATTTTACTATATCATTGTGATTAGTATATACTAATGGAATAATGCCACACAAAGATTTTTTTTGGAGTCATCATTGGCAAGATTATAGTCTACTACCCCCTTTATCTCTCAAGCAAACCATCTGCCATAGAGAAACATTATGGATGAAACATCCAAGTGTGTTGAGAGATTCTTGATTTACACTTGGTGTTGTATTGGAACAACAATGAATAATTGAAAGGATTCTCTTGATCAACAAATATCTTCACGTATGTGTGTGTACCTTTAGGGAGTGAGTCCATATGAACTTTAAACAACCTGTTATAATGCTTTTCTAAATAATTGGAATTATTTTTGTCTCTTGTACATAAGCCTTACATGTGTCACTAAAGCACGGCACACTAAGCACTCAGTGTCTACATGGAAATGGCCGGCATGAATGAGAAGACAGATCTACAAGTATTTTTTTTTTCTGTTTGTGTATCTGGTTTTATTTTCTAAACTACCTTTCCCCATGACCATTGTATTGATTCCTCAGTAGCTTCTAATTTTCAGAATTCTCCTTTGTCATAAAACTGTGGCTGATATGAGAATTTAAAACATGAACTTGAGAGTCAGTGGCTGGAGAGATGGATCATCAGTTAAAAGTGTGCTCTCAGAGGACCCAAACTGAGTTCCCAGCACCTACATCTGGTGTCTCACTTCTGTCTCTAACTCCTGCTTCAGGAGATCTGATATCCTTTTTTGATATCTTCATGTACCTGCACTTATGTGCACACAAAATCTACCATATTTATATAAAAATAAATAAATGAAAGACCATATTTATATAAAAATAAATAAATGAAAGAAACATGTGTTAGCTCAAATCCTCTTATGAAGATTAAATGGATATGTGAACCTGGGTGCTCTAGAAGAAGATGGAGAAAAAACTTATGTGGTGAAAGTGCAGGGAGATTGAGGAAGCAATGAGAGTCAAGGAACACTTTCTAAGCATTCTTTATTATGTTTATTCTGTAGACACAGTTCTTGAAATATTGAAAAAAGACACATGTTATGAAATAACTGTTTCTTCATTTTTACTTAGATTGATCATCAGGAAAACATTTTTTTTTTTGGTTTTTGAAGACAAGGTTTCTCTGTAGCTTTGGAGCCTAGCCTTGAACTAGCTCTTGTAGCCCAGGTTGGTCTCGAACTCACAGAGATCCGCCTGCCTCTGCCTCCTGAGTGCTGAGATTAAAGGCATGCGCCACCACCGCCCAGCCAGGAAAACATTTTTACAGATGATTCCAACTTTCTATGACCCAGAGAGGTAAATATTATTTTAAATTTTATATCCCCAGATTTTAATGGATTCTTCAGATCTTCTCTGCAAACTCTTCTATTTTCTCTTTCACTTTCTCCCAGAGATCACAAAATTTCATTCTTCTCTTTTAGTTTACACTCTTCCACCTCATCTCCTCTCATCTCTACTCACCCCCTCCTTCACTGAGTTCTCAACTGGAAATCTCTTCAACTTTAGAGTGAAGACAGAAATAAGAATAAAATAAATCTTTGTAGCCATTATCTGACGTCTCTTGACCATAATAATAACTCTCCTTTCATCTCATCAAAAGAAACATCTGTCCATCTTTCAAACAGCACTTTTTCAATTGCTCAAGATCTCAGTAAATTTTCTGGTACCTTCTTTGAGACTTCATAGCTCAGTTTTTTCTTACTTCTGGTATTTTTTTGGTCTTCCTCCTGGGTATGTTGTCTGTCACATAAAAACAACTTCAATGTTAATCCAGTGATAATGGAGGAACAAGAAGAGAAACAATGATCTATTAGATTTCTCAAAATCGTCTCCTTTGTCTTCTCCAAATAGTACACTCTTAATCATCAGTTATATATTATAAAACATCTCCCTCCATATGCAGTGATGTGTTAGTTGAGATTCTAATATTGTGATAAATACTAGAAAAAAATGACTTTCAAAAAAGAGACATTTATTTTAGTGCATGGATTCAGTGGCTTCAATACCTGGTCACTTGGCTATATTGTCTGTGGGCTTTGGTGAAGTAACATATCATGGCAGATGCACAAGGAAGAAGATTCTGTTCACTTGATCCTGATGGAAAGCAAAAAGCAACTGAAGAGGTGATGGCATTCCAAAATGTCCTTTGCGGGCAAATGCCCAGTGATCTACTTATTCCAAAGAGGTCACCCCTTCCAGAATTTCTACCACCTCTCAAACACTTCAACAGCAAACACACCAGCAGTTAGGAACCAAGCTTCATTCAGTGAGCCTCTGGAGGACATTTCAAATCTGAGGTCTAATTCTTGACTGACCAACAAGATACATGGGTAAATGTGACTTCTGTGTGAAGAGGAAAGTATTCCCAGAGGAGATTCACACTTTCTATTACATATATTTGTTCATTGTGGAGGTCGAGGGGTCTTGCACACCACAGTGCACATACAGAGGTCAGAAGACTACTTTGAGGATTCAGTTCTCACCTTCCACCTTATTCAAACTAGATTGAATCCAGGTCTTCAAGCTTGAAATCAAGTACCTTTACCAGGCAGCCATCTTGCCTGGCCTAGATTCATATTTAAATCGAAAAACTCATTAAAGTACATGTCCTATTCCATAATATGGGTGGAGATGACACAAGCTGCTGTGATCCCCAGTGGACCAAACGTAGAGGAAAATAAACTTACTGTCTGCTTGACTGCTTGACCTGGGATCTTCTCCATCTGTCTTGAATTCTCCTAGTACTCAGGACTTTATTCTTTATTTTTCATATGTACCATTTATTATTTCTTGGAATCGCTTCTCTTCATTGTACACCATCGGATTTCTAGGGAGAACTCTAATATAAATGGATCCAAATTGAAACCAAATATATCCATCTTTATAACCATACACCTGTCATCTTGAAGACCACACATGGTGTCTCCAGCAGCAACCAGGACAGAATTTTCTAAATATAGAAAAGTGTTCAACCAGCAACATACAGTACTAAGGTTTAGGGAAGAAGAATACTAGATATCAGAGCCTGGCAATCTAACCCACGTGTTGTTAGTGACTTTTGGGACTGGAGCATCAGAGAAGTGAAATGGTCCATTTCCCAGGACATTCTCTAAATGACAAAACTTCAGATGAGGTTATATGGGAAGGCAAGCACAGGCTACATTCCTGATAACCGAGTGATGGAGGCATTTGCTAACATTCATTACTTTCTGCCCTAGATAAAAGTACTAAACACTCCCCCTGGATATCAGGAGAAATGCACAAAAGAAACTCTTAAACTTTTTGGATTTCAGCAAACCTCACACAGATGATATGTTTAAGCTGCTTTTCTTTGTTCAAAGTTAAAACACTATTCTCACCCTTTAAAAATTTTCCTTAGGTCCATAAAGTACATTTGGAATACATGTCTGCATAAGGAAAATTGGTCCTTAGATGGTTAAAGAAATCTTGCTTCAATCATTGCATTGCTTCAACAGTGATACATTTCAAATACTGACAATATATTTAACTCAAAATATTCCGGACTTTCTCTCATTGATGATTTAGAAACAGAAACACAGAGTGTTCAGATTTAAGCTTATACAATTGCCAATGTGGAGTGTCATTTATTTATTGAACTTGTAAGACTTTTTAGAAAATCCTAGGCGGGTTGTTATTCAGTGGCCGTTTCGTGTCATTTGCCTCGGTTTCTTAAGGGCAGTATGGAAATCCCCTTCCTTCACCATCACGCTGGCTAATTTGCTTTTAATTGAGTATGAGTGTTACTTAACTTTCTCTAACTTCTGGCAGTTTTCTTCCTTTTGAAGCAACAAACTTTTTGTGAGGAAAAACTATTTACTACAAAGTGAAAACAGGTTTCTCTGTGGGTGTTCTGATAGCTCTGTCGCTTTCTCATCCTAGAATGTGTTGGCAGTTTAAATGCCTGTCTGACCTTTATAGAAAGTTTTGAAATAGCTGTCATGCTTTAGCATTATTTCCCAACATCTTTGAGTTAAACTTTGTCTAGAATTTTGCTTTCTGCAAATACCGGTATAGAGAAACAGCCTCAAGTTCATTTGGCAACACATAGAATATATGTTGTTTATCATCCTATATATGGAAATGCAACCACACTAGGGTCAGAAAAGACTAACCTGACTAAGAATGAGTATGTGCATTGTCTCAATAATTCTATTTTTAAGATGAGGAGACTTCAATTCAGAGAGGTTGAATGACACATCTAAGGCCATAAGGAGATGAATAAAATCTGTTGTCAGATCTCAACGCTGATATGCACTCTCTCGCCACATACTGACTTCATATCTTGGAATTTTTGCATGAATTCCTCCATTGAAAGGCTGTTGGAGTGGGCACTGGATAAAGAAGAATGCTGAGACATTTTTGTGGCTTTAAGACAATGAACCAATCATACATTAGTCAGCCGTTTTCCCTTTTCCCACCCAACTTAGAAATTTTGGAGAGACAATAAAGTATTTTCTTTTGTTCCAGTAACTCTTATTAGTTCTAACAAGTAAAAGACAAAGAGCAAATGCATGCAGGACTTGTTCCTTCATCTGAGCCATCGCATACATTAAGAGGAAAACATTCATAAATACTGAAGGAACAATGTTTTCTAAAGCCTGGTGTTAGTAAGTACAAGGTAACATGTAAGTTAAGAGCTTAAATGCTAGATCAGCCAAAAGGAAGGGCAGTGGGAGACTTTGCTGCTACAGTACAAGCCAAAATGAAGATTAATTTTAAGCACATTTCTAAAGGAAAGGAAATAAGGCTGTCATGAGAAAGAGAGCAAACAAGTTCATTGTTCAGTGGTTAGATCATCTTAACTGCAGAAAAGCAAAGTTGGGGAAACTCCTAGACTGGGACAGAAATGGAAACATTTGGGACTGGTCATCCATGAGGTTCAGAGTTAAAAAATAAATCCTTCTTAGGAGTTTTTGTAAGGGGAAAGGGTACCAATGATGCTCAAATCTCTCCCATCATGCACATTTTTCTCCTTCTCTCCCACATTATTAAAGTGATGCCAATTATAAAATCCAAACAGATCTTTTTCATTTCTATCAGTACAACTCTAATACAACTTTCCATTGTCTTTCTCGTGAGTGTTATGCTAAAATGATCCCGATGTCTCTACCCTCAGTCAAACAAACCACTCTTCAATTCCATGTATTATTACAGGCTTCTGATAACGAAGCTACTTGCAACTTTACTGTCAAGACCTTCCTCCTCAACCCCCACCTGAGATTCCAGCCTCACTTCAGAATTTACATGAAGCCCACTGAGATTCCAGGTCTGCCTGTATCCACCCCACTACTCTAAACACATTACTTTTACTTGTATTTTCTCTCATCTTAACTGTGATGATGTTAGCCCATTATTTGGATTTTCTGATAGTATACACATTAATGCACAATCATTTGATTTACCGATCTAATTAAATTTTCCTTCTGAGATCGTATTATATAAGTTATAACACCTTGAAACACTCAACACTGTTATTATTTCTTATTTATTTTGTGATTATTTGAATAAACTCTGTATCCTTCTCTAGGCTATGAAATTACTGGATTTTAAGGTGTTTTTATATTCTTTCTTATTATATCTGAAGTGCACAAAAGAGTGTCCAATCCATAATAGGCATGCAATTATAATTTGAATAAATGAAAGCTAGCTAATATGTTTTTAGTTTTACTTTAATGCCAACCACTATATTAAACATTGTTGCATTTTTCTTTAATGCCCAAAGCAACTCAACAAATGTGATTTGATTATTTTTCCATTCCATACAAGAATATAGAGCATAAACACATTGTTTGAGTTCATGTGGATAATATCGGATAGAGCCAACTTGGAAAACTATTCTGGGTTTCTGGAACTACATCTATATTTGCATGTCTGACAAATTGATGGTGGACAGAAAACTAATGGGTCAATATCAGCATTTGGTTTTGGAAACAGTAATTTGGAAAAAAGTGATTGGCAAAGACTAGAGGGTTGCAATGGCAATTAGATGTTTTAATCACAATTGATAATACTAATGAAGAACATTGGAAAAGTACATCTACCTACAAGGCACTGAAGAAACAATGAGTGGTGCCCAATATGTCAAAGCAAACCTGTAAGAGAAAGTTGTAAATGGAAACTGACTTTGTTTACCAGCCACCCACCAAATAATCACACAGAAACTATATTAATTATAGCACTGTTTGGCCAATGGATCAGGCATATTTCTAACTAGCTCTTACATCATAAATTAACCCATTTCGATTATTTTATATTTTACCACAAGGCTCATGGTTTACTGGTAAGGTTCTGGCATCTTTCTCCTTTGACAGCTACATAGCATCTTCCTGACTCTGCTTCTTTCTCCCTGCATTCAGTTTAATTTCCCACCTACCTATATTCTGTCAGCCATTGGTCAAAGCAGCTTCTTTATTAACAAATGGTTAATTAAACATGTTCATAGCATACAGAGGCGCATCTCACATCAGAAAGGGATATTGTAGCCTGTGGAGCTGGGAAAGGCAATGCTGAATACCTTCTGTCAGTGTTACAGAGGACCTCATTTTAACAGATTTTGTATATTAGATTCTCCAAATGGGTGTGGTAAAAGTTTCTCTCTTGTACCCTTCAGTGATTGAATATTCTGTCCAAGCTTGGAAAGTCATCTGGAACATATCATTTATGTCCCATTGGGCTGGTACATTGTACAATGAGCTTCCAATGAATAGACTTCATTTTACCTATCATACTACCACTTAGTGTTATTAATTGATCAATGACATCTCAGTCATTTTATTTTTTATTTTTCACACAATCAAATTTCAATATTAATTATTATTTAGAGATATATTATTATTATAGAATACAGATTCAGAAACCAACTCTGTATGGTTAGATTTACTCTTCAAATTAATAGATGTAGTTTTTTGTAAATTTCTTTCAGTTAACAAAATTTTAAAACATTATTTGGTTTTTGAAAGATTTTACTAATACAAACAGACAGTTTGAGTAATATTAATAAGATATTTTATATATCTTTACAAAATAGAGCCTCTAACAAACAAAACTGCTTAGATGAACCACTTGAAAAGGTCTATAAAAATCCATTCTTCTTGTTCATTTATACGCATATGTTAGATTTCTGTGAAGCAAGAATTACCACATGGTGCTCTCTCTTTGTGAAGCAGCTTAAGCTGAGCACTGAGTAATGTAGAAAGTCAAGCTACTGAAACCTTTCAGAACCTTGTAAATAGAGTCACTATCACTTTACAGACATATAATAATGTAAAAATCTGTAACTTTGAAGATGTCACAGATGAGATTTAAAAGTATTCACATGTAGTCTGTCTGTGTTCTTTTCCACAGAATTCTTGATAGAAACATACTGCTTTGACTAGTTTTGTTTCTTTGGTTTTGTTATTTAGCTTGATAGTGGTGGAGAGTAAGGGTAAAAAAAGAGGATCAATTCTGTGTGCTTCTGCAGGCTTAAACTAGTGGTAAGAATGTAAACTCTATAGTCTGTTGGCCATTTTTCAACTCTGCACTCATTAAGAACAAAGACTTAATTACAGTGTGTCACTGAGCTGCTGAGCTGAGTTGCCCAAATGGTAGCAACCACATGGAGTCTTTGCATGAGTTTGATTGACTGTATAGTATTTTGAGGAAGTTCTGGCATTTAGTAAAAATACAACCAAGATTAGTTCTTACACTTGCTACATGTTGCTGATGACCTCAACATTTAACACATCAGTCACATTTCAAATATTTTCATAATTCTCAAGACTTCTTGCAAATTTCAAAACAGTCTAAAACATCAAGAAAGTTCATATTCAATTCTGAACCTGACCACCTACCAGGAAGACCCATGTCTTCCTAAGGTAACCATCCACTGTACCATAAAAACTTTACTATTAATACATCGGTTTATAAAACTCCTTGCTTCACTTATAATTTAGTCTGCAATCCTCTATTGATGGAAACTGACACTATTTTGCTTTTGCTCCACTATTTTGTTGATGTAATATACATACTTATAACTATATTCAAATATAATCCCAACTTTATTAATTTATAATTTGTCAAAATTATGTTGAAGTTTGTAGAGAATTTTAAATGGCTGTTAGTTGCTGGAAATAATTTTCTAAATCTGGGAATCTTGACTTCCAAGGTACTAAAGTATCCCCTAAAGCTGTAAGAGTTCAAGTGTCCAAACGGCATAGTGCTGAAGAAGTAGTGAAGGCCAACCAGTGACAGTATGCAGAGAGGATACAATCAATATTCACAGCAAAGGCACACAACAAAGTGAGAAACAAATTGAAGGTCAGGTACATACTCTTAATGTGGTCCCCAAAGCTAACAGCAAAAATCAAACATAATTCGAAAAATTAAAAGATAACATTTACTCTAATAACAGTTTTGTTTTCATATAATGATGATAGGAATAAACTTATTGATAATAAAATAATTTATATCCTTGAAAAGAAATAAAAATGCATTTATTTAAAAGTAAAGGACTGATAACTTTTGATATAGTAGTTCAATTTCCAAGAATATAACATAAATAAGATATAAAGAGATGCAAATTAAACATTTCTGTAAGTTTACAAATATCATTAGTAAAGTACAACAACAGGAAGAGCAAGTATGTGAGAGAATAAAAGAGAGATGCAAATACGTACCATTTTGTTCATCAGAAAGCTATAACTAATTAACGAAGAACCTTATTTTCATAATAGTGGAGTTAGAATATCTCACATAATCAAGGTTTCTAAAGATTAGATAAGTTTTCTTCCTGTCATTTTCTAAAGGACTAGGAAGAGAATCCAGCTTTGTAAGCATGCTCAGCAAGTGCTCTACCACTGAGCTGCCTCCTCCACCACACTCTAAACCTTTCCAAATTGCTTCACCCCAGGCCCCAACCAAAAATAAAGCAAAGGAGCCAAAGACACGGAAGGTGCAGGACATTTTAATCAGCAGGGAAATGAAAGAACAGTGCTAGACACAAATGTCAAGGAATTTTGACTGGTGTACTACAGATGGAGACAGATTGAGTGACAGACTTATGGTACTCTTTCCAAGAAAATAGTGCAGAATGGCAGGAAGTATTAAAAAGTTCTGGCATCACATCATAGCCATCCCTCATCCAGAGAAACAAGGTTTATAGTCAAGAGTTTTCTGCGTGAGTAATGTGGACAGCTACTTGTGGTCCTTTTCTTTGCAGTGGATTAAACATAATCAAACACAGCATCTGCGACTTCTGGCCTTCTTGATCTGTTGGAGGGATGAATGCCTAAGGCCTCATTTCTTGGATCCTGATCCATTTCTCAAGAGAAGACTAATGTGGAGGTCATATGTGAATACAGACAGGCTTTTTATCTTACGATTCCATTTCTCCTGAATCTGAGAACAGTAATAATTTCTAGTTCATGGAGAGACAAAATAATGTGATGCAAATTCAAACCGCAAGACTCTCTCAGGCCGTCTTGAAAATCACAACAATCCTAGCTAGAAAATGTGATAATACAGCAGTACATTAAAGAGATGATCAAGACAGCGACTGGTAACTCTCTGCAACTGAATCGAAGGATTCCATCTCTGCCTCTATTCAGGTAAACCTTGGAAGACAGAAGGATTGTCAAGTATGAGTCACTTTTCAGTAGGGTCTAACTTTGAAAGTGAGATAAAAATATCCGGACCAGAGAGCTCTCAGAAAACATGGGCAAACAAGGACCAGTGCAAATGGCTGGGAAATGGTCAACTAAATCAGGAGGCACAGATGCTTTCTACAACAGTAATTACAGGAGAAACTTAGAAACCGAGACACAGGACAGTTAATATCATAAAACCAAGGAGGAGCAATCAGGCAGGAGAAGTTATCTTCCTTAACTAATTTTTTTTATTCCAAACACAAAGCAGAACTTTTGAGTAAATTATAGACTTCCTGAAAGAAGTCTTATTCAAAATCAGAAAGCAAAAACTCCAGAAGGCAAAATATCAGGACTAATTTCATGATTACACGTAACAGATGCAAGAAAACCTGAATATCATGAGGTCAAAGTAGGAGTCTAGTGCGGAAGTGTCATGAATATTACAGGAAGAAAATACAATGCACTTGTGTAGAACCTCCTACACCAGTGAATAATTTAAAAAATGCCTCATAGATATTGCTATAAACCAATCTGATCAGAGCAAATCTTCAATTGTGGTTCCCTCTTCTAAGTGGCTCTTGGTTTACAAACAGCTGAAGGTGATCTATGATGGTAGATCAACATAAAACAAGCCAAAATAGTGCACATTGCATAATTTCATCCACTTTCTAAGCAGAATACAAGTATCTTTTTATATATATTATAAACTTAAACTAGCAGGTAGTGACATACTTAATGGAACAGTACAGTGTTCATCAAAAGAAATCAGAAAAACATCATGTTTCCATTGAGGAGACAAGTGGTTAACAGGTCCAGACACTGCCATGAAATCCTTCTGCTACTGTTGTTACATACTGAAGTTGAAAATAAGAGGCATAATTTGCCAGAAATCAGTATAGTCAATTGAAGACTTGTTGGAATTAGAAACATGATGGATGGAAAACAAGATAACAGAAGTGGATTGTTTAAACACCAATCAGAAAACATAATGAAATAACAGGCTACATATAATAGCAAAAAGGCAAAAAGTATATCTGGTGATAAATATAATAACAGTAGCTTGTTTCTCTAAAGAGAAATGTCTATAAATCTCTTATAAAAGACAAAGAATTTCAATAAACAAGACTTTTATTTTTTTGCTAAAAATTCAATACAATAAAATACACAAACATCTCCCCTGTACAAATGTAATATAATATAAAAGAAAACCACACAAATATGTTTACAAGCTGACAAATCATTTTATGAGATCATCATATTTCATAAATATGAAAACAGCTACATGTATTTTTACAAAAGCTGTTTTAAGATAATTTTATTTAAATATTTGAAAAACCTTATGTAACTATAAAAATAAATGTTTAAAACTAAATATTATGACAGGCCACTTGTTGGGAAAGTTTGTACTCTTTCTTAGAGAAAGGAAGTGGAGTTAGATTTCTCTTTTATTCTTTATTTGAGTATATTTTAGAGTCAAGTATAAAGGTACACACCTGTAATATAGCACTCAGGAAGTTGAGGTATAAGGATCATGAATTTAAAGCCAACATGAGATACATAGACCTTTTCTTAAAAAATTACAAAGTAGCAACAGCCCCCCCACATGCACAAACACACACACATGTAGAAGCAAACACCCACACACACATGCATACATATATACACAAACTCATGTTATATACAAATGTACATCGACACACGCACACATACACACAAATCATGTGCACATACTTACCCATGCACACACACTCACAAGCATGCACATGCACACATGTGTGAACACACATACACACATAGAGCCATACACATGTACACATATATACAAACACAAACATGCATACACACATGTATGTTTATTATACTTTCGGTTGTCAATAACAACAAAGATAGAATAGGGACAGACATCATAAGACTGAAGGAAGGAAAAATTGCCAAATACTAATAAAATCTGGGGACTGAGAAAGATCTAACATTGTGTCAACATCCTAAATAAATTTTTAAGGTTGAGATACAAATGTTCTAAAATATAGTATTAGCCTAAGCTATTTTGGCAATTCTGTAGAAAAGTATCTTAATATGAAATGAAGGACAAGTCAAGTGGGCACTCAATTTTAATGCATCATGAATATGAAGAAAGCTTATAAGTCAACACAAAATAACACCCCAGTAATGCATTTTTCTATTGCTTATTGATTTGTTCAAAGTCACAAACTATTTCCCATTAATTTTGTGATATATAGACTCTGTTACTGGTGAACAGATGGTTTGAAATAATGTTGTACGGACACTCATAGTGTCTCCTTTGCAGATGTAAAAAATTTCAAGGGAATGAACCCAGGAGAGTTCTCAACCTTACCACATGGCACTAATTAGTCTCCAAAGCATTTATGCCAATAAGCACACCCATCCACGGGCACCGTGAAGTAGGTCCTTCCCCCATGAACCTTGGTATTGTCAAACCTTTTATAATAAGCCCATATAGAGAGACTAAAGGGGTATTCTTGGGAAATTTCATTTGTATTTCCTAATTGTAACACATGCCAGATTTTCATATGCCTATTGGTTATTCCTGTTTTCTCTAAAATGCCCTGTTATGTCTTGGTCTTAGGAGTGAGCTGTCAGTTTTCAGATGCGTAGGAGTTCGATGTTCACATTTTCAGTTTGTAGTTTTTTAAACTAGTCAGGTTACAAATAAAGCATGGGGTCTAAATGACATGAATAATATGAATTATTTGAGACTTGGTCTGCAATCTGTCGCCAGAAGCATGGTCAATATAAAAAACACGAGCCTAAAAGAGTAAATCTTGTCCAGGCGTGTTGTATTGAGTCAAACATGACAATACACCTGATTAAGCTCATTGACTCCTGTTTTGATCTCCTTGATCAGTACAGTTCTGAAAGCAGAATCTTTGGACTTCCAGTTACATTGATATATTACTTCCTGATCCTTGTGTCTTTCTGGTAACTTGACCCTTGCATCATTAACAAGCCACACCAGCTTTATCTGATTTAGCATTTGTCTATACATCATTTTGTATTACTTCTCTTATAGCTATTTTGAAGCTCTGGTTAAAGAAGTGCATATGTTAAACAGAAAAAAAGTAAAAAAGTGTTGTTCTAACTTTTACATGAGTGAGCTCTCACATTTAGGTTTTGTAATCACTGCTATCTCTGGACTTAGTTTTAGCATCCTACGTTCTGCTTACTATGCTCCTTTCTTAATTCTCTTCTGTTTGGATTTTAAACTTGCAAATTTGTCTGTTTAGCCTAACGTAAATTAAGATAATTATCCTCCTCAAAAAGAAAAGGGAGCAAACATTTAAACTTTCATCAGGGAACTTGGGGCTTTGTTCTGTTGGTAGAGTATTTGTCCCGCATGTGTGGAGAAGCCTCCTTCCCTGTAGAAACAGGGAAGACAACTTATGCCTGTAATCTCAGTTCTGTGGAGTTCTTAGCAGGGGAGCAGGAGTTCAAGGTCAGATTCAAATATCCTGGACAACATGATAGCCACCAACGATTAAATAATGGAGTCTAATTTCCTATTCTTTTTCCTTCTCTCTATCCCTTCTCCATCTATTGTAACATACAGCCTCACTTTTCCCTACCACTTCACATGGTCACAAATTCCTTTCTCAGTAAATTTTTAGAATAAAGACCACACACACACACCTTTTTTATGGCCCTCTTCTTTCTCTCTGCAATGCAACCATTCCTTTAGAAATTTAAGTTTTATTCCTCTGAAATGGCTGTTTCTGTATTTGTTATTTATTTATTTATTTATTTATTTATTTATTTATTTATTTATTTATTTATTTTGGTTTTTCGAGTCAGGGTTTCTCTGTGGCTTTGGAGCCTGTCCTGGAACTAGCTCTTGTAGACCAGGCTGGTCTCGAACTCACAGAGATCCGCCTGCCTCTGCCTCCCAAGTGCTGGGATTAAAGGCGTGCGCCACCACTGCCCAGCGTCTGTATTTGTTCTTAAAACAGTATTTTGCCAGCTATACAGTGTCAGCTCTTTCTCCTTGAGATACTAAGCATGCTACTCTTTCATGTTTATTTATTTATGTGGGGGGGGGCATGTGTGTGGAAGTCAGAAGACAGTCTGTAATAGGATTTAATTCTCTTCTTCCACAGTGTAGTTTTCAAAAATCAAACCCTGGTCTTCTCTTATCCTCTAACTTTGTTAGGCTGCTTTAAGAATATTATTTTTTTAAAAAAGAATATTATCTTTGTTGCTATTGCTAGGAGTCTTAGCTGGGGTCATCTTTGTAGATCCCTGTAAAATGTCCTTGTGACAGGTTTCTATCTGACCCCAAAATGTGCCCCCTCCAGTAGAATCGTTCAGTAATCTTTCCCTCTGTTTTCCATCCCCAGTCTGATTGCTTGTGTTCCCATCTCTACCCACCCTCAGTACACTCATGAAATCTTTTCTATTTTCCCGGGGATACATAGCCTGAACTATCTATCAGCTGTGACCAGGTTGGTGCCTAGCCCAACTGTCTTCCGGGCTTCATCCAACAACTGGTGAAAACTGATGCAGACCCCAGCCAAACATTAGGCCAAGCGCAGAGAATTCTGCAGAAGCGACGGAGAAAGGATTGCACTAAACAGAGGAGTCAAAGACACCAAAGAAAATTCACAGAATCAACTAACCTGGGCTCATACGGGCTCATAGAGACTGAACCAACAACCAGGGAGCCTGCATGGGACTGACTCTGACGCTCTGATCATATGTGACAGTTGTGTAGCTTGGTCCCCTTGTGGGACTCCTAACAGTGGGAACAATGACTGTCTCTGACTCATTTGCTGACCTTTTGGACCCTTCTCCTCATTCTGGGTCCCTTTGTGCAGCCTCAATAAAAGGGGAAGAGCTTAGGCTTACTGTAATTTGATATGTTTTAATACTCATGGAAGACCTGGCCTTCCCTGAACAGAAATGGAAGGGAAATGGATGGGGGGTCAGAACACAGTGGAAGGGGGGAATGGACTGGGACAAAAGGAAGGAGGGGAAACTGCAGCCAGGGTGTAATATTAATTAAAACAAAATTTAAAAATTTAAATAAAAAAGAATATTATTTTTCTCCCTGATTCTCTCATATTTCCACATCTGTGTTTTAGAATTTACCAGGATTTTTTTTCTAATGTGTTTAGTCATGAGTATCTTATTTATCCCCCTTGAAATATTATTCTTCCCAAACCTGAATATTCTTGGCAGTTATCATTTA
>JAQHUG010000017.1:8417229-8438530 GCA_028555095.1 Dicrostonyx torquatus | reverse complement strand
AGAAGAGAAAGTGGGAAGTAGCCTGCAATACATGGGCACAGGAGATCACTTCCTATGTAAAAGCCCAGTGGCACAGACAATAAGAACAACAATAAATAAATGGGACCTCCTGAAACTGAGAAGCTTCTGTAAAGCAAAGGACTCAATTTTTAATTTTTGAGATTAAATAAGTAAGTAAACAAAAGCCCAGATTCCACCATGAGACCATGACTTTAACTGAAGCTTGATGTTGATGAGATACTACTTTACTGATTACTGCCTCAGCTTCCTCATCTGTAAGATGAGATAACAGCAATAATAATATCAATATTACAATGTAGCAATATTTCCCAGCTCAGTTGATAATCATTTCTATTTTTACCATCTACAAATCTGTGCAGATATTTGTGGAACCATGAAGATTCAAAACTTCTTTCAATAATTTTTCAATAGTTCTCCTCATTGCCCTCCTACTCTCCTCTGATAGGTTTTTATATTTTTCTTCACTTGAACTTGATGACAAGTACCAGAAAACTCTGTTAGCTTACTCATTCATTTCTGACATCTTTCTCTCTCATGAATCTCTGCTATTTGACCCCATAGATTTTCATATAGAGCGTCTTAAGCTCTTGTATGTTGTGCTCATGCTTTTGAACATTAGCATGTATACAATGATTCTTTAAAGCAACAAATAGGCATATTCCTGTATTACGAAAACCTAACATAGTATAGCATGGTGGCACAGGCCTGCATGCTCAGCACAAGTGCCCAGGGTGATGGTGGTAGCTACAGGAATAGCTCCTGAGTTCAAAGTCAAGTTGGTCTGAATATCAAGTTGCAAGCAAGGTTGATGAAATCCTGTCTAAATACAATACAAAAATAAATTTAGAAAACAACAATTTTAAACTTGACTGTCATTTTCACTAGTGAAATGTGATCCATGAGTTAGTCAATGACAGAGGTACCTTGTGTCTCTCAAGTAGATTAGACGTCCCCTCTATCTTTCCCATGTATCCCCAACACCGCACCTCGAATTTTCCTCCAAGCAGCTCCTTAGCTGGGCTCTCAGGGCCTTGGACTGCGAGCTGTTCATGGTAATTTGGACTGTGGCTGCCCATCCTCCCAAAGTCTAAGCCAGGCTTCTGACCTTTAGCTCCAGTGGGAGTGTGTCTTTGGCATTTTTGGAGTATCTGCTACACAATAATGCTTCACGATGTCATTTGTTTGTGTTTTAATACCCCTCTGCCCTTATGGAAACACCTTTACTTTCTGGACAGATCACTCCTGGAAGTTTAAGAGTTTCTTTAAAACACATTTCTATTACATATTTTTTTAGTAGGAGGAGATTTTAGAAGAACTCATCTGTTATAATGTCAAGATGAGTAATTGGTACTTAATCTCAAAAAGTTAAATTATTTAAGAATTCAACCCAATGAATATGTCAGCATATTAAATTTCTGTCATTAATAAAATGCTTTAAAGCAGAAATGGATATTTTTGAATCTGAGAAATGTGTTTGATTTTCTTTGACCTCAAACACATACAAATGCACACACACACACACACACACACAACACTATGTATACACATGGTACAGAGAGAGACAGAGATAGAGAGAGAAACTTTATCAAATGCATTGAAATAGGTTTAGCTTATTAGAAACTGGACTGTATGAAAAGAGAAAAGAGATTTTCCGGAAATAAGGACCATCATAGCACAGCTAATTGATAGTTCTACTTCTCCCATTTTGACAGCAATTGATTTGCTATATTTTAGTCAGTAGAGCTCTTTGCTAATTTTTTTATAATCAGGGCTAGTATGTCTCAACAAAAGAGGCCACCCAATCTCAAGAATGTTATGTAACTTTTCCCTAAGCTAAAATTGAGCACAATTTATCAAACTCATTTTTGCTTAGTAAACACAGTTTTAAGCAAGTATTTATATCAAACTTTATTTATAATTCTGTTTTCCAAAAAGACTCTTCATGTGAAGAAGAAAGCTGTAGATGTTTTTTTTCTGTTAGATACTCAGAATACTTAACTTTAAATAGAGATGAGAACATATTTTGCAAAAGTAAATTTCAGCAGGAAACTCAGAGAGCTGCTCTTCAAAATGTAGTCAATGATTTTCTAAAAAGTACTGCCAACAACAACAACAAAAAAAACTTTCCTCTTAATGCCAAATATCAGTTTGATGTATATATAGTACATAGATGGAGAGCTCTAAAATATTAGTTCATTTCTTTTTCTATAAAAGCTCTGAAATAATTGTCTAAGTCAGAAATATTTGCAAAATGTAAGATGTAGGAGAACAAGGTTCCAGGGCTATGAAGAATCTACAAACATGTGTGGTGATCTGCTGCACAAAAACCTTTAGGACAGCCGTATGATAGGGAATGTATTTACATGTTCTAGGCACCAGAAGTGTGGTTCCTGACGGTGAGATCGTGGACAATGTTTCATGATAATATTATCACAACTCCATATAGACGTATGTATGTACACACAGAGAGACAGAGAGACAGACAGACAGACAGACACACACACACACACACACACACACAAACTATTTCTGAGAAACTGTAAAACTTTCTCCCTGTGGTTGATCACAGATAACAATTAGACCCTACGATTCACAATGATACAAACATACACAAGGGGAAATGCCCATGCTTCAAACTCTGCATCAAATTAATAAATAAGTGTGCAAATAAAGAAAAACATCTGATTCCAAAATTTTCCTAATCATCTTACTGACTGAAGATGCAAATGCCAAAATAGGTGACATAAAGAATGGAGTGAAAGCCAACAAGACATTAAGATGCTTCTCTGAAAGCCTGTTTCCCTTACAAGTTAAGACATTGCTCCCTTTCTGAATGTTTGATGCTATTTTTTGGAAAGCAAAGGATTGATAGTCTGTCTTGTATATTACCATAGTTTGCATCATTGTTTATATTAAACTAAATAGACTAGAGAGCGAAATCTGAGACAAACAAAAAATGCATGGTTGTCACTCAGTTTTCAATATGTCTGCCAGATAATCTTTTCTGATTTTGTTTCTCAAGTATAGGATGCTTCTAAAACTTTTAAAAAATATTAGATCTTTGTAAAATTATATGCACATTCAGTAGGTTGAAAGTTTATTATTATTTCTCTTGTAAGGAATCAATCAATTGTTCATTTCTTTGGTCACTGTTTTATGAATAGTTATATTTTAAATAACTACTATCATGTGATTTTAGTGCTTATCTCTTCCTAAGAAGTATATGTACTTGCCTTCCATTCTTGCTTCTTTCATTTCTCACTTCTTCATCTTCTCTTCTCTATCTTTTCTTCTTCTCCTCCTTCTCCTTCATGTTAATCTCCCTTCTCCTCCTCCTTCCCCTCTCCCATTGCATTTACCCCAAGTCAATATGTGGCTTACAAAGACTTTGAATTTATGATTCTCCTTTCTGCACTTCCTGAGTCCTGATATTAAAAGAATGCTCCTCCATGAAATCCTAGGAATTAAACCCAGGACACCCCATCATACCGCAAACCATGCAAGCTATGCAAGTATTCTACTGGTGAACTTCCTCTTCTACCTAAGCTTGAACAGGATATTTCCTGTAAAGAGGTTGCTCTCCAAATTTGATGCTCATTATTTCCTTTGCATCATCAGCTTGCTGGGTTTGACCTTCAAACTGCCCCAAGAGAGTGTTGCAGAGAGCTTGAGTCACTTTGTTAATTCGGCTCCATGACTCATTGACTTATTCTGCAATTTATTATTTCCTGAGTGGCTACAAGGTGCCAAGTACTCTTGTATATATATATATATATATATATATACAAAATATATACTAAACTGAGCATATCATAAGTCCTTTTATACTCTAGGGAAGATAGATACATTGAACAAATGAGAAAAACTGAGACTGTTCTGCATAGTAAGTACTATAAAAGCAAATAAGTTTGATAAAACAAGTATGTGTCTGTGTGTGTGTGCCCAAGCACTTGTGCATGTAAGCATTCATACATACATAAGGAGAAGAGAGGAGAGGAGAGGAAAGAAGGCTGTATTTAATATGGTTAGGAAAAGCATCAAAAGTAGAATAACAGTTTGCAAAGACAAAAAGAAATGAAGAAACAGGCTATGCAGCTCCTTTGGAAGAAGAAGTCTCTTACTAATAGAACAAGGACAAGAACAGAGGCAGGAATGTTCTTGATGTGCAAAAAACATTAAGCATCAATAACTTGAACAATTTGTGCTCTACTTACTGGGAGAAAGGAAGCTAAACACATTGTTCTACAAGTTGTCTTGGACATGGTGTTGTACACTAGCAATAGAAAAGTAACAGTAGTAAAAAATAAACAAGTAATATAATAGCAATAGAAAATATAGGGACATTGAGATCATGCTATCAGAGTAATCCTAGAACTCACACCAGTGTGTGTTGATAAGATACTAACAACACATGGGAAATCTGCAGTTGTATGTCCATGTTCTAGATTGAACATGCACTTTAAAACCCATGGACTGGTTCAAAAAACACTGTACCATGTTGTCTAAAAACCTCCATCAGCTGTGACCTGCCAAACTTTTTCTTGCCTCTGGCCTGCTTCCTTCCTTTGGGAGTTTATTACCATTACTTAAATGATGACAGCATGTGCATGCTCAATTACTTGTGTCAGGAATATAAGAACCCGAATTCCCTGTAGAAGTACCCCCAAACATAATATCAGCCAGTATCAGTGATATTCTACATCTCAATGAATACCAGTCAAGAAATTGTAATTTGTTATGAGGATATATAACATTATATGTATGTACATATGTATGTGTGTATATATATATATGTATGTATGTATGTATGTATTGTATGTTTCAAACTATTTTCTCTTTTAAAAATAAGTTATTTATAAATATTGCTGGCAACAAAATTTCTGAAAATGTGACGGATACACCCTTTCAAAACCTTTATTTTCTGTGAAAGATTGGAGTTAGGAAGATGGCAAATTATTAGGGTGCCTGGTCCTCAAACACCGGGCCTAAGGTATGATCACAACATTCCGGTGAAAATTGAGCATAATGGCAAGCACCCCTAACCAAAGACTGAAAGGAGTGAGGAGGAAACAGGAGGATCCCAGGGCTTCAGTGTGCCTGATCTAATGGGAGCTCACCAACCAGCTGGATTGGGACTGAACGAGCATGTGATCAAACCGGACTCTGAATGTGACTGCAAATGGGGGCAGACTGAGAAGCCAATGATAATGGCACTGGGATTTGTCTCTACTGCATGTATTGGCTTTTTGGGTTCCCAGTCTATTTGGATTCACACCTTCCTAAGCCTGGATGGAGGGGGGAGGGCCTTGGATTTCCCACAGGGCAGGATACCCTGTCCCCTCTTAGGACTGGAGGGGGTGGGTGAATCAGGGAGTGGGAGGGAAATGGGAGAAGGGGAGGAAGTGGAAATTTTGAATGGTACTATTTATAAAGCAATAAATAAATAAATGAAGACAGACCATGGCTGCCAACCCCAGAAACCTAAGTTGGATTCCCCAGTCCCAGGTGGTAGCAGAAGGGGCTGACTTTCACAAATTATCCTCTGACCGCCACTTGTGCTCATGGGCACACATAAGTATACACACATGTACACACATAACACACATATACGCGGAGGTGTAGAGGAGAAAGAGAAAAGAGAGAGACTTGAAGATGATACCATGCTATCTGGTTAACTCTGAAGGGGAAGGATGGGACACAAGTCAACAAACACACGTGACCAACCAAAGTTGTTCAATGAAATGGATTCCTTTGTAGACTCCATAGAGAATGCAATTTTAACAATAATTCTGTTTCGGTATTTCAGACCCCAAGAACTGTAAGATAATAATCTAAAATGTTTTGAACCCCTGAGTTTATTATGATGTTTATGCCAATCTAAGAAGCATATGTAGTCATTTTTAGAGCATTGCTGTGTTTGAAAAGTTTAAGAGCTGCTGGTTTAGAGAACAGGCATGGCAGGTGTTTTTAAAAGCAATCAGAAGTGAGTATCTTTGGGGAATTTGCTAAGGACACAGAAAATTACTTAAAGACCAAAATGAACTCCCAGAGGCTTAGTAAATGGCTTCTCTAAGTAGAGAAACATAAACTTAAGAATTAATAAAAATTTACTAAGTTATCTCTGGCTTTTCAAGGTGACAATAATACTTCCATAGGTTTCTTTGATTACCTTGATTGAAACTGTAGTTTGGAAAAACCTATATTTGTATATAATGCACATAGAAGTCTGACCTTGTGAACTCTAAAGATAAACACAATAACATTATCCGGGGATCCCTGTCCCTTCAAAAAGTCAATATTAACTGTAATCATTTTTTATATGTCTTAATCAGGAAATACAAGTGGTATACTACAAGTAGTTTATGCTCATAGAAGGCAGTATATTATTACTTCCTCCTAAAAGAAATAAAAGATATACCTTTGAAAAAGAAAATGAATAAGTATCATTAGGTTAGGTCTACATTATTTATAGAAGTTTTAGCTGTGTTCTAATCTATGATATATAAGTATATTTTCCTCAGATAAGCTATTAATCTTCATCTCTTCAGTAAGAAATGCTGCTTTGTTTTAAAATATCAATGCTTTAGAAGTTTGGAAGTTTCTGAACACTCGGGCCTCTAAAAATGTATCAATAGAAATAGCATGGGATTACCCTAGGTAAATGTTGCTATAAGCACATTTTTAAAATAATTTAAAGTCTCTGCTCGCCTCTTTTTCCAAGTTGCACATTTCCAAGGTGCACCATAGTATCATGCTTTGCTTCAGAAGGTAGATCTAAATGAGCTTTCTGTACAGTACTCTCTAAGGGTGACATTGCTCTTAGACCCCATGCTACTTTCTCACAGCACAGTAATGGGACTCTGTGAGTGAGAGATGGGACTGTGATCTAAAAGGAGACATAACAATAAGATGTTTTGTATAATCAAATCATTCAGTCTTCTTGGACACAAAGAATGATTTAAACCCGTCTTAGTTACTTTCTTTTTGCTGTGGTCAGACAACATGGCCAAGGCATTTCATTCAGAGCTCACTCTTCCACAGGTATGAGCATCACAGTGAGGAGCATAGCCACAGGAGAATGGCAGAGAACTGCAGAAAAAGCTCAGGATTTGCATCTTGATTTACAAGTAGGAGCCCTACAGAGCAAGCCTGGGACTTTTATGGTGTTTTGAAATATCAAAGCCTGCCCCCCATTGGAACATCTCTTACAAAGCTACACCAAAGCTCTAATCCTTCTCAAATACTTCTACCAAATGGAAACCAAGTATTTAGATATTTAAGCTTATGGGAACTAGTCTTTTTCAGATCATTACAGAGGTTCACACTGATGTTTAAGGCTTTGTTTGAAATGAAAAGCATAAATTTTAGGCCTTAGATGCCTCTGCAGTATTGGCTTTTCAGAAGAAATGGCAATATAAGTTATTTTCAAGCAACATTGGTTGTAACTGTCATATTTTAACACTAATAGTTTTTGCTGTGACATCCTAGTGTCCTTCTCAGAACTCCAAGAATACGTCCTGGCCAACAAACCTGCAGAGAAACTGAATATATTGAATGGTATGCTAGTCTTGGCTGGGTTTGGTTCAAAGTTATAAGTTGAGTCTTGTCAACCCATGTTGGAAATTTTTAGGAGCACAAGAGGTAAAAACAATTAGCATACAAGCACATTCTGCTCATTACAAATCTACTAACACTTCTGCCTTCTCACTGACCCGAGTGAATTATGTAGAATTGGCTGTCAGCTTTGCTGTGGTTAAAGTGATGCGTGCATTCCATTCAAGCCAAATACTCAATAGAGTATTAATGAAATGGCTGGCTATCCTGGGAGAAGAGTAAGGAAAACACTGGCAAAACTATTATCACATTCATTAGGGACTGGCAATCAAAGCATACCCTAATAATTAAAAGGGAAAGCTTAAAAAGATATGCATATAAAAAACATGCAACCAAAAGGTAGGAATAACCAAAGACTGACTATAAATACTGCCTCTCTGTCATTGGCCACCAAATATTTTGTCTTTGTGGCTTTCTGGTTAAATTTAAAGTTTCATGAAAAGCAAGTCTGGCTTACTTTGGGCCATGTGCTGTTCCCTAAATTGGATGATCAGGTGTCAGCATATGTCTATTATCTTCTTCCATTTTGTCTTTCTTGTTTACAATTTAAGATGAAGCGTAAACTTCATTTTAGAGAGTGTGGGAATGAATTATGTAGAACTGGCTGTCAGCTTTGCTGTGTTTAAATGTGTAAGTACATCTATGATGTGTGCATTCCATTCAAGACAAATATTCTGCCACATCATTCTAGGATTGAGTCCTAAATAAAATCTAGATGATGAATGGGAATTAGTAGATATCCTAAAGTTGTTGGTTATAATTTTCCCATAAACTCACTTGAATGAGTGTATCTTTTGAAAGAGGATAGGAAGGAATGGGTAAAAGGAAGAAATATATCAATATCAATCTAACATAGAAATAGAGCTAGCATTTTAAATTCACTGGAGTCATTCTGCCATTCAGAGATCTCAGCCAATCATATAGGATCAGAAACCTATAAACATTTGTGAATTTGTAACTTCAGGTATTGGTAGAAGAATATAACTAACACTGAATAAACCAAGAAAATTTATTCATGATTAAAGTTCTTATATGTCAGCAACACAACATAACATATAAAATTTATATTACTTAAAAATTTATTTTGCCAGACAGTGGTGGCACACTCCTTTAGTTCCTACCAGCAGTTGGGAGGCAGAGATAGGCAGATCTCTATGAGTTCGAAGTCAGCCTGTTCTACAAGAGCTAGTTCCAGGACAGGCTTCAAAACTACAGAGAAACCCTGTCTTGAAAAACTAAAAAAGAAATATATCTCTAGGGACCAGTGAGATGAGTAAGGTGATGAAAATGCTAGCCATGCAATCTGATTACCTGGGTTCAATCCCCAGAACACAAATGGTGAAAGAATGAACCTCTGCTAATTGTTTACTGACATCTATATGCAAAACATTAGATGTGTGCATCTGCTCAATTATACAAATAAATAAGCAAATAAGCCAGGCAGTGGTGGTGGCACACGCCTTTAATCCCATCACTCGGGAGGCAGAGGCAGGTGGATCACTGTGAGTTCGAGATCAGCCTGGTCTACAAGAGCTAGTTCCCGGACAGGCTCCAAAGCTGCAGAGAAACCCTGTCTCGAACCCCCCCCCCGAAAAAAAGCAAATAAGCATACACTTTAAATATACATATAGAAACACTTACATGACATATTAAATATAGTGTTTATGTTAGCCACAGAATGAGCAGTGAATAGTGTAATTGCCATTTTTCTTTTACTATTATTGTTGTTGATTTCATTAATTTTTTTATACAAGAGATTTTGATTATGTTTTTTCCACTCCTCCATCTCCTCCCTCACCTCCATACCTACCAACTTTATGCATTCTCTCTCACTCTTTCTGTCTTTTTCTCAATAAATAAAAACCAACATAAAATCAAAACAAATGAGTTAAAAAAAAAGAGACAAAATTTTCAAACAACCAAAAAAAAAAACATACAAAAAAGAAAATATGTATTCAATTGTGTTGGTGAACTACTCCCAGGTATTGGGCCAGTCTTAAAGTATGGTTGATATACCAAGTGTTGCTCTAATGTATGAAACTGACTTTCCTTTTCTAGCAGGTACCAGTCACAAATATCTTCTTGAATATGGATAGAATATTGTGTGTTTCTACATGCTCGAACTTTGTCTGACTTGAACTTGTTGAGATGTTATCTATGCTATCAAAGTCTCTTTGAGTTTATTTATGTATAATATATCTATCAACCCTGTTGTGCTTAGAAAATGCTGTTTCCTTGGAGACATCAGCCACCTTCCATTCTTATAGTCTTTCCACCTCTTCTTCCACATTGAACCTTAGGGGGCAGGTTTGGTAAAGGCATCCTACTTAAGGCTACATGCACCAAAGTCTCCCACTCTCCAATTGTAAGTCTTTGTGTTAATTTCCATTTACAGCAAGAAAAAAAAAAACTTCTCCAATGAGGGTTGAGGATTGTTCTTCTCCGTGGTTATATTAGTGTCTCGTACAAGAGTCATTTATAATTGTGTTCCTTTAGTAGAATTATAATTGCAGTGGTTTTTCCCTAAATTCCTGAGCTATCTAGTCTCAGTTTCTTTGTCACTTTAGCAGTATAAGATATGAATTCTATCTTAGATAATGGGCTATGAAGCCAGTCAAAAAGGAACCATTACTCCTGTAAAATGTGTGTCACTATTGCACCATTATACCTTGTGGGCAGGTAGCTATTGTGTAGGAATATGGTTCATAGCTGGATGATATTAAAGGTTACTTTCTCTTCTGGTAGTGTACATAGTAACTGTGATGGCTTAAACAAGAATGGTCCTCATAGGTTCATATGTACTCGATTCCCAGGTAAATGGTCAAAGTATTTGGGAAGGATTAGAATGTGTAGCTTTGGAGGAGGTATCACTTGGTACAGGTTTGGGGATTGCAAAAACCTCATGTGATTCCCAGTTAGCTCTCTCTACCTTGTGCTTGTAGATAAGATGAAAGCTCTCAGCTACTGCCCCAGTTCCATGCCTGGCCAGCTGCCTGACTGCTACTGTACTCAGTGTAATGGTCTTCGACTTACCTTTAAGATTGTCAGACCCAGTAAACAAACACCTTCTTCTGTCAGTTGCCTTGATAATGCTGTCTCATCACAATAGGAGAGTAACTAAAACAGAAGCACCTTCCAGCACCATGAATGACAGTCAGTAGGAGGGAAGCTTCTAGTTGTGCATCAGCTCAATTTCTCCGTGACAAAACCAAGCGGTGCCTTCAACAATATGGCACTAAATACTGTCATGTGATTTAGAGTAACCCATACCCTTGACAAGAACGTGTGATATTTGGAGGTGCTCTATGAAGTCCCTTTTTTGAGAAGTTCAAGAAAATGTAACTTATTACTGGGAATTTTACAAACTGTCTCGTTGGGGCACTGTCTCCCCAGTTATGTGCTGACTCCATTTAAATTTCTTTCATTTATGTTTATATTTTAGGAAGCTTTACATTATTAGTTTTCCTTGTAGCTTTCCAAAATGCTTTCAGTGTTAGTTTTCTTTCCTGTCTTCCCTCCCTATTAAAGTCTAGTCTACCTTCTCCTTTTTTCATTTATAATTTGAAATCCTATTTTCTCTTCCTTGATAGCTTCCTCCTACACACTGACGACTCTCTCCCCCTCCCCTGCCACCCCATTACTGGTCACTACCTAACCTCTGTAATTATTCTAATTGAAAAACACATATCTAAAGCTTTAAAGGTAACTTCCACATATAAGAAAACATGGAATGTTTGTCTTTAAGAGTCTCAGTTACTTTACTCAGGAAAATCATATCCAGCACCGCCCATTTACATGCAAATCTGATATTATTTTCTTAACAGCTGGATAATATTCCATTGTATAAATGTACTAAATTTTCATTATCCATTTGTTTATCAGTTGATGGACATTTAGTGTGTTTCTAATTTCTGGTTACTATGAATGAACGGTGAACTATCTCTTTAGTAAGATGTAGAGCCCTTAGGGTATGTGTTGAAGAGTGGTATAGCCAGGTTTTATGGAAGGTTTATTTTCAGATTTTTTTGAGGAACATCCACATTGATTGCCATAGGAACTGTGCCCATATGCACTTTCATCATTGCCCTGAACAACAAATAAATTTTCCCCTTTCTCCATAAACCTTGCCAGAAACTGCTGCTATTATTTTACTAATCTTGGAATTCTGACTGGGTGGAGTAAGAAGTAATATCAAAATAATTTTAACTTTTATTTTCAAATAGTTAAGGACATTGAACAGTTTTCTAAATGTTTTTCAGCCATTGTTTGAGAAATCTCTGTTTAGTTCTGTAACCCATTTTCAATTGGTTTATTTGTTTCCCTAATGTTCAGTTTTTTAGCTCTTTGTATATTCTAGATACTAACCCTCTATCAGATCTATAATTGGTAAACAATTTCCCCATTCTCTAGGCATTTAAGCATCAAGCTTAATCTTAACAATTTTCTGTTCTTTAACTACTGAAAAGGTGAGCCACAGTCCAAACAATGAGACTACAAAAGAGAATTGTTTACATCACAATCACACCCAAGGATAAAACAAATGACTCTCTGACTTCTTTCAGAGTAATGAAAATACAGTGACAAAAGGGGCAGCTGGAGATGGAAAAACGAAGCCTGTGCAGTTTGATACATTCCTCCTGTGTTTTAGATTCTGGTCATGGAAAATATCTTCCTTATCCTCTGATAGCAAGAATATATTTGCAGCAAAACACAATCTGACTCATCTAAATGACAATGCATTTCCATTGGATATGTATGGTTGAAAACTTAAAGAATCCACAAATGTTACATTCCAATATAAAGTATTAATAGGTGCTGGAGAGTTGATTTAAATGGCAAAGCACATGCAGTGTGAGCAAGGAGACCTGAGTTCAGATCCCTAACATCTATGTAAAAGGAAACTGGGGTGTTATGCTCATGAATTGCCAGCACTGGGAAGTAGAGGCACATAGACCCTGTTGTTAAGGCCAGGCAGTCTAGTCAAATAATAAGCTGTAGATTCAATGATTATCTGCCTCAAAAATAAAGTGAAAGATGATTGAGAAAACAAATAACATTTACTTCTGACTTCAGTGCACACATGTTCACTTGTTTATACACCACACGCATGCACACACACTAGCAATGAAGCACAAGTAGCATTGCTAATACTCCAAATTTTCTTATTTGATGAACTAATAAGAAACATCAATAAAGTTAAATACCAATATAAAAAATACTTTCAATAAGAGAAAGATATTTTCATGACAGTTAAAGGATGGCAGTTAAAGAAAGAAAAGCCAAAAGATCAGTTTTTTGGTTTTTTTTGGGTTTTTTTTTGTGAAAGCAGTTAATTTGTAGCAAGCATAGTTGATTATACAAAATGGATAAAAGTTGACAAATTAAATGTTTGCTTTTTTGAACAACAAGATAAAGATGAAGCTACTAGTCTAATGCATAATAATGTAAAATAAGAAATTATACATGATTTTTTTCAATTTTATTATGCCAGTTGTCAAAGGCTATATTGAGCAGGGAAATTTATGATAAGCATGGCTGAACTCTCACAATAAATAAATAAGTTGGTTTTTATTGGTTTTGTATCTGTTAAGAAATGTGTACTTTCTTCAGGTCTGGCATAAAAGATTTTCTGCCTGGCAGTGATATTGCAAGCCTTTAATCCCAGCACTCAGGAGGCAGAAGCAGATGGATCTCTGTGAGTTCAAGGCCAGTCTGGTCTACAAAGTGATTATATTATTCAGACTATAAAATATTATAAAAGCCCGAAGCAAAACTAACCATTAAGAACAGTAAATATGAATGGTTTTAAAGCTGGTGCAATAGGTACTGTTGTTTTTGTAGAGAATCCTTGATTAATAACCAGAAATCACATTGCAACTCACACCCACCTCTAACTCCAATCCCGGGTATCCTTCACCCTCTTCTTGCCTCCACAGTCACAATTATGCACTTTGTGCACATATATACATGTTCATAAAACACTAATACACATAAAATACTAAAATAAATCAATTAAAATATAAATAAAATATGTTAGTGAAAGATCATTAGTAAATGGTATGTGAGCCTTAAGAGGTTAAAACACCAGCTAAGGGTCCTGGATATACTGGGGGATGTTGGAGGGCACTAGTTTGTTTCCGGCCACTTACCCTGAAATAATCACACAGGAACTGTATTATTTAAATCACTGCTTGGCCCATTAGTTCTAGCTTCTTATTGGCTAACTCTTACATATTAATTTAAGCCATTTCTATTCATCTGTGTATCACCATGTGGCTGTGGCTTACTGGCTAAAGTTCTGTCTGGCTTTGGTGGGGCTACATGTCTTCTCTAACTCTGCCATTCTTTCTCCCAGCATTCTGTTTAGTTTTCCCCACCTAGCTCTATTGCCCTATAGCTCTGCTATAGGCACAAAGCAGTTACTTTACTGACCAATGATAATCACAGCATACAGAGAGGACTCGCAAATCACCTCCATTTTTCTGTTTAAATAAGAAGGAAGGCTTTAACTTTAACATAGTAAAATTACATACAACAAAACAGGTATCAAGCAAGATACAATATTTATATATATACTTTATTTTTTATTATAACTAAGGAAAACTATAACTTTAACTATAAATTCTTCAACTCCATCAAAGACTCCCGAAGGATATAATATAACTTAAGTAAGCAGGAAGCACATTGCAAGCCACTTCCAAAGCTCTAGAATTGACAGAGACATCTCGCTGCCTGAGCAGTCACACAAAGTGCTTCTGTAACATTGGAGCATTCATCTTCAGCCTACAGGCCCATAGTTTCCAGCAGACTTTTCAATGAATCAGGAAATTTCAAAGACAGTTCCACTTATACTGGCAATTTGTAGTTACTTTTTTCTGTGTCCTGAAGAATGTCTAGCAAACTGTTTCATGAAGCAGGAACCTCACAGGATCATCTCACCTGTAGGCAAGTTCAGCAGTCATTTCTCTGTGGGTACTGCATGTCCATTTCTCCAAGCAGTCCAGGTAAGAGCAGTTTCTTGCCCAAATGGCTAACCAACTCTATAAGGTGCCTCTTCGATGCCCATTTTCCTCTTGAAGTAATTGGTGCTGCCAGGAGCAGACATCTCTCATTGTCATGAAAAGTCCTAACTTCTTAAAACATTTTAAATGTCATGTTCTTTAGTCTTTGAAAGGTTTGAATAATACGTATCTGAAATATATCTCTGTAAATATAGAAAATCTAAATAGCATGACAATAAATTTGACTAATATAGATAGCTATTTATTAACCAATATTTTTAAATTATACATTACATTTTTTTAAATGAGGTGCACAAGCACAATGGCTTAATCAAGAGCAAAATATACATATAACAAAATTGATCTTAAGTTTGTATCAATAAACGAAGATCCATACCATATTCCTTTTTAAATGTAAAAGGACATTTATGAACAATATTTGGGAATATGGGCGTAGTTATTCTTCAGACTGCTTCTTGCTGTTTATGGGGTGAAGTAATTTTTTAAGAGGTGTTCAAGGCAACCTTTCAGCTGGTCTTGGTCCATCAAACCATATTAGACTGGAAGCAATGCACAGGTCCTCATCCTCTGTGGAAACAAAAGATGAGCCTCTTTTTCCAAAGAAACATATCACTAGACCCGTATTTTGAAGTCAAGATATCTTTAAAATATATATGTTGGCTTAGCTTAGCAGTCCCCATTCAAATAACACACAATAGTATACATAATCTAGTCTCTCTGTGTATATTCCATCTTTATGTGGCTTATTGTTTTTTACTTATTTTAATCTATGACTGTCTGTACTCTGTCTCTTTAAAGACTTTGTTTATTTTTTATTAAAACAATTTACTTCTTTCCCAACTCTCTATAGTCTTTTTCTTCTTTCTCCCAAGACTACCTACATTTATCCAACAGTGTGACCCATTTAGAGGTCTATATCTGTCTGAATCTGTTTTTATTGTGTATCTGTAAGCCTTTTCTGACTGGAACGACTTTTTAAAATACTAAGTGCTTCTTAAAAACTTAACCTGCATCATTGCTAGGGTATATACAGTACTTCATGCTTGACGAACAACCCTACTTCCAGGCCCCACTTTCAGGTATACAGCCAGGTCAATTTGCCATCAAGAAAGCTGCAACACACTGCTCACAAACCCCGTCCAAATATTCGGTCTCCCAAAAGAGCCAGAGGCCGTGCTACCAGCACCGTCCAGAAAGTCAGCATTTCAAAATGGCACAGCTTCTTTTCTGCTGCCACTGAGTCAGGAAAACCTCTCTTAAAGGAGCTGCAGCATGTCACCAGCAAACAACAAGAAGCTGTGTTAAACTCTGTATTTTCATGTCTAGAATTCCTTTTCAAGCCCTCTCAGGTTTTAAGTGGATTTTAGTCAACCATGTTTGTGCCAATTTGTTATAGAAAGTCACTAGCTTGTTGCTGGCCCCTTAGTCCCAAAATAATCACAGAAGCTGTATTAATTAAATCACAGCTTGCCCACTAGTTCTAGTTTATTATTGGTTAACTCTTACATATTAATTTAACCCATTTCTATTAATCTGTGTATCACCATGTGGCTGTGACTTACTGGCTCAAGTTAGGTCTGACTGGCAGGGCTACATGGCTCTCTCTTACTCTGTCTTTCTTTCTCCCAACACTCTGTTTAGTTTTTCCAGCCTAGCACTATTCCTCTATAGGTCTGCTATAGTCCCAAAGCAGTTCCTTTATTAACTAATCAGGCTTAGTGTACTTAACATGGTCTCCAGTTCTGTCTACTTTTCTAAATGTAACAAAATTTCATTCTTCTTTAAGACTGAATAAAACTTGATAGATGTACTATATTTACTTTATCCGGCAATCTGTCAAGGAAGACATAGGCTGACTCTATGTCTACTCTATTGGCAATAATGTAGTAATAAACATGGATTACAGAAATTTCTGTTTTTAATTTTTATTTATTTTATAACCAATCCCAGTTTACCTCCCTTCTCTCCTCTTGTTTCCACCTTTACCACCTTTCTACCCCTCCCCATCCACTCTTCAGAAAGAGTAAGTCCTCCCATGTAGAGTCAACAAAACATGGCATATCAAGGTGAGGCAGGATCAAGCTTCCCGATCCTGAATCCATATACTTGTTTCACTGCTAGGAACCCTACAAAATGACCAAGCTACACAACTGTCACCCACAAACTAAGGGCCCATGTTGGTCCCAAGCATACTCCCTATCTTGAAGTCAGGGATGGTGATTCCTCTAGAAGTTCATTTATTGTACAGCATTTTAGTTATTCTGGGTATATTGTTTTTCCATATAATGTTGAGCATTGTTCATTGGAGGTCTGTGAAGAATTATGTTGGGATTTTAATGGAGATTTCATTGAAGCTGTAGATTGCTTTTGGTAATATTGCCATTTTAACTAAGTTAATCCTACCTACCCAAGACCTTGGGAGATCTTTTTATTTTCTGATAACTTCTTCAGTTTCTTTCTTCAAAGTCTTAAAGTGCTTGTCATATAGGTCTTTCTTGTTTTGTTAGAGTTACCACAAGATATTTTATATTATTTGTGGCTATTATAAAGGATGATGTTACTCTGATTTCTTTTTCAGCCCATTTATCATTTGTATATAGGAGGGCTACTGATAGTTTTTGAGTTAATCTTGTATTTCACCATAGTACTGAAGGTGTTTATCAGCCATAGGAGTTCCCTGGTAGAATTCTTTGGAATTAATTATGTATACTATCATATTTTCCAAAAATAGTTAAAGTTGATTTCTTCCTTTTCAATTTGTACCCCCTTGATCTCCTTTTGTTGTCTTATTGCTCTAACTAGAACTTTGATTACTATATTGGATGGATAAGGAGAGAGTGGACAGCCTTGTCTTGTTCCTGGTTTTAGTGGAACTTTTCTGAGTTTCTCTCTATTTAATTTGATGTTGGCTGTTGGATTGCTATATGTTGCTTTTATTAGGTTTAGGTATGTTCCTTGTATCCTTGATCTCTCCATGAACTTTATGAAAGGATGTTGGATTTTGACAAAAACTTTTCAGCATCTAATAAATTATCATGTGTTTTTTTTTTCTTCCAGTTTGTTTATATTGTGGATTACATTGATAGATTTTCATATGTTGAACCATCCCTGCATCTCTAAGAAGAAGCCTACTTGATCATTTTGGATGATTTTTTTTATGTGCTCTTGGATTAGATTGTCAGTATTTTATTGACTACTTTTGCATCAACATTTAGGAGAGAGATTGTTCTATAATTTTCATTGTTGCATCTTTGTATGGTTTGGACATCAGGGTAATTATAGCCACATAAAAATAGTTTGGCAATGTTCCTTCTGTTTCTATTGTGTGAGACAATTTGAGGAGTACTGGTATTAGCTCTTAGAAATTCTGGTAGAATTCTGCATGGAAACAATCCGGCCCTGGACTTTTTATGGTTGGGAAACTTTTAATGGCTGTTTCTATTTCCTTGGGGGTTATAGGTCTATATAAATTGTTTATCTGGTCTTGATTTAATTTTTGTATGTGGTACCTAACCAGATAATTGTGCATTTCTTTTAGATGTTTAAATTTTGTGGAACACAGTTTTGTAAAGTATGACCTAATGATTCTATAAATTTTCTCAGTGTGGTTATTTCTGATTTTGTTAATTTGGATACTCTCTGTTTGCCCCTTGTTTAGCTTGAATAAAGGTTTGTCTATCTTGTTGATTTTCTCAAAGAACCACTCTTTCTTTCATTGATTCTTTATATTGTTCCATTTGTTTAATTGATTCTTTGTATTTTTTATTTTATTGATTTCAGCCTTCAGTTTGATTATTTCCTGTCATCTATTTTTTAGGAGAGTTATACCATGTTTTTAGGTCCATTATTGTTGAAAATATTTTCAAAAACCTACTCTGAGGTAATGTCTATCTTTGAAGTTGAGGTATGTTTCTTATATGCATCAGAAGGACAGATCCTATTTTTTTTATATTGTTAGCCTGTCTTTTTATAGTTGAATTGAGTCCTTTGGTATATAAGGAATATTAACAGTGATTGTTAATTCCTGCTTTTTGTTTGTTTTGTTGGTGGTGTTGGTGGTGGTAGTGGTAGTGTGTGTTTCTTTTGTTTGGGATTTACTAGTATGATATTATCTATTGCCTGTGTTTTTGTGGTTCAGCTAATTTCCTTGGGTTGGATTTTTGTTTAATTACTTTCTGTAATGCTGGATTTGTGGATAGGTGTTGTTTAAATCTCATATTTTCATAGAATGTCTTGTTTTCTTTGTTTACAGTAATTGGTTTTTGCTCAGTATATTATTGTGGGCTGTCATCTGTGGTCTCCTAGTGTCTGTGGTATATCTCTTTAGGACCTTCTGACTTACAGAGTCTACACTGAGAAGTCAGGGTTATTCTGATAGGTGTGCCTTTATAAGTGCTTGGCCTTCTCCTTTGCAGCTCTTAATATTCTTTCTTTATTTTGTACATCTAGTGTTTTGATTATTATGTGGCATGTGAACATTTCTTTTTCCCTTTGGCCCAGTCTATTTGGTGTTCTGTAAGCTTCTTGTATCTTCATAGTCATGTCCTTCCTTAGGTTGGAACATTTTCTTCTTTGATTTTATTGAATATATTTACTGTGCCTTTGACTTTGTAATCTTCTCCTTCTTCTATCTCTATTATTTGTATGCTTGCTTTTTCATGGTGTCTCAGATTTCCTGGATGTTTTGTGTTAACATTTTGTTAGATTTAATGTTTTCTTTGACTGATGAATCTATTTCTTCTATTGTATCTTCAATGTCAAAAAGTCTCTCTTTCATCTTTTGTATTCTGTTGGTTATGGTTTTATCTATAGTTCCTATTCTTTTACCCATATTTTCCATTTCCAGAGTTCCCTTGGTTTGTGGGGTTTTTTTATTGCCTCTATTTTAATTTTTGAACTGTTTCTTTCACCTGTTTGACTTTTTTCTTGGCTTTCTTTAGGGGGTTTATTGATTTCTTCTAATTTTTTGTTTGTATTTACCTCTTTAAGGGCCTCTATTATCTTCAAAAAGCTATTTTTTTAAAAATGATTTTCTTCTGCTTCATCCACATTGAGATGTTCAGATCTCCCTGTTGTAGAACCACTAGGTTCTGGTAGTACCATATTGCTCTTTACGTTGTTGAATGTGTTCTTATACTGCCATGTACCCATCTGAGTTTGGGAGAATTATAGGTATAGGTGTTGGTTACTGTGATATCTTTGCTTAATGAGTCTTTTGTTTTTTTCTTGTCTGTTTCCTTTATTGTCTTTTGTCCTTAATAGCAAAGGGTTCTGGTGATTAGTTGGTTGTCAGGTTGAATACAGCTGTCTCAGCTGAAATTTGTGGGGGTTTGGTTGCCTACATCCAGTGTGATGTCCAGTCCTTCTGACTGGGTGGTCTTTACTTGTACCAATGGAGTCTTTTCTTCCAATTGGTGTGGGTTGTGCATGTGCCTATAGAGTCTGTTATTAAAACTGGTGTAGGTTTTTCCTGTTACTGCTTTTCCTCCATTTGAGACTCTTTCTGCAAACTATCTGTCTGTAGGTCTTTGCATCTGTTTCCATCTGCTACAGGAGGAAGCTTCTCTGATGACAAATGGACAGACACCAATCCTAGATCTCTGGCCTATCCTATTATCAGTTCATGGCCATCCATACAGAGTAGGGCATGGGCTCTCTCCCTCGCAGTGAGCTTAAAGTCAAAGCAAACATTGGTTAGCCACTCTCACACATTCAGTGCCACCATTGTCCCAGCACATATTTTAGGCAAGACAAATTGACTGTAGGTGGAGGGTTTTGTGTCTGGTTTGGTGTCACAATATCTCTTTCTTTAACCTGCGGAACTCCTCCTACCAAAGAGACTAGAATATAGGGGTGAAGGCTCCATACAGGCACCAGTTTGATCTCTGTAAATTCAGTAAGCTGTGTTGATGTTCTCTTCAGCAACAGCACCCAGCTGTCAGTGTTAAGAGAGAAACCTTCTGTCCTAGCAGTTGTTTGTGGCTCTCCACAGGAACTCTTGGCCTTGCAACTCAAAGGAATGTAACCAAGTCCCACTACTGGAAGACTTACCCAGCCACACAAGATGGCTAGTTCAGACTTTGTCTTCTCCCTGACTGAGAGTCCTCACTAGGGTCACACTCAGATTCTAGGAGGTTTCCAGTGCCTAGATTTCTATGCACCCTCTCCAGTGAGTCAGAGAAAAGCCATGTAGCCCCATCGGAGACAGACGCTAGAAATTTAGCCAGTAATCCACAGCACAAGGTGATACACAGATTAATAGAAATGGGTTAAATTAATATGTTAGAGTTAGTCAATAAGAAGCTAGATTTAATGGGCCAAGTAGTGATTTAAATAATATAGTTTCTGTGTGATTATTTTGGGACTGAGCCGGGAACCAACAAACGGCCTTCCCTATAACACCAGTGCTCCCTAATCTCACTTTTCTCTTTCCACATTCTTTTAAATACCTCTTCTTATTTAATTTATACTTCTAGTTCTAAATTTGGGATATTTTCTGCTATAATTTCATTGAATAGATTGTCTAAGTCTTTAGTGTTTATTTCATGTGTTTTTTTTTTAATCCCATAAAATCTTAGGAAGGGTCTTGAGTATAAAATCTTAGGAAGGGTCTTGAGTATAAAATCTTAGGAAGGGTCTTGAGT
>JAQHUG010000017.1:8402917-8415154 GCA_028555095.1 Dicrostonyx torquatus | reverse complement strand
TAACGTGGTGGAAACTGTTCCCAAGCTATTGTGTACTCCACAGAACGTAGTCATCCTCTTGTCCAGTGCATCTCCATTGGTTACACAAATCATCTCTGAGTCACTTAGTCACTGTCCTGGACATATCTCAGTGCCTGTGTCCATGTCTTTCATTAACTTACTCAGCAGTGGCTTCAAAGCACAGGGATGATGATGCTGGCAAGTAAAATATTCACCAGCAAAAGCTATCTTTCAGGGAAAAACAGGAATTTCTTGATTTTAGAAGAAACATCATGAGCTGAATTACCAGAAGACTTGTGATAAGAACAAAACTTCTGTCCATACTATTGGGAAACAGGAAAGCACAATTTGTATTAGTTATGTTGTGATCCTTTAAACTACAAAAAATATGATAGTATGAAATGTAATTAACTAAGGTGAAGAATAAAATTACATTTTTAGATCAGAACATTTCATGATATATGCATGATATAGTTAGTAGTCCCTGTTACCAGTGAAACATCTGTGCAGAGACTCTTAGTCAATAGTGGAAACCATGACATGTACTGATCTAAAATATAAAGCTATGGTGCATATGCTGAGTCCAAAATAATGTTTGGAGGTATGTTTTATAAAAAAAGAAAAGAACTGAAACCATAATCAATTTGATTGCCAATTTTTGTAAAACAAGTTAATTCACTGTCCCTGTTTTCCTGTGTATGGGGAAGCAAGCGGTATGTACTCACTCAACCAGTTCATAGCTCGGATTTCATATTTGTTCCCAGCTGTGTTTTCAAATTTAAGTTCCATATTGAACTGAAAGAAAATAACGATCAAGTAAAGTCTTATTGAACATACTCTTTTTTTATTTTATTATTTAACAGTGTATGGAGTTCTGTATTTCCCCATGACCTGCTACTTCACTCACTCCCCATAGACTCCGAAAGTGGTGGAAAAGATAGGCCATTTTTCTCCTTTCATTGATTATTTCAGCTAACAGATGCTGTTACTGAGATAGTCAGGAGATTTGTATGACACACTTCATACATTGGGAGTTTATAGTTCATTGCCATTGCTTTGTAAACTCACCATTTCAATCGAACACAGAACTGCCCAGCACTGTAATGTCTACTGTGTGCAATTCGTCTTTATCACAGTGTAATTGTGTGTTCCATCTCTAATCAGCACACCTTTACCAACAACCAATGTCTTCAGTCACTACAGTTTGGCCATTTGGTAAATCATTTAAGTGCAGTAATAAAATGTTATGTTTCCTATGATATTTACTTTCTTCTTTGCTACTCATTTAATATTTTTGAAAGCCATCAAAGTGATCACGTCAATCAATTAGTTTTCCTTTTTCACTGTTGATTATCATCCATAATGATGATGTATCTCAGTAAAGAATTATGCTTGTTTGTAGATTGACTATTATAAATAAAGTATACATGTGCTTTTGCTGTGAACATAAATTCTCATTTTACAAGGATAAATATTCAAGAATATGATTATTAAAATGTATGGACAGTGTATACTCATTGATGCTGCTTTATGAAAACCATAAACTTTTTCACAGTAATTGTACCTTTTTAGTTTCTCAAACTAGGCATAGTTAATCCAGTTTCTACATAATTATCAAAATGTTTATTGTTACTATTCTTATTCTGGTTGTTATACTAACTAGTGATACCTCAGAGTGGGTTTCCGTTGTGTCTATGCATTTCTGTTTGTTTTTAGAAGTAGTTCAAGTGATTCTATGAATTAAGAAACCTGCATTGTAATCCTGGCTTTGCTTATAACTGATTCTGAACTCTAATTCAGACCTACAACTTGTGAAAGAAATTCTCAGTGTTCTCCAGTGAATAGTATTATTGCTGCATAAATTTTTTTTCCAAGGCATCGTCAACAATTGTCTACCAGATATGACACCAAAGACTGGCCAAAGAAATGATATCCAGATCCAGATTGCTGAGTCAAGGACTTTCTTCAGGTTGCTGGTCGGATCATAAGTGAGCCTTGGTGAGGGGCTGCATTACTGAAAAAGTCACCCCAGTATCAGCGATGACTTATTACTGCTGCGTCAGTGGCAGTCCCTGTACAGTTTATAGGCAGCTCCATTGAAGACTCTCCTCTCCCGCAGCAATTACTCTGCTTGTATAACCTTCACGAGAGGCCTTGTGGGTCTTCTAACTCTTTGGCAGGTTTCCTGCACCTCCTGAATTTTGTGAGTCTCCCTTCTTCTTGGAAAGAAGTTTCAATTTGCATGAAACCATTATATAACAAAAAGCAAAGATCATTTTATGTCCCCTTTGCAGAATCAACAAAGTGATGACACACATAAGAGAGTGTGTTTATTACTTTTGCAACACAAAACCACTGTTTTTATGCAGATAAAGCTGTTGCTTTTTAAATATTTAGGAATTGAGGATCACACTGCTTTTTTTTAATTATTAGCAGGAATGTTTTTACTAATTATTTATCTACTTTTTTTCCTTTCTCTGAAGCAAAAATCCTTAAACCATTAAATATACATTACTTCTAGCAGTTGTTACTATCAACATTCATAAAAAGAAAGCATATAAAATCTTTAGCTTTTGAAATCATATTGTAAAAATGAGTCATAGATGTTACTAGCTTGAAAGACATCATGAACCTTCTAGTCCTCATTCCAGACTGAAGCCAGAATTCAGCTAGCTATTTAAATGGCCTGCTGGAGTCCCGCTGCTCATTAAGAACAGGTGTGCTGGGTCCATTTATAAAATTATCCTCCCCACATCACTACACCACAGTCTTACTTCTCTTTAGTACTATTTTTGGAGGGTACACATCTCTCTCAGGTCTCCTCTGTGTGACTCCAGTTCTCTGTTTTCGTTTATAAAGGCCAAAGTCCTTTTTGATTTGCTTAAATCTGTCCTTGCAAGACTTTACCCTCCTCTTCTTTTCCTTCCCCTTTCATCCTCTCTTCCTCCCCACAAATTCTCTCTCCCTCTCCCACCCCTACATATATGTGTGGGGGCGTGAGGAGTCAGGCTTATTCCTCTTCTTCATCTTACTACTCTAAGTCATTTATATGAAGATTTTCCCCACTTTCCATAAATAGTCATCTTTTCGGGGTCATCAGCTCCTTTCTCACACACTCCATAAACTGAAAACATACTGAGGGCACTATAAAGACCTTCTCCTCTCTACACTCTCATGCAAACTTTTTCCTACATACTGCTTAGAAAGAAAGAATTTTATTTTTCCTTATAATGATTCCAATAATTATATAATAACAAAGAGGGCAAATTGGGTGCTTAATGTTTTATTTTGGAATTTTGAATTGGTTAGTCATGGGAAGTTGCAAAGAAATGTTTAGTGAAGTACCCTGTAATTGTTACTCAGACTCTCCCAATGTTAGCATCTTGCATAATCATAGTCTCAAGACTAGGATATTGACTTTGGTACAATGCACAAAACTTATTCAGATCCCACTACTTGTGTACCCATTTGTGTGTGTGTGTATACATACATATATATATGCATGTGTGTGTGATTTCATCTTACCAATCAAATAAAAAAAATCAAGATATTTAGTAGTGTCTTCTCTACAAGTTTCCCCACTACTACAATACTACCTTCTTTTTGTTTGTTTCTGAGATAGATTCCCAGGCAACTCAAATTCTTGACTCACACTGAATTTCCTAAGTAGAACAAGAAACTCCTTTGAAGACCCCTACTTCCCATTTTCTGAGATTCAGGTGTGAAGTTTATAATGCTTCCCTTTAAAGTAAAACAAATCTTTTCCCAAGCTGGTTTCTAGTCTATCTTGAAGTCATTAATCTATTTCCATCTCCATAATTTTGCTTGTATATTTTATAAAAGCATGTCTTCTTCATGGATCGGTCCATTTGTTCTTTTTCTTTTAACCACAAAGGCATGTCTATGTCTTGTTAATGTCTGCATTGTGAAAATCCACTATATCTGATATTTGTAGAACCACTACTGGCTTCCTTGATGGTAATATCTAAATAAGACCACATAGAATGCATAAGGCACATTATTTCCATTCTTTTCCCTTTTACTTATCTACAATGTTATATTTCATGTGACCTTCTTGTCTTGCAGTCCATTCTGCCTGTCTCATCACTGGCACGACTAAATCCCTTTCACATAATGGAATAATAGAGCCAGTAGAGCCTAGGTCTGCCATTTGATTTGTTTTCTTTTCTGTGGTTTTTTTATTTTTATTTTAGTTTGTTTGGCTGCCTATAGATTATTTAAGCATCTTTTAGAGCTCTATTTTGAGCTCCCTCTAGTGCTTTTGAGTGTATCTTTTTTTTTTTTACATCATTTTGTGATTGCTTTAAGTATTAACACTATGGAGTCCTAATTTGTTATAATCTGTTGATGTTGACATTTCACCTCTATTTTTATCTTTTATCCCTATGCATTTATGGTAGTTTTTCTCCATAGGCATTGATAAACATATACGACTTAACTCTGCTTCAGTCCTAAACCATAATTAGGAAAGCAGAAGAGAGTGAGACCTGTTGTCTTGAACAATAGTTTTACTCTTTCAGTGTTTTTCCTACATTGGTAGAGTTCCAAGAGTCTTTCTTCCATTTCTTTTTTCTGAAAGAAACCCTTTGGCCGTTGAGGGTGAGTCTATAGCCCACTGCTTATTTCATCTAAGAATGCTTGGTACTCTATTCCAACATCTGTTTGACCATGGCCGGCACCCATCGGATGTCTTTTCTTGTTGTGGTTTACTTGGGTCTGTCTTTTAATTAATATTCTTGGTACTTTGATGATTTTGTTACAATATTCTAGTGATTAAAGATCTACTAACTCCCAGCCCTTTCTCTTCCTTCCTTCTTTCTTTCCTTCCTTCCTTCATTTTTTCTTTCTTTTTTTATTTTTTGTAGCCTTTAGACAGCGTGTTAGGTTTAGCATGATGTTTCAGGACTACTTCTTTAGGCTCTAGCTACAATTCAATTATTCTTACACAAGACTCTGATGATTTCTATGACTTTGGACAATGTTTTTATTAATAGTTGAATTTCCCAACTTTTTTCACACTCTTTTTTTAAATAATTTTTCCCCTCAACTCACATTGACTTCTTCCTCACTTATCTCTCAGAATTTGCAGAATTTCTCTGCTTGGTGAGAAAACATTTCCTTGGTCTTGATTTTATGTAATTTAGATGAGTATTTCCTGAGTTTTGAGGGAGAACAAATAATATTATTAACAAAGGGGAAAGGTAGAAAAGGTTTGTCTTAAACCTGATTGTGTTCACTGTAGTGAATTTTAGTAAATATATAGTGAGGGTTATTATGATTTTCTTGCAGTGTTGAAGGGGAGAGCTGGGGCCCTTTGTTTGTCCCAGCCGCCTGACCAGATTACACACAGAAATTGTATTAATTAAATTACTGCTTGGCCCATAATCTCTAGCCTCTTATTGGCTAATTCTCACATCTTGATTTATCCCATTTCTAATAAACTGTATGTCACCATGATGTCGTGGCTTACCAGGAAAGATTCAGCATGTATGACTTGGCAGCTCCATGGCAGCTATCTCTGACTCTGCTTCCTTCCTCCCAGAATTCAATTCTGACTTCTCTGCTTACCTAAGTTCTGCTCTATTGGGCCAAGCAGTTTCTTTATTGATTAACCAATGAAAGCAACATGTAAACAGAAGAAACTCCTACACCATTGCAGTTATCATCTTTTTTATTGGTTTCTTTTGTTTTGTTTTGTTTTTTGAAGACAGGTTTCTCTATAGCTTTGGAGCCTCTCCTGGAACTGGTTCTTGTTGACCAGGCTGGCCTCTACCTCACAGAGATTCATCTGCCTCTGCCTTCCAAGTGTTGGGATTAAAGGCATGTACCACCATCCCCCAGCACAGGCATAATCTTCAATTAAAAGTAATAACTATAAATTCTAGTTAAAAGAAGAGATTATTATTTCACATACACATAACTGTGTTTGTAAATTACTTTTGTAATCATAAAGTTCCAACAATGGCTCGTGAATTAGAGAGTTTCACTTCTCTGGTCAGTGCTTCCAGGGTTAGGATCCTACTCTGCCCTTCAATGTTAGTTGATTTACCTTCATTCTCCTTGTCTCTCACCTTCCTTATCTCCATGGTCACACAGCTTTTAGAAAGAGCAAAGGACATATTTTGGTAATACTTTCTACATAAAAAATACTTAACCTTTCTTCTTGTTAAACTCAGTTTTTTAGGAGGCCCATTTGGTTTAATAGATAAACAAAGGCTGCACACAGGAAATGGATTGTCCACACAGCTTACATTGAGGTATTTTGTATTGAAATGAAATAAATTTAGTCATTTAAAAATGCTTTGGCAGAATTGCATTTCAGAACCAAAGAAATAGAGCACTAGTAGATAATACTGAGGAAGATACTTAGTTCTTGCCATGGAGAGTCCACTTTGGGGGCTTGAAGCCCATTTTCACAACAGCCTTTCCATATTAACATAAGAAAACATGACCCTATACATTTGGATTAAGGCAAGGAGCCAGAAACTGTGTGGCCAACCAAACCACACTTGCACCTAATTTTGATAGGCCCCTGATCTCAAGGAATTGTTAGCAACTGCTGCTTTCTTATCAGCTTGATGACAGAAAATGGCTACTTTGAACCCATTTGCATATCTGTCATCATTACAAAGAAGCATTACATAAATCTAACTAATATGATGTGCTACATAACAAATGCTCATGCTTTAATTTCATAAATAAGGCATTTGTGGAAAAGTGTTTTCTCACGTTATATGACTACAAGATACCCCTGATTTTGCCTGATGACATGAGAAGCTTAAAATACTAGTTGTCTCTCGACACAAAAAGCTTGACATGTTATTGCACTAAGTATTGAATGTGGCCATTTAAAAAATTTCATTTTGACCACTAAACAGGCATTCACCTTGAAGCAGTATATTTCCAATAGTGGTTATAAACTGGCGTTGTTAATTCATGTGATTTGTATCTAAATCACATGATATTATCTTTGGAGTTTAAAACAATATTGATTTTGAACTGGTGTTTGAGAAGAATGAATTTCTTTGTAATTGTAGCTTAGAATTATGACCTTACATGAGGAAGACCAGCACCCTTCAGAGTAGCTTAAGACCCCACAGGTGGTGTAAAGGGTTCCAATCCCTTCCTTGCTAATACAGAATGATTTATGTCTTCACTTAATATGCAGGAGACATGATTAAAATATCAGAGTCAAAACAACAAGCAATTTAATGTTATTTCCAACATGGTATGTCATTTTCCTCAATAGCAAAAATCTTGAAAATTTACTTTACTTTTGTTGTATTTTCCCCCATGGGATTTTAATGGCAATGTGCTCATTAACCTTGACTCTTTGGATATTAAGTCTTTCTCGCTTTTGCAGGTTTTCTCTGTATAGCTGTGGCTGTCATGAAATTCACTCGGTTGACTACCTGTTTCTGCTTCCCAATTCTGGGATTAAAGGCATGGTGAACTACCACACCTGACTCACTTGAAATATCTTTTATTATTTTCATTGCATTTTTTTCTATCAAACATGTTTTGTTCTTGCTCAAGTATTTCCTTCATGTCTTTCTCTAGTCAATTTTCTATTATTATTTTATTTAATTTAATATAATATTATTGTGTTGTATGTGTATGATATGTATGAGTATTTGCTACAGCTTGAGTGTGGAGGACAGAGAATAACTGCGGTTTTGACTGTCTCTTTCCAGAGTATCAGAAAAAACTTAAACCCAAGGATTCAGGCTTGCTCAGCAGATGCATTTGTCCCTTGATCTATCTCACAGTCCCATCCCCATATGTATATCCAATATATATATATATATATATATATATATATATATATATTCAACATAAATGAACATATCACTAAAATGTATTCACATCTTAGAACTTGAGAGGCAGAGCATTAGGATAAATTTGAAGAATGGGTTTTGACATCAAACTGGAATTTTGATTTCCTGCTGCTCTCTGTCTCTATAAATGTGAACAATTGAACGGATGCCTGAGTGTCAGTTTTCTCCACTGTTCAGTCAGAATTAAGAAAAATGTCTTTAACTCGTAGCATTATTATGAGATTAGAAAGAGCTGGTATGTACAGTGTGGCCAGCCCAGTGTATGAACACAGGCATCTCTCAGGAGAGTTACCTTATTGTGGTAACTTGAAAGGCTTTCTGGTTCAACTGGTCTCAACATCACAAACAAATTAGCTGAAAACAGAAAATCCAAGTGGCATATCTAAGGTTCCTTAAGGGTCTCCACAGAGCAGGCACACTCACTTCTCCTTTTAACTACACAAACAGCAAGCTATTTTATTATGGCAGTGGGAAAACAATTCCCTCCTCAAAACATAGTGGAACATAAACCTCATAAAACTAAGAACTTCCATTTCTACTCATCAGTTCATGAATTCTAAGGTTGAGCAGAGCCTCGTCATTCTACGGTGACTTGTTTGTTTGCTCCTCAGAAGATAACCTCTGGTCCAGCCCTTCGCAGGCCTCAGTAAAAGAATACTACAAGATCCTGTTATAGTGGCACTTCCCTTTAATCCTAACACTTGGAAGAAAGAGGTAGGTATATCCTGTGAGTTCAACACCAGCCAAGGTTACAAAGTAATACCTTGTCTCAAAAAACACAACAATCCCCTCCCAAAGGACAAGGTTATCAAACTTGCTCATGGGATTAAGTATCTATTCTTCTAACAAGTATTTTACATTCTGGCATTAATAGAATAACAGAATTAGGACATAATCATTTATTTAATAAGTAGTCAATTGCACGAAGCTCATGCTGTTTGGTAGATATTAATTTAATCTTCATGATTAAATTAATAATCATGAAAATCATGAATACTAGGGACCACTGTTCTCATTATAGGTAACAACAGGATACATATATAAATATGGTACAGTTAATTAATGGAGACATTGAAATTAAGGAAGATTGCTAACGAGATCTTTCCAGTTCTAAAAGACATGAAGACATGTCCCAAGGAAATGAAGTGAAATTGGAGTCTGTGGTTGCTGTGGGGATGGAGAGGAAAATATTTTGGTGCCCTCTAGAGGTGATCAGGGATGTGCACCTGTCAAACCCTGGGAACCAGATAAATCTCCAGGCCATTTACTAGGAGCTGTTTATCATTCTTGCCTCTTTTCCTTTCCATACTTAGATGATTCAAACACCATAGAGCATAGCTATAGAGAAGAGATTCTTGAACTTTAGCAAGAACAAAATTCAGTTTTTGGGCTTGTTATCGTTCAGACTTCTGATGTTTCGTCTTTAAATATCTGATTCTGAGTCTTTGTACTGACCTTTTCAATTCACAAACATACCTACTCCTGGAGAGTCTAAGGTCGCTCATTAAAGGACCATGCGTTGAGAACCACTGATAATCCAGAACCATCACAAAGCTCTTGGTGTAAACGGGTTAGGTTTCAAGACTATTGTAATGCCTTGAACCAGACCTCTCTACCACATTCTCAGAGGACCAGAGTTGACAGAGAGAGGAGCACATCTGATTTACAATGGTTTTCTTTTTGAAGGAAGTAGACATTCCTTGAACTTTATAGTTTCACAGGACAAACACATTTGGAATAAAGAGAAGCAATTGCGTCTAGAGACAGAGAATTCAGATCAGGTCCTAGCTACTGCTCAACATTCAATGCACTCTGCCCTAAGAGAAGAAGAGCACCATCTTAGGGCAAGAGAGGAGAGCAGCAAGTGCTCTTAGCCAACTCCATCATGCAGCTTGGCAGTGAGTAGGTACGAGACAAACTTTAGTCCATTCATAATCTATGTAATATTTGGGTTTTATATTCACGTTTCCAATAAAAATACCATAAGAAAATTGGAAAATTAAGTATATTTTACAGCAATGGAAAAGAGCAGCATGAAACCAGTTAAAACCAAAGAATTGTTCTATACAGTTTTACAAAGTTGACCAATGCAATTAGTACTGCTCACTTTGGTAAAAGGTAGCTAAAATATAACCAATACTTACCTCCTTTATAAAACAACTTTCTTTCCTTACTTCCCTTTCCCATAATTCCCAATGTCACGAAGCTTTGATCTGACACTGCAGTGTTTAATTGTATTTTTAAAAAATAGCTTAATTATTCATAAAATCTTCCAACAATGGAATTTTCTTTTAAAATAATAGGAGAGTTGCATGCTGACTGTAGTGGATTCCACTTCCTTAATCCAGGTCAGGATTTATGGAGACCTCGTGTGGTGACAAGAGGCACCACAGAGGGTTTTCTTGAGGCTGGCTGCAACAATCAAAGAGCAACTCAGAACTCAGGGTTTTTATTATTATTATTATTATTATTATTATTATTATTGATTTTTATTGAGCTCTACATTTTTCTCTGCTTCCCTTCCTGTCTCTCCCTTTCCCTTCAACCACTCCCAAGATCCCCATGCTCCCAATTTACTAAGGAGATCTTGTCTTTTTCTGCTTCCCATGTAGATTAGATGTATGTATGTCTCTTTTAGAGTCCTCATTGTTGTCTAGGTTCTCTGGGATTGTGATTTGTGGGCTGGTTTTCTTTGGGAGCAAAACCTAGGAAGAATAAAGCCTTGAAAATGAATGTTTGGGATGCATGCAAGGCCGTTAGAAAGCATCCTGAAGTGGTATTGCTAAAAGAAGGTAGTGATGTTTTTAAAAATGAGAAAGTTTGTCATTCGTGTTTGTTTCTTAGCTGAAAGCAGTAGATACACAAAAAAATTCACTAGCCCCAACCATCAAGAATTGCTTAGAACTCATTTTTCTTGATGAAACTCATTGACATTATCTTCTTACATAAGTTTCATTTAGTGGAAATTATTCCATAGGTACATTTCAGTGTGATACTATTCAACATACTCTAGGTTTTATGCAGAATGAAAAGCAATCCAGGGGTGGGGAGAATCCAACGGGAATTCATATTATTACATCTAATTCTAGTGGTAATATTTTGAATGTGGATAATATTCTTGAAATTAAAATACACATAGAAAAATGAATCAATTAGGGTGGATAAATTCACACAAAATTTATCTTCCTATCAATGAAGTGTCAAAGTTGTGACAGCAAACGCTTTAGAATGTATCTGAAAACATGCCTCAATCACATGATTTATTATTATAAAAAATCACTGGTGGTGGGATTCTTTCAGTGACAATTAGTTTTGCAACTGGCATGTGTTCTATGTCTCCAGTCATAAGGAAATGTGACTATGGCATCTCTTTTCTCTCAAGTAAGTTATGTAACAGACCTTTAAGCTAAAATCTAGAAGGACAAATGAATGCCTGGATGGCAAATGTTCTGAAGCCTTTAAAAGAATGGTGCCCTACAAACAAATGACAGCCAGATGAATAATCCCAGAAATTCCAGTCTAGTTGATGAGGGGACACCCTGCCTTTGTAAAGAGCCTCCGAAGGGTTTTTTGGATCTGAGTTACAGACAAAATGACCCGGAAAAGATATCCTAAAATATTTAAAAAGGCAAAGGTAAAGATGTTGGAAGATTTCAGGTTTCATATTCTTGAGTTAAACACTTCTCAGGGAACCTTCTAAGTGGCAGGTAAATGTTAAATACCAAAACTGTTAAAGTGAACTGGACAGACTTGGGGGGTGGGGGGTCAAGGGGTAGCACATGTTACACAAACTATGCTACAAAACTGACTTTAGGGGAGGGGCTTGTATAATTTTCCACCCAAAGACTTCCAAAGTGGACCCTGACTAGAGAGAAAGAAGATGAGGGATTTAAGATGAAGAGAAGAAGCTGACTCATTTAGATGTTATTTCAAACCTATAGAGGCTTTCATTTCTGCGGAGAGAGCGGGAGATGGTGACTATTGCCAGACATCACACTGAGGAGGCAAGAAGAAACCAGGAAATCCACTTTCCAAAAAGTGCTAGGAGTGGGGGTGGGGGAGGTGTCCAGAGAGGTACTGAAACATGGGAAACTTTCCAGCATAATGGGTGTTGTTATGACTATTTCCCCTTTCTTTTGCCACAGGGACTCATTCAAACCCTTGGAGTTGTGTGAGTTTGTAGCATTGCATATACAAGCTACCCCCTTGGCCTGGTGTTTTCCAGTGAGTATAAAGAAAGGGTTAATTGAAGAGGTTGGCTTAGGAAGGCTTGGAAGAAGGTTGGAAAACATTATTTCAAACTTGCTCAAACTCTGAACTTTTAAGCTTCCCAAAATACACGTGTGTGTGTGTGTGTGTGTGTGTGTGTGTGTGTGTG
>JAQHUG010000017.1:8366755-8402871 GCA_028555095.1 Dicrostonyx torquatus | reverse complement strand
TTACTGGAGAGAGAGAGAGAGAGAGAGAGAGAGAGAGAGAGAGAGAGAGACAGAGAGAGAGAGAGATCCGCAAAGGCAGATCTATTTCAGTAGGATTGTTTTTTGTTTTAATTTAAAATCATAATCTCGCTGCTTCTCTCTTGCAGCAGCGTTGCAAACCCAGAGCGGTTCCCTTTAGGATCGGGCCTCAAAAGGCTGCGGCAGAGGCGCTTGCCGGTTCCATTTATTTATGAGAAGCGTTCAAAGCCGCCCCTCTCCCCAGTCTCTTTCTGGGAACCTCGGTCTCGGATCTCGAGTCACCTCAAGGGCCAAGGAGTTGCGGGGCTGGGACCCGGGAGCCTCCTTCTAGTGGCAAACTTTGCCCAGGAGTAGGAGTCTCGGCTGGAGCAGGAGCGCACGGAACGCGCCGCCACCTCCCCCCGGGCTATAGCAGCCTGGGCCTCACCTCTCCCGGGCGAGTGAGGTGCGGGCTTTCAGCGCGCGTCCAGGGGGCGGGGCGGGGCTCGCGGGGGCGGAGCCAAGGGTGGGTGCTTCCCGCTGCTATATAAAGCCTGGCCACCGCGTTAACTTCGGACTTGGGTTTATTTATTTGCCAAGCGCCTGGACGGCGGGGGTTGGAGGAGGCGGCGGCTGTGGCTGCTGCAGACAGTGGTTAAAAAAAGGAGGAGGAGGCGGCGGCGGCGAGGGATGGGAGCGCCCAGGCTTCGGGGAGCAGGCCAGAGCTGCCGAGCTTTCCTGGGGCTACGGGAGTACTGAGGAGAAAGGGGAACGTCCCAGGGGCCCACAGGCGACTCCAGGGCCGCGGGCTGGGGTCTTTTTGTTCGGCTGCGCTCAGCGCTCAGCAGCCAGAGCGGACAACTCCAGTTACAACAACAACCCACCTTCCAGCAGCCCGGCGAGACTTAGGCAGCCGCGTCCGTCCTATTGTTTAGACACTTGCCTAGGGCTCTGGAGCGCCAGTCCCCTGTTCTCTGTCTCCGCCTTCTCTCTCTCCCTCACCCCACCTTCCTCCCCGGAACCGCAGGCGCCGAGAGCCTCCCCGAGAGGGGAAGGGGCTAGAAGCTAAGCGCTGCCTGGACTGCCGTCGCCGAGTCAGGTGCAGCGTCCGTGGCCAAACGGCATATCCACGTTCGCGGCTGGACTCCTACCGTGATAGTGGGAGACCGGATCCAACGCCTGGGGAAACTTCCTGCACTTTGAGGTTGAGGACCCACTTGCAGGAGCTGCCTGAGGGGTGGCTGAGAGTTCGTGCATCTCGGGACGTTGCTGTTGTTTCTTCTACCTGCGCCGTCAGGTGTGTGCGGCAGAGCTGCGGCGTATCCCGGAGACCCGAGTGGCTGACAAGAGCGCGGACACCCGATTAACAGTCGGCTGCCGACTGTGATCTACCTGGGTAGCAGATCCCATTCTCCCACCCATCACCTAGTATACCCATTAGGGCATACTAGCAGCACTGGCATCGCGGACACCTAGCCTCGGCTTTTCTTCTTCTGGCTTGTCTGGCTCCGAGTCTTGCCCCAGCCAGTTCCCATTCAATCTTTCTAGGAGCTCTTCTTGTTTTCCTAACTAAAGTTGGCTTCCTGGATTTTTTCTGCAGAGGTGCGGACTAGTGGATTTTTCTTCAGGGCTGCAGCGGTCCGAGTGCCCTTTTGTCTCTCTGTGTGACCTCAGGGGCAGGCCCTGGTGCAGAGCGTCGCCAAGGACGCCGGGAGGGAGGCGGGATTGCCCAGATATCCTCCAGTGAAGTGCATGTGTGTGTGCAAGACATCCTCGGCTGTCGGGAGGCGGCGAAGACGGGTTGGGGCTGCTGCTGTGCCGCAGGAGTGGAGAGGCCCTGTGAGCTGAGCCCCGCAGCGCCGCCCGGCGCCCCCAGGGCTGCGTGAACACCCGGTGCGCCCCCGCGTGCGCCATGCCCAGTCTTTCCGAGGGCTCTGCTCTGGACCTGCCAGGCCCTTGCACCTTTTAGCTTGGGGGAGCCCACTTCGATCGGGGCCACCATTACTATCGAAGTCCCCTCCTCAGCCTTGCACTCTGCCAACTGGAATCGGATTTTCTAGAGGGTCCTTGGGGTCAGAAGTCCTCGCTAGTCCTCAGGCAACCGGCCCCTGCATCTTCGCGGTCGTTTCGAGTAGGAGCTCTTTTACCGCCAAGTTGAAGACGCGTTCTGTCCCCACAGCTGCATCGGGGTCCCCTCATAGCCTAACCCGGGCCTATCTCCACTCAAAAAGCGTGGAGAGTCGGGGGAAGGCGTGTGCTCCTGCGAGTTCTACTGCTTTATATTACTGTTCCATATTACTGTGTGTGCCCAGCGCCAGGCATCGAGCCTCATTCAACAGAGAGCTAAAGAGAAGTCCCTCAAAGCAAGGAGCCTGTTGGGGAAGATGAGCAGCATTGGCTGGCAAACACTGTCCCTGTCGCTGGGGTTAGTGTTGTCGATTTTGAACAAGGTGGCGCCGCAGGCGTGCCCAGCCCAGTGCTCCTGTTCAGGCAGCACGGTGGACTGTCATGGGCTGGCACTACGCAGCGTGCCCAGGAATATTCCCCGCAACACCGAGAGACTGTGAGTATGGGCGCTTCGCCCTCCCCATTCTCTCTTCCTTCCCATCGAGGTAGAATATCCCCAAGCGTCCTGCCTGGAAAGTCCGCATGTGGTAGAAACTGGTTCCTGGAGCAGCTCTCAGAGGCTCTCCAGCACGCACATCCCGGGGGTGGGCCCTCTGAAAAGGTAAAGACTGGCGGGCACTAAACTGGGAGGAGCCTTTGCCAAGGAGGGGCGGATCACTGGCAGCTGCGTGTCCTTTTCCTGCCCCCCCCAATCGCCACTTGCAACTGCTTCTGGACTGTGGACCAGTTTTTTCTGGCTGGGGAGAAATTCAAGGATGCCCGGGGCAAGGGAGGTGTGACTGTTTCCCAGACTCTGCAAAACGAGTCACCTTGCAGTGTTGCAAACATGGGTTATTTCAGGACCTTGTTGCTTCAGACTATGGCAAAGGGAGGTGGCAGGCTGTTCAAAGAAGAGAAGCTTTCTCTCCCAGGCTTTGTGTACCCTTCTAAATGCCAAGGGGTAGGGGTGAAATCTTGGGGGTGCCCTAGGGATGTTTTCATAATCTATGAAGGATGAGTGCAAGAATAGGCTCAGTAATGACACTCATCATCTCCTGGCCACGACTTTCTAAAGACCCTCTCATTTCCAGGGAGGAGGCGGCAACAGTAGCGTCCTTAAGCGAACACAGTAGGAGACTTGCGGGATGATTGTGTCCCAAGGCTTAAGTAAAGTTAGCAGTACTTCTGCGTCTGGAACTCACTGGGCCGGGTCCAACTGCTTTGGTGACCCTGTGGCCCTGGGCTGCCCCTTCCAGCCCTTCCCGCTGCGGCTGTGTGCCCTTGGGCACCTTGCTGGCAGTCTGCGAGCTCCTTCACGTGGTGGCAGCTGCTCTGTCTGCCCCTCTTCGCGCTCTGCCGCCCGCAGACATCCCCGCCTCCCTGTCTGCGCGAGTCTTTAATGAAGAAATAAACGCAGATCCGGGGATGACGGCCCACGCGCTCCTGGTGGGACACTTCCCGAGTTGGAGAAGCGAAGCGCGGAGGCTGCTCTCTTTGTGAAGCTGAGCCCTCCGCTAAGAGCCCGCCCCAGCCTCCGGGATGTGCCGGTCTCTCCTGGCTGCACACGGGTCAGGCAGGCATCCATGACTTGGGCTGGTGTGAACTGGACTGGTGTGGCGTGGGTGATTGCGAAGGGCCTTGGGTTCATTGCTAAGACTGCATTTAGCTGTCTGGAAAGGGAGACCCTGGCACAGCATGTCTGCACTCAAAGTCATCTGGACCAACAGTTGCCTTTCTCTCCATTCAATCCGCACCTCCACTCTCAGTTTGAGGGCCCAACCAGGATTTTCTTCTTTTGGAAAGGTTTGCCAAGTCCCAGCTCCACCGGGGCACTCCCCTGATTATTTTTTCTAAGCCTCAGTGCTCAGCTAGTTAGTTGGGCCTTACCGCGGGTGTCTCATCAGGAGGTGATGCTGGTGTCCAGAAGCAGGAGATAACAAATAGCCCTTGAAGTACTCCCACAACTTTAGAGAGAATTCAAAGCGGTTGGGTGGGGGAGAAAGGGTGGAAAACGATGAGAAACTCTAATTTAGCTCTCCTCATTCCATGCCCTTCAGAACACTGTAAACACTAACTTGTCAAAGCCCTGGGTTTCCAGAATTGGCATTGGAGTACCTAGTGGTTAAAAAAAAATCCTAATGAGAGATTTGTGGAGTTTTCAGGAAACCACACACTCGGTGCTTGTTTATAAAATTCTACCGTTAGCAAAATAAACACTTTAAATACAGATTTCAGCAGGAAGTTTAGAAGTCGAAAGTAAGAGAGAACTTACAGGAAGGAACCCAGGGAAACCTCCCTAGTTACATTGTGAATGAATGAAGCCATGCAAATTTAGTTGTTGACCAGAAAAGAAGGTTGTGACTGAGGAAAAAGTGGCACAGAAATGGAACAAACGTGTCAAGGCCAAATCCTACTTCCATTATTGTTCCCACTCCTGGTTTAAACTGCAGTCACTGCCTTGAGCTGCAGGAAAGAGTTCAGCTAACCCAGGGACCTAGAATAGGGTGGTGAAGGTCTTTGACTTGCCGTGCTCTCCCTGACCCTGACACACACTTTTCTTTGCTTCAGGAATTGTGGCCACAATGCTACCTCAAAGTGTTCTAATTTTAAAAAAGTTCTCCCCGAATAGTATGAGGAAAATTTTTTTTTCATGAAAGTTCATGAAAGAAAATTCTTGGGCTCTGCTAAAAATAAAAACAACATTGCAGAATACCTCAGTAAATAAATACCCACATTCTTTAGGAAACCCAAATCGAAAGCACTTACACACACAGGCCACAAACACACAACAAAAGCCAGGGTTAGTGGTGACATCACTACTTCGTTTTCTTGTCATGTGTCAGCAAGAATTTTGTAAACATGAGGCATTTATAAACTACTATTTCAAAGGCTTGTTCCCTTCGCTCCCCAGCTTGCTTTTAAGCCACACTAATTGAATTAAGGATTTTTTTTCCCTAAACCTCCAACATGCTTTGAGTTTTACTTTGACCAAATATGATAGAAATGAAAAAGGATCTTTAATATTTTTTTTTGGGTTGTCTCTTAGGGATCTGAATGGAAATAACATCACAAGGATTACGAAGACAGACTTTGCTGGTCTCAGACACCTCAGAGTTCTGTAAGTGTCTCCTTCCTTGGAGTCTTAAGTTTTGTTTTTAAGATAGCATACTTAGTTATAATAACTAAGTGTTCATAGTTTATAAAAGTTTTCTGAAGACAGGAGCAGTAAAAGAAATCTTAAGGTCTTCTCGTATTTCTTTTTGTTCTCCATTTTATAACTTTTTAGTGCAACTGTGCCTTTAAAGGTGGCTGTATGGTGGGGAGATCTGTACTCTAAGGGCATTACATAGCAATGAAGAAGAATTCTTTTCACAGTATGAGTAAATAGTGGAAGTCCAATACCTGGAGGACTGACAGTTAACTTGGGAAGGCTCAGCAGATTGCTCTTTCATCTTACTGAAGTCAGAAATCCAGATTTCATTCCTTCAGAGAAAAAGTAGAGAAAAGCGTTTACACTAAAATCATGCAATTATCTTTTCATCGGACATTGGGAGACATTTATGTATCAAATACACTGGTCTCACTTTGTGTTACATTCCTTATTTTGCAGGTTTGAAACAAAATAAAATATTGCAATATGATTACTACACTAGTTAGTGGTTTAAATTAACTGTGACTTAACCATTAGCTGAGAGTCAATATTTGTAAATTTATGTTGCCCCACAGCTTTGGAAATACTTACACCCAGTGGCCATGTAGTTTTGACTACCATGGGTCCAGAGTTAAGTTTTAAGGAATTACTTTGGTCCTTATGGCATCTTCCAATCCATGATGTGCATACCTAGGTCAGAAATACTCGGGATGTGCTGAGCTACTGAATTCCATAGTTAGGAACACCAGTGAAATCAGTGTAAGAAACGAGCTTCTAAAGGATAGTTTCAATTGCCAACTTACTTTAGAGTTTAAGGTTTAGATTTTACTTTTCATTAGTAACCTCTGTGAGAAACTTCTTTAGTACTTAAAAAACAACTGTGTTATGGAAGCTGCTTCTCCCTCTGAGTTCTCTCACCTGTTTTAGTATTAAATTTGCTGGTGGCTCCGAATTCAGAGCAAAATCTAATGGACACGTGAGGGAGGGATTGCAGGTTTTGGCTGCTAAGTTGAAGAAGCCCCTCAGATGGTGACATTTAGAAGCCAGTTCTGTTTTGCATTTCAGTCAGCTCATGGAGAACAAGATCAGCACCATCGAGAGGGGAGCTTTCCAGGATCTGAAGGAGCTGGAGAGACTGTAAGTATTCTCAGTCCCAAACCCATGACAACATGTCTGCGTGTTTCAAACCTCTTGGATTTCAAGGGTTATGTCTTCAGTTTCATAGCGTAGCTTTTAAAGTTTAAGAAAAAAGGGCACAACTGTTTTCCGGGATAAAAACAAAGTCCCTAGGTAAAGAACATGAACCTGTATTAAGGCATAAACGTTCAGGGCTTTCCTGAGATGCTTATTTCCGCCATAGCCATTGTTTTGGCACTCAAATAGGTGCATGTGCTCCTATCTGTTATCTGTGGCTTACGCAGAAAAGACCCTTGGAAATTTTATTTGCATTAATGCTACTTTATGGAAAGAGAGGCTTGGCTAAGAATCCTGTAAACATTCATGTTGTTACTGTGTGTTAACGCTGTGGATACATTTGGATGTTTAAAAAAGGTTGCTATCATTGTTTTACTTTTTTTGGTATTTAATACTTACTATGAACACTGATAATAACCACTACTCCCAGTTATAGTTAATTGTTTTATAATAGCTTCTAAAATGTAACAGCTGGGAAAAATAAGTCACAAAGTATTAAGGAAGGGATGGGTGGCCATTCAACACTGACATTTTTTCTGTGAAATTTAAGTGTATATTTTTTACTTTAAAAACCATTGTTTTAGACATAAACATTTCATAGGTATATGTATTTCAAGAATATTATTGTCAAGAATATATATTATTCACATTATACAAATGTATAATAGACAAAATTTATATCTGAAGTAAAAAATTATAGACTTTGAACTATGAAATATGATTTAAAGATTTCATAGGCCACGATTATTCCAGTTAAGTAAGTTTTCATTTTTTAAGACAGGTAAAATCTCTATTAAAAGCACTAGTAATCATTTAAATAAGTTTCCACGCCTGTCCTAATAGTTACTTTAGGAAAAGTAAATTTGGTACTTGTATCTAAATATTTTAAATTTTGCCATAGAGTATAGTCAGATTCACTGGGTCCAAGAGCAAGGTTTAGTCTGTCCTTGTTTAGAAGTGGAAAATTGCCTTGTAATTTTGTGATACATTTTTGAATATGTAGGACTATGTTTTTATTACCTTAAGCAACGCATGATCATGTCTAATTTATTTTAGTTTAAAAGTCTGCCCATTTCAGTGTAACTGTGGATTAAAATGTAAACTGATTTAGCCACGCTGAGGTACTTTCTGAGGAAGTGAGAACAAGATAAATATTTTTTGGATGTATACCCAAGTTCTTCTGTTCATAACCCATGTTGAATATGTAAAATACTCTGAAAGTATTTTATTCTATATCTGTTTCATAGATGTTTGTCCATAGCTGATATACCTACCTAGTGAGAAACTGTCAGAAATATTTTAGACCACATTTTTTAAGTGCATTGATAAAACATAATGAATAGGTAATTAAATGTTCATCGAAACACTAGGCATTGGTCAAGCGTGTTTTCTAGTGATTCTGATAGCTTGGTTCTGAAGCTCCGTTTCTATCACAGGATCATCTACGGCATTTTCTGCTGCTCACATTCACTTGTCTTGTAATTTTAAATCTTTAGGAACATAACAATGCACACTTTTTCATATTTTTTTAAAGCCACTTCAGAATATCATTTGAACTTTCAGCTTAAATAAATTAACTCTTCCTAAACAAAATCCTAGAGATGCCATAAAATCTGAAATTTGATTAGAGCTGTAAGAGGATACTAGTTTTGACTTTTACTTCCCCTGAGAATGTCACTTCATCTCAGAACAATTTTCTATTCTAGAAAGACTAAGTCAGATGTTGCAGAGTGGGAGGAGGGTTTGTGATTTTGAATGAAAACTAATATATATGCAAGACTTCTTTAAATCACCCCAGCTGTTGGCTGAGAGCAAATATTTCATATTTGTGAGGAAAAGCTGAGAAAATTCCACTTGTTTACAACTGCCAAGTCCATCAGATAGAAGTGCATTGTTTTCTGACAGCCAATTCATCTCCTCGGGACTCGGGAATTCTAAGCCATTTCTTAGGAACATTGTGGATACACTTTTCAAATATTTATTTTTAAATATATTAAATGTCAAGACAGTTTTACTATGACATGCATTCAACCTTGTTGTGAAGAAGACTACTTTAAATTTTGTTCAGTTTATTTTTTTTTTAAGGAACAAAAATACAAAGCCCAACCTAAATTTTTGAGTTCCAAATTCAAATTGTTATGGTTATAGCATCTGCCCCTATTTTATTAATGGCACAAATTGCTTGTTTTCTTACATAATTTCAGTGGGCATTGTGAGAAACAGAAAATAATTAAAGGATTAATGTTAAACTATGGATTATATAATCTACGTTCAAATTGAACTCTAAACGGTGAGCGCTTTAGAAATAGTTGATGTTGTCACAGTCATTCAGCTAGTAAGGCATGACTGCAGTTCTTTCTCTTTGTATGGAAACCAACTTTATGGACATACAGTTTACGGTTCTGAGTTGTTTTCATTTTGAAATGATAACAATAATAGCATTTGTCAACGTGAATAAATTTTGTGTAAACTTCAGAGATAGTCATTTTGATTATATTGGTGAAGTTATAACTTAATAAAGAGAAGACAGATCTGAAAATAGTAAATAATGTCTACACATTTTTATGGAATTGATTTTGTAAAAAGCAAGGTCTTTTTAACTTAAAGTTAATGCATGTGATGTTGTAAATCGAAACACTTGTAGTACAAAAGAAAGGTATTTTTTACTTACTTAAATAGATGTGATTTAAAATGTCGGTCAAAATGTTAAGATGTCCTTCTTTCCTCCTTCCTCCCTTTTTCCTTCCTCCTGCCCTCCTTCCTTTACACTTTTCCTTTCTTCGCAAAACTTTTCCCTTGTTCTCTCCTTCTTCCTTTTGCTATTGTGGAGAAAACAGCATCAGATGATGGCCATTTCATCAGCGTGTGGTTATGGGAGGGATAGGTTTTAATGGAGCTTGCACCCCATGAGCATATGACACTTCCTGTTGGTGCAGTTGCTGCCATACACCCAGGCCTGACATGCGCATGGGCAGGGTGTCTGGAACGCTTTGTTTTATCAGCAGTACTATTTATCTGGAGTTGGGAGATCATGGAGAATACTCACCATGCACACTACAATGCAACAGCTTCCTGCTGCTTGATAAGAAAGTTATAGAGGAGTGTAATGGAGTGATCTTACCAGCTGATTCAATCCAATCAATTAAGAAAAACCAAAGTACATACATGTAAGTTACAGCATGAAGTTAGGATACTTGAAGTATGCTTTTCCTTATACTTCACAGATGGCTGGATAGCTCTGCAGTTCTCTCTTAAAAGTTATTAATTCAATGTATATTATATCTTCGTCTTCCTTTCTTCCTTTCTTCCTTCTTTCCTTCCTTCCTTCCTTCTTCTTTCTTTTCTTCCTCCCTCCATTCCTCCCTCCGTTCCCCCTCCCTCCCCATGTCTCTTTCTCTCTCCCCCTTCATCTTTTACTAGCCCCCCTTTCTTTCCTTTTCCAACCCAGAAATTCCAGAGGCTGCTGAAACCTGTGCTGCTCACCGGCTCTCTGTTCACAGCTATGGTCATGCTATATTCATCTTATTCTGCTCCTTTGCTTTTTATGGCTGTCTGTTGGGCCTTTGGCATTCTACTGGTAAAATCAATTCCTCTCCTTTTGAAAATTCCCTCAAAACATGAGTGGCATATTTTGGGGAATTTTGATATACCGACATTGCCAAAAGAAAATACAAGTTTGTCTAACTTATGCTCCTGGAGCAGCAGCATCCAGGAATGAAAAAACGTGGCTTTGTATGGACAACACAAATATTCCATACTCATTACAGTAATTACAGGAGGAGGGAAGCACCGTCGACGGGTAGATAGTGTATGATGCTGTTTTAGGCTTTGCTGATGGGGGCAGGACAGAGAGACAGAATAACATTGGGGAATGAGGCTGAACAAATTATCTAGCCACTACAAGATTTAAGCACCCTTTAAAATCCTCTGCTGGATCAACAATGAAAAATACTCAATCAGTTGTGTTGAAATCAACTCCATTCTAAACACAGAAACATTAGCCAAGAGAGACTCCCACAGAGCCTGAATTTCATTTCTCCTGTGCAATCTTGATAACTTCCTCTTTCAAAACTTATTCCTCTCCAAATCAGTTGATAAGACCCCTCTCTTGCATCAATACTGCAACGGTCTGTCTTTCAGACAAAACTTCATTCAAATACGTCTGCTCTTATTCTCTTCATATTAAAAGATCACTTTTAGTCCTAGTGCCTTTGCCACTGGATAGTCTGCTTGAAAAAAATTTCTATAATATTTCATTTTATAGTCTTGTGAGAATTCCTGGGAAATAAGTATGGTAACTTAGATATTTTGAAAATTCCACCAAATTCATAATCGTAAAACTCATCACTTTTTAACATTGACATTTAGATCCCTTTAGGATAATGGCCCTGTTTGAGAAAACACTGTATTTCAAGAACCAATACTTAAAAGATACATTTTTCTGTAAGATGGTAGAGAATTCTTCCTTTTGATATGAGCATACCATTCATAAACAAGTCTCAATATGATGCTGGGAGCTGTGGCACACACAGAGGTTGTGTTGTAGGTTGTAACACATGAGTTCAGTGGAGAAAATGTTGTAGAACAGGTCTGAAGGATAGCACTGTTCACCCTCTGTTTGTTCAGGCTGTAGAGGATCCCTCTTCCGATTAACTCTGAAAACTTATATGCAACCAAACACATACACACTTCTTATTGTAAAGAGCATCTCACAATGCTAATTTCTGTCACCAAGAACCCAAGATCATCTCAGGGGACTCTTCTCTGGCATCTTACACACTGGTTTAGAATCCCTGTTGTTAACTTCGTAGACATTATTTTCTTAAATATCAGAGACGGAGTATGCATACCACATAAAGCAAAACTTTGCTAAGCTATTGATAGCTGTTAAATGCCTCAATTTTGGTGCATGTCTAAGCAGTATATGGACTTTTAAAAATTCTGTTACTGACTGTGGTGTCAGGAAGCTATCATGAGAGGGTGCCCCTGCAAGTATAGTGGAGCATTCACTGCAGTGTGCTTTTATGGGCTCTGAAGTCAAAGGGTGCTGAGGAGACCCTTTTGCCACTGCCGACTATTTTATAAATGCCGAGGCAGCAAAGGGTGTTTATTTTTCCCACATCTGTTTTGGGCTCATCCTTTGTGACATTGTTTGCTGGATGCTGTTTCCTTTATGCTTCCCCTGAGATGAGGGGTCGAGTTTGCACTGTTTCAATGTATTTGTGGAAACAGTGAATGTCAAATATTTTACATTTAGTTCAGTCTTTCAATGCTTTTGGATACCTTTCCGCTTGAATTATGCCTTCCAGAGTGCATTTCACAAGCTTGCATAGAAGGGGAGTTGTTTTCTTTTTCATAGACTTTACACGTATTGTCCTGTTTTCAAAACAAGTTACATCTGTTGGACTGCAGGGGACATTAGTAATAATGAAATCTTGGGGACAAAAAGGCTGACTTCAAGTTGTGGGTGCTAAGTATTATTTTAAGACGCCTTCTGTACAAGCTGTTGCCTGTCCTCTGTACAGCATCCATGTACCTTGGGATGCAGGGAGATTGCTCTCGTGCAAAAGCAATGCCACATTCTGTTAGACTGCGGTGATAATGGCATTCATGTGGACTATCTAGCAATTCCTGCTCTGTGGTGCCTTGTAATATCATCTGCTAGATCACCAATGCAAAGCTTTGTATTTATCACTTATTGTATTGTTGCTTGTGTTATCTGTAGAGATAGTTTCAAATAAAGATAGTTGGGAGGATCACCTCACACTAACAGTACAGGGGTCAGTGAGATAATGTACACAGTTTCTCAGAACTCCTGGTACACTGTATTTAAAAAAACTGCAGTTACAGGTTTTAACACAACTTCTCTTTGAATTTTGAATTTTTGAAGTTGAATTTAAAGGTATTTTATATCTTAAAATATGAATATACCATGTTTATCCATCTGTATTTGTTACTTTCACTTTGAGTTTCTTCATGGGATCAGATGATATGAAGAAAATGAATATTTTTCTCCGGATTTTTAAAGAGTATTTTAGAGTTCGAGACCAGCCTGGTCTACAAGAGCTAGTTCTAGCACAGGCTCCAAAGCCACAGAGAAACCCTGTCTCGAAAAACCAAAAAAAAAAAAAAAAAAAAAAAGGATTTTATATTCTCTCTTAATATGTAGAGTAACATTAAGTGAAAGAAGTCAGCAGGAAACAGCATTTTTATTAACAGGGTTGGCTTCCCTAGCATGGGGCACAGAGGATGAGATGATCATTGAGAGTGCTGCTGGAAAGAAAAATAAAATAAAAAAAAAAAGCCTTCAGCCATTTAAAGCAAGCTAGATGATACAGCTGCCCAAAATGTAAACTTTGGTGTTATGTAAGATAACATCATTCGCTTGACAAATGTCAAGAAACAATACTTTAGCCAGGCGTTGGTGGCGCATGCCTTTAATCCCAGCACTCAGGAGGCAGAGGGAGGCTGATCTTTGTGAGTTCGAGACCAGCATGGTCTACAAGAGCTAGTTCCAGGACAGGCTCCAAAGCGAGAAACCGTGTCTCGAAAAACCAAAAAAGAAAGAAAGAATACTTTAAATGGGCAAGTAGAAATTTCATCTGAAGAGTCAAAAAGGAGAGTTATTAGCTTTAGGATTGATCATTTCTGTATGAAGAGTAGGAGAGCAAAGGGACTTTGTAGGGCAACCGTTACTGAATAAGGCATGATACTGAAGTATATTTGCATTGATTTGTGGATATGAAGCACACAGGGTTTTTTCAGTGGCTTTGGTAAACCCAAAGTTTGCATTTTGAATTAGATGGAAGGTTATTTTGAGGTAAAATATTAATTGAACTAATATGAGAGTTAAGAAAAGTAAGATACCATAGTGTCCATGAAAGGATAAATCACCAGAGCAGATGGAAAATAATAATTTAAGAAAAAGTGTCTCACTCATGATTCAGGCAGTCAGAGGCCTGCAGTGTTTTGATAACTCTGAGATCTTTCATCCATCTGAAAGTCATACTCAGAAAAGCAGGTGGCATAGATCTAGGCTCTTTAATTTCCTTGGGTTTTAGAAAAGCTATCTCAGAGAAACACACACCACACGTATCTTCCTGAAAGCATGAGTCACCATCCAGAGAACCTCAAATGGTTGTCGGATCTTGTGGGCAGACTATATCTCATGGTGATGACACAGAACTGGTGTGACTATGCTCTATCATCTGTCCTTGGGCATGACTGCGTCTTTTTACAGAGTACCTTGTGTGGTCTCTCATCAATAATCCTATGCAACACCCCTTCACTGTTGTCCTGTCCTGGGACCATCACTTTAAATGTCAGCTCATTTGCATTGGAGTTCACATCGTGACACTCTCCTCCTTAAGTCACTATGATTTTTTTCTTTGTGGTATTAGAAACAGGATTGCTTTTTCTCCAGCTCTGTTTTGTGATTATTTTGCATCTTAATAGTCTCTAAAGTAACTGTAGATTGAAAAATATACCCTTTAGAGATTTAATTTCTGATAGTCACAAGAATCTTTACTTTTAAATATTTCATTGAACTTGAAGGACTCTGGTGACATTTTATTGAAAAAATTTCCATCCATTTAACCTTATTATGTATACATGTCTATGTCCATGATGGACGAGAACTGGAGCCAAATATATCCCTCTTTCTTTAGTAGGCTTGCTATTTTTGTCATGTTGCCTTGCCTTATGTTCAAAACAAAATGCATCACGATTAGTTTAGACACATTCACTGTCATGATGAAATAATTAAATTCAGAAAAACATACTTAATATTGTTATTAGTGTGTGTGCATGCGCGTGTGCTCACATGTGTGCTGGACTACACAAGGAGGTCTGCATGCTAAGGTGTGTGTGTGGAAGCCACAGAAGACCTTTGTGGTGTCATGTCTTTTCTTCCACAATTCTTTCTTTAGGAAATGTTTTATGTATTTTTTTTCTGTGTGTTGGTGTTTTAGCTGCATGTATGTCCACGTGAGGGTGTTGGAACCCCTAGACCTGGAGTTACAGACAGTTGTTCAATGCCATGTGTTTTGAGAATTGAATCTGGGTCCTTTGAAAGACCAGTGCTCATAACCACTGGGCCATCTCTCCAGCCCCTCTTTTTGCTTTCATACTTGCTCCAGGAATCAAACTCACATTGTCAGGCTTATAATTTTGGGTGGCAAGTGCCTCACCCACTGAGCCATCTTGCCAACCGCCCATAGATAATGTCTTTTAAATATTGAGTGTCACATTTTCATCTGATTAGCTCACAGGTGTTTCAGAAATGGACTAGATAGCACTGGTTTTCTCAAGGAAACTTTCAGCATTACATTATTTTGAAACATTGGTGAGGAACAAATAGCCCTGGTGATGCCTGACGTGTGGAGTCACACCACTGGAAGCCACATGCTAGCTCTGCTTGGGAGCTGTAGATTTCTTACGGAAGCACGTGTAGTGTTACTCATTGTGAGCATGTTGGGACAAGAATGAAGTGACCCACACAGTCTAATGCGCATCAGATGGGATTTGTGCTGTCAGTTAAGAAAAACTGGGAATGTGAAAATGGTTACAAACATAAAGAGAAAGACAGTACCAGAACTTCAGTATCTACTTTCTCATTATTATGACGTTTTGCTAATGTATTACCAATGTATTAAGAAGTTTAGAAAAAGCTGTCAGTCACTTGTGCACTGGGGTTTATTTACATGCACTAAACTCCTTTTGCTCTTAGCTGATGCTCACAAAGTGTGGTGGGTGAAGAAAGAAGGGCATATTTAGGGTACGTGCAAGCATGTTGGATGACAGGGATTCAGTTAGCTGGATGGTGGCTGCTGGCTCAGGGAGCATGCCAAGACAAAGTGGTCCTAATGTCAAGTGAATATACTGGGTCCTCACTGAACTGTATCAAAATGCAAAGAGAGCAGTCAGCTCTCATTCAACACAATGCAAACCTACCAAATGCCAGGGAAGATTGGGGAGTGCTGAATGAGAGCAGGAGATTGCTTTGTGTTTTTAAATGCAGCTCTAACCTAGTAAGTGCCAGAGGAAGAAGAAGGAGAACAAAGAGCGGGTCTTCACATGTGAGGAGCTCGCAGCCCAGAGAGAACGAGACTAGCACATGAGTCAATATTATACAGTGCAGAGGGGTCTTATCAAATGCTCTGGGGACACAGCCAAGGGAGGCACGGAGTTTACAGAGGATCGCTGGGGTTTCACAGACGATGTTAAGAAAGCACTGTTAGGTGGGAAGGGAAAACTCTCTATGGAAAGCTGCCTCTCGCAGGGTCCCGTTTTGAGCCTTGAAGTAGCAGGCCTATTTGGGCTGAAGAATCAGCTGAGGCCTTTTAAGCCAGAGCTTGGAATATGATTAAGAAACCACTCCATGTCTGTCATTTTAGAAATCAGGATAGGCATTCTCTGCATACATCTCCCAAAGAACTCGTGGAAAAATTGTCATTCTTACCAAATGTGGATGAATTTTAGGTGCTTGTGAAGGAGTTTATTTGGTTTTTCTCTCTTTCTTAGATGCTACCATAACAAAGCCACAATGAAGCTATTTTGTTTAAAGTGGAAAAATGATGGAGAGTGAAAGTACCATCCCCTCAGCTTCATGCCCAAGAAAAAAAAATAGAATAAAAGATTTTTGTTTCACTCGATTATGTGGTTCATTCATAAAAATCGGTGCACGGATGGTGGTAAATCCACCCTTTCACCACTAATTCTCCTCTTTGCCCTTCGTGTACCGTGGAGCACATTGTTACTGGTGTGTATTTTATGACGTGCTGAGCCTGGCTCTGTGGATGAGCAGCTTCCGAGCATGTTCAGAGACCACAGCCCTGGCCACCCACATCCTTCCGCTCACCTGTCCTGCAACTCCCTTAAATGCAGACCCTGCTTTCAGGCTGTCAAATTCAGGCAAAGAAAAATACATAAAGCCTCTTCTTGGAATCATCAGATTGCAAATGCAGAGTTTCTTAATACAGGTTTTCTTGCTTTAGGGTGACTTTGACAAAAGATTATCTGATTAGGGTTAGGGTTATATCCACTTTCTTAGAAAATACAATCACTGGTCTCATCACTGCCTGGTGGACACTAAGTAAGCAGCCTCTTAATTACACCTAATAAACCTTTTAAAAAGTCAGGACATCTTTAGCATGTGTCCTAAAGACTAGTTTCTGCATGTCTCAGGGTGTCATTGGTCTTGGAGGTCAATTAACTTGTACATTATTTATTTAGATCGCTTCCACTATCTACCCATCAGCATATTTAGATTTGGGAGAAGCAGAGCAGTAGGCAGTTGCTGTTCAGTTGGTTAAAGTATTTACATACAACTGGTAGAGTTGGACTGTTAGTATATCAGTGATAGCTTCTGCTTACTTTACTTTCTCTAGTAGGTGTGCACACTCCCATCGAGCTTAACAATAGATTGGGTCTTGAGAGAGTTGTAATTAGATTCTTATTAGAGGCATCTGAAACATCTAAAACAATCTTGCAATTAGATTCTTACTCAAAGCATCTAAAACACCCCCCAAAATAAAAGCAATGCAGTCATTTAGTGCACTCGCACAGAAAGTAAATCAGCTTTGAAATATTACTTACTCACACAGAAAATAAATCAACTCACTGATCGGTCAAGAGCTGTGGATTGAGATTTGAGCTCTTTTTTCTTTAAAGATTTATTATATATACAGTATTCTGCAGAAGAATGGTCCAGATCTCATTACAGATGGTTGTGAGTCACAGTGTGGTTGCTGGGAATTGAACTCAGCACCTCTGGAATGAACAGCCGATGCTCTTAACCTCTGAGCCATCTCTCCAGTCCCTAGCTTTGCTTCAGTGGCACAATCATTTAACACACTCACACAGAAAGTAAATCAGCTTTTTGTTTTTTATTCTGACTTCAGCTATGAGGAGAAAGTTTTATAGACACTGTCTCATGCTCTACCCCCAGTTAAATAAATAGTAATAAAATTGAAATTTCTTTCTACTGTGCCTTGGCTGAAAATCTTGACCTTCTGAGAATGTCTGAATTCTTTTAACATAGTTTACTGTATTAACATGCATATCCTCTTTTGAAGTTGTGTCTGGGTTAGGAAGTCCCATTTAGTTATGTGTGCCTGATGTTGCAGGGAGGGTGAGCTGAGAATTTAGGTCCCAGTAACCATCTGCCTAAGCACACGGGACACTGTGTTAAAGTGCCCTGTAACAAAAGGTGTAACCAACTTTTGGTGTGCCATGCTTGGAGTCTCTGGAATGTCATTCCGTTAGTTCTAGAAATGCAGGGGGAGGCACGGCACTACCAAAGCACAGCCTCGTCATTACGTATTTTCTGTGTAACATAAGCTCTGTTTCTCTTTGTTTTCTCCAAAGGCGTTTAAACAGAAATAACCTTCAGTTGTTTCCTGAGCTGCTGTTTCTTGGGACTGCGAAGCTCTACCGGCTGTAAGTAGACACAAGTGTTCCCTGTTGCTTTTGGTTGACCTTGTGTTTTATTAATAGATTTGTGGGTGTTTTCTTGCGCTTTCCTGGAATCCATGTGTTAATAGATTCCTAGATTGAAAGTTTGCTCTTTTGCTTTTTGAAGGAAATAGAAGATCTTTGGTGGTTCCAGTGGCTTTGTTTATGTAGCATTTTGTGGCTTAATTGTTTGTTATTGCATGTTTTTTGGTTTTGATTATGTGGTGATGGAGGGGTTTGCCTTGTGCTCAATAGAAACTGAATTTTTAAGAGGAATATTACTTATTACTAGTGGTCTTTCATTTAAACAGTGTTTCCTGTAAATTTGGGTTCTTTATGTTAGCTTTTCTGGTATTGTTCTGATACTTGAGGAGCCACATTTATTAGTCTGTGCATATTATCTATCCTAAAGCATTTAAAGATGTAAATTTTCTCATAAGAGTTTCTTTAGCCAGAATTACGAATTCTGTAGTGTCAACTGCTAGGAGGCAAGGCTTTCATATCAGATTATCTCACAGGCTGTTGGGGGAAGTTGTTCTTTTAAAAAAGCACATTGTGAGTATTAGGTGGGATCAGTTTTTCCTCCCAGGAATGCTTGATCACTGACCTAATGCGTAATAGTGAAAACACGTTTATGAAAGCTTTGAAAATTAGACTGTTCAGCTGTGTGCATGGTTTTGCACAGATGGCAGATATGCCACAAATGTTGGAAAAGATAAATACCAATGATTATCGATGTTCACGTATGCTGTGAAATGACGGCTGGGATCTACAGAGTAAGTAAGTTGTCTGGAGTGGCCCCACCTGGAGGTTGGGGAAGCCCCATATGGAAGTGTTTGTAGAGAAAGTGAACACATTGCTTTTTTTCCGAATTCGATTTTGTAGGCAAAGCTTTGTAGCCTACAGGTTCAGTGTTGTTGTTATCAATTCCAGCAGTGCATATGTGTGCATGGGGGGGGGCAGGGAGGTGGGGGTCCTCTCGTACTCTTCCCCACTCAAAACAGGATGTCTGTGAGGTCAGTTTTCCTGATACTTCATTTCACAATACAAAGATCTCTCCCAGCTGATCCCCACCCCCTGCCAAACACACATACCTTCTCTTTCCTGACATCACTTCCCTTAGGAGAATCAAAACCACCGTCTGCGTTTCTCCTGTTTGTGAGCTCTGCAGCTTAACTGGCATGATTTCAGTGCAGTTGTAAAAGTCAAAGAAGCTTCTCTTAACAAATGATCTTGAAGGGCTACTTATTCCAAGAAGTAGGATGTAGCCTTCCATAAAATTATAATACATACATACATATCAGTTGAAACATATTTAAATAGTTGCACTTAGTGGCATAATGTCCAGGTGTATTTAGTGTCGCCCTTTATGTTTTAATTGTTGCGGGTAATGAAAAAAACTTGTAAGGATTTTAAAACTAACATCCAATGACCCGGCAGGTCTATGACTTTGTCAGCAGTGTGCGTACAAAAACAGCACACAGTGTCTTTGAAGTGCACTTTTTGTTGTTTTGTTTTGTTTTGTTTTTTCTTTATATACTGCAGAAATGGAATGGCTATGGTCTGTTACTAGTTGTACTATGAAAAACGTAAAATGTAACCTCACATTTTCTCCAAGAAACAAGAGTGTTTCGTGTCTTCTTGAGAAGTACTTGGAGTGATTTCCCAAGGAGTTGTTTCATGACTTAATGCACTGTAGAAGTCCCCAGCAGCAAATTATACCATTTGGCATTTAGACCTCTTTGACAAAAGCACATAGTGGAACAAAGAAATTTCTCCTTAAATTTTAAGATTTTACACTTTTCTGGAACTTCACTATGATGGAACGTATGAAAGGTCTGAGAAGTGAACCAAGGAGGAGTAGACCCACAAGACTGGGACAGAGTTTTCGGATTAATTGAAGGCATGTTCAAAAAAGGGAAGGGGCAGCTAAAAAACATACTTGGGATATTTATGTGCCTGTCTGGCACAAATCATTTTCCCCTGAGAATATAGAAGCTAAATATGTTTATCATTCGTACCTATACTTATAATCCATATATAAATATCTTAGTTTTCCTAAGTCTAGCATGGCATCATGCTTAATAATGACAGAGCATCTCTATGTGATGACTGACAGTTTTTTTTTAATAGAAGTATATACTTTCGTCTCCTATCTTTCCCTCCCACGCTCCCTCTCTCCCTCCCATCTTTCCTTCCAGACTCCCCTTTCTCTCTCATTTGTCTTCCATCCTGTAAGCCACGACACCCTAGAACATACTCTATAGCATATGCTAGCTTTGGTCCGCACCAGTTCTCTCGCTTCAGACTCCTAAATGGCGAACCGCCGTCATAGGAGTGTGAGTATTGCCTGCACATTCACATCAGCAATATTTTTGCTTTGAGTTGAGGATCCTATGCGTCACAAGAATGAGACAGATGTGAGTGAATTGTTAATTGTAGGATTCCTCTAGAGAGGAAAAGTTATGAGCTAAACTTTTTAAATGATACTACCAGAGAAATGAAACAACCAAATTAAGAGTCTTCAGGAAGCAGAAAGACAAAGATCTGATTCCTACCCTTGGGCTCGTATATCTATGAAGGCCAAGGATGTAGGTTCATTGCTTTTTGCTTTTTCACATCACATCATACAGGTGTCTAGTTGCTCACCTGAAATAAATATGGTAGTAGATGGAAAAATGAGTTCAAATTCACGTTCAAAAGTACTGTCTGGAATGCTTCTTCAGAAAGAATCATTGTATTGAAGGGTGAGTAAGGAAGGGACATAAGAATTCTGACAAATAACAGGGAAGGAATATTAGCATAAAGAAAATATTTGTCTAGTTACTCAATGTGTATCTTTAAAGACATCTACTGTTGCCCGGCTGAATAAAATAGTAGAGCCATGCCTATATACAGCACCAGCAAAAAGCTCTTGTAGAATTTATTTTTCTTCATAAATTATGCTAATGAATATCTACTTCTTAATTTTTACTTATTGCATATTTTATTTAACGTATTTTCACTATATATTACTAGTCAAGAAAGATAACCAGTTTAAAATATACTTTATCAGCTGGTATTTGTTTTCAGCATTGTTAGCTTATATGAAAACTATCTTGATACATTGGACATTATATAGATTTCTGTTAGATTTTTGTAATGAATAGTCATCATTTGACTTTTGGCTGAAAATGAGATGCCGGTCACACATGCATTTTGCAGACTGTAAATGTGATATAAAAGCAAAAGGGGGTACACTGTATATGAATTATGATTTGATACGGTTGATTGCTGCTAGCGGCCAAACATGCTTTCCTTTGCTGTCTGCTCCAATTTCTCCTTGGAGGGGCTGAGAGAGCACTGCATGTTCAGGTCAAGATGTTTGCTCAGAAATAGTAGTACACTCACAGCTGCGTTGGCTGGGGCAGGAGACTAGTTTAAATAGCATTACCATTTATCCAGTCCATTAACAGAACTCTGTAAAATAATCCCAACTCTGTGTAAACTACAGGACAGTGTAATAAAATTACAAGCCCTTGTTGACAGATGGGAGGTGTAAGTAGAGGGAAAACACAGGATGATAGGGTGAAGGTTAAAAGAGACAGCACCGTCTCCCTGCCTTCTACAGGGAGACTCTCTCCTCCCCTTTGCGCCTCCAATTCTGAGGTTTTGCGTTTTTATGATCCACCTAAGAGTGGAGGAAAGTTCTTTTCAGGGCAATCTGGAGCTAGTTAACTGAAACAGCCTGTGGTGGAGTTTGAAGAGGTTGGCCACTGGGGACGGAACCCAATGAACAGCACATGTAAAACTCAGATAAGCCTGTCCGGCAAGGTAGCTTGCAAGTGTGCGATGCTCCATTTCCCGTCTGAGTTTGCAGCTGCTCATTCAGGCTCACTTGAGAGGAATTTCACTGATGGTACCATGAGTAAGCATCTGATTGAAAATGTTTGTTTTGTGGTTTCCAGTTGATTTCTTTGAGTATTACTATACTTACCCAGACATCTAACCGGAGTTTGCATGTCCAAGGCACTTTACAGAAACTTATCTTTCTCTAGTATCTTCCAAATCCCAAAGAATACAACAAAATAAACTATATCTACCTAAGTCCTCGTGGCACACTTTATTACACTATTTTTGAATAGAAGTTTTATTTGTGGTTCTGAAGTAGGAATTATTCCTCAAGGGGTTTGAGGCCTACCAACTTCCTGAGATTACACATGTTAAAGCCAAATGTTCAATGCTTTTTTTTTTTTATGGCTAGTGAACTCTTATTGAGGATGAATAGATTTTTTTTTCACTGCTTAAATTGATTGGTCATGTGGCAGCCCTTCTCTTAAGAAACCTCAAATTGTCAGAATACTTTCGGATCACTATAGTCAAGGGAAACTTTAGAAAGGAAAGTGTGGGCTTTGTTGTTGTTATACTAAGGTAACAAATCAATTTCTCTAGTGTAACAAACACGCAACTAAGCTGTCTTTATTTCAGTTTTCCTTGCCTTCATAGCACAATTCTTCTCTGATTTCGGTAGTTTCAAGAAAAGAATGTGCTGTTGTAAATAAAACTTTTAAACTCAGAAAAAGAAAACCATGTTTATATTTGCGAATTATAATCTGTTTTGTTTTATAATTGTGCTTATCAATATTCTCTGTGAATATATTATGAAAATGATTTAATATCCCCACAAATCTGGTGTGAGACTTGACCCTTGTGAGGTCTCAATAACTGATGTATTGAATTAAGTCTCTGTTGGGTTCCGAGTTTGCAACTTGAATGAGCAAGTGGTAACTCTGGGAAGGCATTATGAATTATGGAAAACCGAATTTAATTTAAGAGATAACTTGACTAATTAAATGCTTGGTTCCCTTGGGTTTTCTAAACATTGAATGGTTTCAGTAGACACAGTGCAATCAAAATGATACCCCTTTTATTTTTTCATTTAAGCAAAATATACCTTAGTTTGAGGCAATGTTATACTTATGTACAACTAACCTTGTTTTGGGAAGTCAAGAGAGTCTCATTAGGATTCCTGTAGTCAAACATAAAGGCAGAATACGACAGTGGAGCCGTGTAAAAATTCCTCTTGAATTAATTTCTGCCAGCTCTGATTAAAGTGTGGGCCACTAGAGGTGTCAGGTGCCATAGTTTCCTGCTTCATTTTACTCTTGGCCTGTTTGCCCCTGCCACAATAAATCTGACTTTGCCTGTGCAGGAATTGCAGGTTACAGTTGCTACGGTTACCATTGTCCCGACTGGGATCATTACTCTTGGAGGGAGCCACAGTGATGGCTACCTCTGACTTCACTGCTGAGTCTGCCTGAGAGTCTCAGGTGCTGAGTGAGTGTGAAAGTTCTGCAGGAAGAGCCCTTCTGTCCTGTCGCGCAATTGGAAAGCACGGTGTGTGCTGTGAATTGAAACTTGGGTGAGGGATCCCATTGACGGCTTATGTGTGAAAACACAGAGCCTCAAAGACAGAAAGTGTAGAAGGCTTAACTTCCAGTAATTAAAATGCCAGCCCTTTATTAAGTAACATACTGCTTGTTTTTACTTGGCCTGAGAGACTGGTTTTGCCACTAGATATACACAAGAATTTAAGTTTAAAAAATTACCATTGAAATATTTGTTTAAATGATATTTATTTTCTTATTTATTTATTTACTGACTGTCTGGCTGACTTGTTGAGACATCTCAGTAAGAAGCCATGTCTGGCCTGAAATTCACAATGCAGACAGGACTGGCCCGGAACGGTGACACTCTTCCTGCCTCAGCCTCCCAAGTACTGCAGTGGCTAACCAGAGTGCACCACCATTTCAGGTATCAAAGGCTAAGAAAATGTTATAAGGGTACCTGTATATAGTTCAAAGCAACCATTGCTACAGATCAGCAAAACGATGCTAAACAAATTATTCAAAAGCACCACTTCTGATTTTTTTTTAAAAAAGCAACATATTTGTAGAAGGAGTTATATGTCACAAATCTAATGAAATTAAAGATTGTAATTAAGATTATCCCAACTTGATGTTATAGCTTTTCTTCAAAGAGGTAGCAAGTAGCTTTGAACAAATTTCTGTGACACCTGCCACGTGGGGTCTGTCTGTGAAATCTGACAGAGTGCCCAGCACCAGAAAGCCTACAGCAAGGAGGTTGCTCAAAATCTGCTTAAAAAATGTTACCTTTGCCATACGTATGCCTTTAATCATTACATTACCTGCCCCCGTGAGTACTCATGGTATTCTGCTTTGGCTTTGGAGAACACTATAATATGAGAGGAAAATTTGGCGTGTTGTATAACCTTTACATGGGAAGTCATATTTAAGCCTCAGCTTTAACTAATATGTACATTAGAACCTAGGGAATTCATCGAGAATCATAAGGTTTCCTGAAGCATGTATTTACATGTCTGGTTTTCAACTCCCCAAAATATGTCTCTCTCTCTCTCTCTCCATATATATATATATATATATATATATATATATATATATATATACACACACATATATGTAATTTTTAAACCTAGGTTATGAATTATTGAGTTGTCATGGCAATCACAAGATTGTAATTTGGGAACTAGATTCTATATACATTTTATCATATATATATATGTACTGATGGAATTAAGCAATGCTGAAGGAGTTTTAATGCATGTACATGTTTACATTGTATTTTTGTTCACTGAAATCAAGTTGATTTGCCTCTGAAGAAAGTGCTTTGAAGTATTGTATAGGTTACATTGAAAATCTGGGATTTATTTTTGTCTCAGAAAGCCACTTGCTTCCGGAGTCAAGTTTTCTTACCAGTGAAATTGGAAGGATCATATTATCTACTCTCTGGGAGATATCACAAGTTTCATTTGGATTCTATATTCAAAGTCAGCTTTCAAGGAGGGTGAAAATTCTGTTTCTGTTGTTATTAATATCTCATTGCAAGCACAGTGAAGACAAGCCGCGCCCCTGCAATTTCCCCCCAGTCAGCCAGGTTCCTGAAGCTATCGCTTCACCTTGCACTCCATCTTCGGTTCAGTAACTGGTAGACAGGGGGCTGGAGAGATGGCTCAGTGGTTAAGAGCACTGACTGCTCTTCCAGAGGACCCGGGTTCAATTCCCAGCACCCACATGGCAGCTCACAACTATCTGTAATTCCTGTTCCAGGTAATTACACACCAATGCACATAAAATAAAATTAAATAAATCATAATAAAATATTTTTTTAATAAAGGGGGTACAGCTCAGTCGTAGAGCATTTGACTGCAGTAACTGGTAGACATACAAAGTCAGCTGGTCATTCCAGCGTCATGCGCTGACACAAGCTGTACACCTGTACCGCTTCATTCCTCTTGACTGCAGGTTTGTCAGAGTCAGGGTACTCTTAATGAGCTCTTATCTCGCTCTCCCAGTTGATGGTGAAATGAGTTTTAAACTTCACAAATAAAATGGATCAGGGTAGGAACAAGTTAAATATGTTAGGTCACGTTTGAATTGCTGCTTTGATGATGTGTCTTCCTGGATGAGAAAGTGAAGGGAAAATAGATACTGAGTAAAGTCTTTCAAGAATCTCAGAAAAGATTCTGAGAATGTCTTCCCACTTCACATCAGTTCCTTGCTTTAGGGTCATTTTCACTACTAGTGAAAATATCTATCTTAATTAAGACAATATGGTATTTCACTCACAGTATTTTCTCATAAAGTTTTGATAATAAAGTCTGGGGCATTGTCCTCTGTATTTTAAAGCTCATGTGTGGTTTTAAATGTATTTTTAAGATATTTGGTTTTTTTTTCAAAATGCAGTAAAAACTGCAAACACTTTTTAAGCACTGTTTTGTAATGAAATGAATCGAGTCAGGAGATATTGTTGTTTTCCTCTGCTCTTGTGCTAGTGCTGCTATTTCTCAGTGTTCACAGGCTGTAGTCAGGTATGTGGTACCTAATCACCCGTGTTCCATAACCACACTATTTCTTCTTCCCTGACATTTTTTGGGGGAAGGGTTGTTCTTTAGATATTGTGAGAAATTGTGATTTAGGAAATCTTTGGACAGAAGTTGAAAAGGTGAGTCGCAGAAAAGGAAGGGAGAGAGAGAGAGGGAGGAATGAAGAAAGAAAGAAACAAAGAGAAAGAGAGAGAAAGAAAGAAAGAAAAAGAAAAGAAAAGAAAGAAAAGGGTTGCCTTCAACATCATCCACACCAGGGCATATTATGTGGTGTAAAATGATTTTAGGAAAATATCCCTACTTGGAATGACCCCCAAATGAATGTTTATGGCTGAGTTTAGCAACTCGATTTAAGTGTTTAAAATAATCTGAAAGAAAGGAGAAATAAGCTAAGTCTGGAAGAAGAATGGGGGAAAGATAGCTTTGCTCCATCACTATAGGTTTCTTCTTGAAGTGAAAGATTAAAGCTTGTTGTGAATAGCCGAGTGCAGCAAGGAGGAAAGTTGATCGCTGCCCCTCCAACTGCTCCAACTGATTGAAAAAAAGACTAATTTAAAGTTCTGTTTGTTCTATGTCTCAAACCACCAGAATTCTCGTTTAGGACCGGAGGAATGCTCCAGAGGAAAAGAATCCAAGGATAAAAAGTCATTGCAAGCCAACAATTGTTCCTAATCCTCACAAAATGCTGGAGAAATTAAATTTATTCTTTATTGCTCACAGTGTTACCTAGGTCACTAGGCGATGGGAAAATTGGACTGGGAGTCGAGTAGGCGCAAGCTTTGTTTTGTGTCTGGATGTTTAACCTTAGACACTACAAGGCATCTTAGAGTGTTGTGGGAACTAAGTTCAGAGCCTTTACACCGAGACTTTTATTACCCTGGATTTATAACAGGCTGTGCTGTCAGGAGATGAAAATGGTGTGTGTACATTGCAGTGTTAAATGATCATTTAATTAACACCTAAGGGGGGGGGGAACCTTGTGAAATTCTTAGCAGCTTTCACTGCTGGTTTCCTGGGAGGTTTTAATATCCGAGTTTCATTGAAATTTTTCTTTCTAAGTAGAGACACAATAGACATGATAAACTTTTTAAGGAAGACAAACAGTTTAACCTTGACCCCCTCTTTTTCTGTAAGAATAACTGAAATTCAATTTTCAATGTGGAATGCTTATTTAAAAAGTTTCTAGACTAATAATTTAAAATACATCTTAATTAAACATTTTGGGTAAAGATTTCTAAGTTTGTAAATGTGTAAATATATCAATACTGGTTAAGTCAGAGCCTAAACTTTTGACTACAAAATAATACAAATTACCATCATTTATAAATACATAAATTTATTTAAATTGCTTTCTAAAATTTTGACTACAGAGCAATCAAAGTTATCAATCAATCTCAAATAGTTTCATAAATTTGGAGTGTTACTTTGAAACATTTTTTTCTTTTAATTTACCGTATATGTATTGTTTTATAAGTCTGGCTCAAAGTAGGTACTTAGACGTTAGAAAACTTTATGGCAAAAAAGTACGTTATTTTATTGCAGTTACTCTGGAGACAGCTACTGCTTTGATGACAGTTATATATAGACAATAGAGCAGAATAATGCCATTATCCTGAAAGTTCTAAATTACCTCACTAAAATATCGAGCGAGAGCTCTCAAATATCTTAATTCTCTCTTGCTCTTTTATGAGACCGTGACTAAAAAGGAATGGTCGTCTGCAAGATGGTTAACATGGGAAGTGCAAAATGTGCTGTGAGGAGCTGCAGCTTGCTTGCTGACACTTTAAAGACGCGTTTAAAAATGTGTATGAACTTTGCTCATTTAATCTAGGCATGCATTTCAATCTGAACATGTGAAACTTTGAAGGTTTTTACCAAATTGTATGCTGACACAGTAAAATGTTTCTTAACGTTTTCTAGGAATTACCATACTATCATAATGTGGTGTAATGTTAAAAATGTTATTGTATTTATTATTGTCAGCTGTGTGGGTATGTGTCTATCTGTGTGTGTATGGATGTACACACACTCAGTTCTATGACCTGCGTGGAAAGGTTCTAGGAAAACGTTGGAGTTGGTTCTTTCTTCTACTTTTTGATACAGCTTTTCTCTTCGTGGCTGCTGTTCTGAGTACTTCAGACTTGCTGGCCTTTGAACTTCCCACTGTGTTGTAGGAGACTGCTTGTTTGTTCCCAGCTGCCCAGGACTGAAATAATTACACAGAAACTATATTATTTGCAATACTGTTTTGCCAATAGCTTAAGCGTATTTCTAGCCAGCTCTTATATGTTAAATTAACCAATTTCTATTAATCTGTATATCGCCATTGGAAAGGTTCCATTGTGTCTGTCTCTTGCGGACGGCTACATGGCTTCTACTGACTCTGCCTACTCTCTCCTCTTCTGTCTGTTTGGAACTCCTGCAGTGCCCTATCCTGCTAAGCCACTGACCGAAACAGATTTATTCATTATCCCATAAAAGCAAAACATAGACAGAATGACTTCCTACACCACCACTGGACCAGTCTCTGCCTCCCATTTCTCTGCCTAGAGCATACTGGGATTATAGATGTGAGCTATGATATCAGGCTTTCTTTGCATTCTGAGGACTGAATTTAGGCTGTAGAAGGCACTATTACTTTACAAACCATCTTGCTAGCCACAATGGGGCTTTTCTAAGCACCTCCTTTTTTTTTTCTTGCCAAAACAAAAAGATTTAACCCTTTCTATGCACTTATTTTTAACTCTCAGGGTTGGCTTAGAACTCTCATGTGGCAGAGGAGAGGATGCTCTTGAACTTCTGATACCCAGCTTCCACACTAGTGTGCTGGGATTACATCTGGTGTATACAGTGCTGGGGAGGTAACCCAGAGCCTCCAGCATGCAGAGCAAGCACTCTGTTATCTGAGTCTCATGCCCAAGTACTCATCCAACTTAATTTTAAATCAAATATCCAAAAGCGAACCTATTTTGTACATTATTCACAGTAGAAGACCTTGAGAATTGAGTGCTCTTAAAATCACTTAAAGTCACCCTACTTTGAACAGAGATATGTTCTCATTTAAAAAACACTGCTGGGTGTTTGGGGGTTAGGGTTATATGTTTTCATTACTTTGATTCAAAGAATGACTTTAATATACAGAAATCTTTTTATTCCCCAGGATAGTTTGTTTTCTCAGATTTTATTCATAGACATAACTAGGAAACTGCTGAGATTTTCCTTGCCTTTGTACAAGAATCTACCTATTGGTCAGGGTAGTCAGAATATCAAAAACATGAAAGTGTAAGAGACATAAACCTGACTACTAATATAATGAGTATCTAGTGTATAGGAGTTGATGGAGTTTTCTCTGTCACCTGTAGTTCTAGGATGGCCAGGTGGTATGTGACGAGATTCATGACCCACATACTAAGAGGTGGATATGGATATACTGAGAGTGAGAGAAAGATTTTGTGCATGTCAGATCCCTTAACAAATAAATATCGTTTGGAATTATAGGAAACAATTTAGCTAGACAAAAGCTTGTTTTTATACTGAGAAAGTCACAGTTAAAATTCCATATACTAGCCATTTTGAAGCTCTTTTTAGATCTAAAAAGGATTCCAATTTTCCTTTCAGGTAATCTCAGTTTGTACCTTAAAAAATAGAAATATTTCTTATATATATAATTATGTTGTATACAAATGAGCTTGGTACTCGCTCAGTGTTTTGGAGTCAGGAGATAGGATATCCAGCCATGCTCTGTATTGTCTCTGGCAGTGATTACTTTAGTTAGAATTAACTTCTGTACTGTATCAATTTATTCTTTCAGGCGTTGAAGACTTACGACTTTTGAATTTCCCATTATTTGTTACCATTATCATATATATAACTATATAACAATATATATACATACATATATACATATACATATACATATATATATATATATATTTTTTGTTGTTGCTTAGAAATTCCCCACACATCATTTTGGGCTCTTACCTTGTCTCCTAACACAGAAGTACATGTAGCCTCCTCCATTGAATTTTACCTCCATCAAGTCTTTTTAAAACTCTAAACTTTCTGCCCCACTTTCATTGTAACCTACCAGTTATGAGTGCACACTCTTTATGCATTACTGGCTTTGGAAGACTTAATGGATAACTCTGGAAATGTTACTCAGTTACCTGCCCCAAGCTTCAAGTTTATGTATAAAGCAAGGACATTTTTAGAATGACCCTTATTACATTGTGTGAAGTCAATTTTTCACTAAGGACACACTGCAGTTTGTGTATGTGTGGTGTTTGGAATACAGTACATGCTATGTAACTATCCTGTGCTACTTTCTGTCCCATGTAATATTCTTTCAAAAATTTTTTATTTATATCATTTTTGCAAAAAATCTTGTCATATCTTTCTCTTGGTGTCATATATCATATGGATTCTAAAATAGATTGATAAATAAATACTTTCCAACAAATATTCAATTGAAAAATAGACATTGAATTTGGAAATAAATAGACTATGTGACAAGAGTGTTTCAAGAGAGATCAAATTGCTTCCACTATTAACTTTATTCCGCGAAGTCTTTCTCACAATCTGTGGATGCTGAGCAGAGTCACCTGACCATTTGTAATGTTTCTTTCTTTGCTTATGAGGTCTAGTATGGCCAATACAAACTTGTAAATTTACTTAAAACATTGAGATATTTTGTAATATATATATATATATATATATATTTGTAACTGGACTGCATGGTTCTGGAAAGAAATTTGTAGCTAGTTGTATTATGTCATGATTTTAGAAGATTGAACACAGTTGAATAAAGGCTGCCAGACTCTACTGGAGGTCAAGAATAATTGAGGGAAGGGAGGAGATTGTAATGTATCTAAGATATTTTTATAGTTCTTTCTCATAAAATTTGTTAGGGATTCTTTATAGAACTTGAAAGAATTACACTGGTTGAATTATTCACTACAGCAAGCCAGGGATTGAATTATTAGGTCTGGAAACTGGGATTATGAGTGGTTTTGGGACACTTCTCTTCTGTTAACATTTTTTTTAAATAAGGAAGGTTCTTTTGTTAAATAAATACAGCCTGTCTACATTTTGCACAATTGTTCTATTGAATGGGAATTACCTAAAGCCTTAGATTAATAAAGAAAACTTGTTAGTTGTATGTGATTACCTGTCTATCTTGATGCCTGATCATCCTTCAGTATACAGTGAGTGGCTAAAACTGACAGTGTCAGTTGCTGTCTTCCTCTTAAATACTACGAATGGGAGCATGAAGAGACGGATTAAGGTTCAGACAAGGCAAACAAATAGGAAATAAGAGTAAGGCTTGAGGAAGGTTTGCACATTCATATTTTTGTTATGATCTTTAATGTATCAGGCTTGAGAGAAAGGGCCATGGTTCTCAGTCGTTTTTCTCTTTGGGATGCACTGTGCACCTGGACAATTAATTCTCCAACCCTTTTGAAAAGCAGTTGACATACCTGAAGGCAATTGACACCTGGGGTCTGTTCTTCCTAGGGGAGCAGCTCCCTAGCTGGGATGGTGTTGTTGTCACCCCCTCCCTTTCCTGGAATGAATTACACACCTAATTGATAGTTCACAGCAAAGTTGTTAATCAGATGCTCTAACTTACCACCCTGGATTCTTTCATTTAAAGACCCATGGGGGAGGGGGGAAGAGGGGAGAAAGTTACAAAGTTTCATTTAATAAATAGAAATACCTTTTTCATCTTACCACCAAGTACATAATCCCTTGTAATTTAGTTGATGTGTTTGGCATAGTGAAGCTGAATGAACAAAAATAACATCTGTAGCTTTAGTAATTACATTAAAAACCATCACAAAGTCTGTAGTTCAAACAAATAAACCCCACCTAAGGAGATTAAAAAATAATGTTTCCTTCGTTCTTGGCAATGACAGAGCTGGCTTTCAGACTCAGCACTGTAATGATTTTTGTTGTCATGAGCTAGTCTATTAACATCGTTGTTTTCCAAGGGAAAGGATACTTAGTCAAATTTAGATGAAGTAACCTCACTAAATCTTACAAAGAAATAAAAGTTAACTATAAATTTGGTAGAGGTTTTTTTTTTTTTTAATATGGACAAATGTGTTTGACCTCTTCTTATTTAAAAGCCTTAGTGTAATTAAAAAACAAAACAAAACAAAAAAAAAAACAAGTCATCATAACAGTAGTGTCCAGATAGAGCTTCCTCTTCTAAAGAAACTGGGTTGAAGAACAGTATTTAAATATAGGCAGATACAAGATTTTTTGAGCTAAAAAATCATTGCTTGCAGATGAGTATTATATCCAGTCATCCTTGTGACATCTTTTATAGGATACTTCTGTTGTACTTTCATTAGAATGATTCCCTTTAGATTTCTTGTGTTTAGCTCCTCTCCTTAGCGCTCCTCACACAATATTCTAACATGTCATTTTTGTACACTAATTTTATGTCATACAATATGTTAATGAAGTGATTCTTAAATGTGTTCATGAAGATCCAAGAGAAAAGTGTGTTTGGTAGTCCAGTGGATAAAAGACACATCTCTGGTGCACTTACACATCAATCTCCAATGTTCATGAAATATACCTTATAAGAAAATTGTTCACAAAGTTATTTGACTAGGTGGCCATCCTCCTTCTTCACGTTCCCTATTTATTCCTGTTAACTCAAATAAGACAGACTACCATTCACTCTTCCAATTAATTATTCCTCAGTAGTTCTGATTGCATTTTTAAATTAGAAATTATTTTAGACATGGTAGGTTAGGCATATAATTGTAATTACCTTTCTGGGAATCAGCATGGTGAGGTGCATGACTTTGTGCAGTCTTCGTATATCTTAACCACTACAAAGGTGACCTTTACATTCTGAAATTGTGCTGAAGGTTAGAGTAACTTTTTATGTAACAATTTTATTAACTTAGGAACAGTATTTGTTTTAGGGGCATGTGTATGTTTGTGTGTGTGTGTCTGTCTGTCTGTCTGTCTGTTTGTAAGTGCATATGGGTGGCTATGTAAAACCAGTCAGCTATACTTGTCATGACCTTAGTTTAGCTTGACCTCTTTCCTTTGCCCTTGTCACTGGGAATCCTGGAGTGTGCTGTGGAGGCACTTATAGAGTATACGTTCTTTGAGCTGAGTGCATTCTTTATGAATTCTCACCCACTCCACATAAAGGATGTTGCCACACAATGGTGTTTTATGCGCAATTTGTCTCTGCTTGAAATCAGTGCAAAGCTATTGTGTTCCATATTGTGCCCAAGACAATTTTCTAGCACTAACTGACAAAATAACTGAGATATGAAGGATTTAACACAGGAATAAAATATATAGAAGTAATATTATTGTAAATCTCCAAAGGTAAGTTTTAAAACTCATTTCAAATTGCCTTCAATATTTAAATTATATTTTTGGATGCTGTTAAATACTGAAATGATCCCTTTTGCAGTAGTTAAGGTTTTTTGCATAGTAAAACATAGGCACATACTGCACCAAACTCTTTTCCAGTTCCCTGTGTTGGTTTTCTCCTTGAGTTCCAACACTGCTACGTGTCCTGGATGTTTTGTTTATGTATGCTGTTATCTGTCAGAGCTAGAATGGAAGCATGGAGAAGGTAGAGAGTAGCAGCTTCTAGCTAAACAATATTGGTTGATTGAGTCAATGTAGGCTCAGTCATTAGCCAGCGTTTGAATCCTGACTCCAGTGGTTAGTAGCCATATGACTTGGAGCATGTTTGGTCATTCTTTTGTCTCAGTGTCCTCTGCTGTAAGACTAGAATAATCAGAGTAATGCTGTCACTGAATAGTAGGAAGATTCACAGACATATCTGCTGCAGAGTTTAATTAATGGTAGCTATGATAAATGGCTTTGGCTTAGGAAAAATACCCAGAGGTTTACAATAATATTGGAATGATTTGTTGTTGTTTTGGTTTTGCTTCTGGCTAACTTCTCTTCTTTTCTCCATGCCTTCCTTGGTGTTAGAGTGAAAAGCCTAGCAATGCAGAGACAAGCCACTAGCTACTTGCCCTGACCTTCCTACTAGGTACTGTCTGTAGGCAATGGTTTATATTCTTCTGGGAGTTTTGTGTTTTCACACATGCTCCTTCAGTATGGAAATCCTACCTGGCTTTGGTTTTCACCAGACACTGCTTCATTTCCCTTCAACATGACAACTGCTACTCAGTATGTGCCACTACAGCTCGGGGCCTCTTTCTTTTTTCTGCCATGAACATCCAAACAATAGAGATATGTTTCTATTTACTTGTTAATGTGGCCGGGCCACAAAACTGTATAGCCTTGGAGCTTAAAATTGTGCTTCTTTGACTAAGTCTAGCATATTCTACAATCATTTTGTGTGTTAGGGCTACTAATTAACTAGCTAAAGGCTTTCCATAGGTTGAACAGTCTTTGAAGACTTGGCTATATTCTTATCTTGTACTAGCAAGGACAGTAATCACAAGGAAGGAGCACTTAAGTACTCCTAAGTGGAGAGAAAAGGGGAGAGAGAAAGCAATAGGTTGATGGAATCATTATTCATGATACATAGACTGCAGAAAGCACTCAGGCCTTTCTTTTGAAATATCTTTGCATTTGACTTTTATTACTTTTCTTATATTATAAATTATAATATACTTAGGTCACATCCCCCCCTTTCCTTCCCCATTATGCTATGCAGTACCCCATCTTGCTATCTTTCAAATCCATGTCCTCTTTTAGCTTCTTACTGAATGCATATATTTATATGTTTAGACATACATATTCATAAATACAAGCTGCTCACTTGTTATAGAATTACTTGTGTGTATGTTGTCTGGTCTGAACATTTGACCTTGGAGAACCAATGGGTGTGCTATTACCTGAGGTAGACACGGTCTCTCACCCTCAACATTCCTTAGTTATCTATAGTTCTCAGTGTCTGGTTGAAGCCTCCTGGCTTTTCTCCTGTCCGCTTTAGCGTGTCTCTCCTTTTGTCCATTTTTGGCTCATCTTTAGGCAGTCCTGTTGGTGAGAGAATATGGGTGTAACTTATATTACCAAGAAACACAAAGTGTTTCAATTTAAGGAGAATAGCTATGCAAAAAATTGTTCAGAGGCTTTTTGTACCAATTAATTCCTTGGCATATAAAGTATGTTAGTGAGGAAAGCCCACAAACAGTGCTATTCTATACCATTGGGAGCATCCAGTCATCAGTTATTTCCAATACTTTGAATGTGTATATATATTTGTGTAAAGTGGCTTGATTTATTTAACTTGCAAAACACTTTTTTTCTCCAAAATGACCACAAAATGGAAGTTAATCCTGTGGTAGGAGGGACTGAAATACTCTTATTTTGTTGTTTTGTGTCCTTGAGTTGCTGAGGCACAAGCTTTTATCGTTCAGTGTGCCCCCACGTTCTTTGCCATTCTACACCATGTGTTTGTGACATTTTTATTAGTCTTTTCTTCTTGGTCACTGTATTCAATCCAGCAATTTATTGCCATCCTCTTGAGTTGTATTCTTTGTACAGGGAGTGGGGGAAATCCACAGGGATTGTACATAAAAAGTCATTATCTGTCTTAGCAAATGTAGCCACACAGAAACAGTGAATCATGACAGCTCTGCTGGGGAACATAGGCCACATCATGATGGGCAAGAGAGTGGGACTGAGGCATGATTAAGTCATAGAAAGATGGTAAGTCCATCAGTTGTGGCAAATATGAGTGGCCCTGCCCTGATTCATACTTCAATTGACAGGTTAATATATTTAGCAGGCAGATGAAGTTTATGCCCAGGTAGTGCTCTCTTTCATCATCATAATTTACTTGGCAGCAGCCAAATCCAATAAGGATAGTTATTTTACTCTCCTCAAATCAAAGCACCTTTTATTACACACACACACACACACACACACACACACACACACACACACACACGAGGAATGCACGCAAAACACATGTGAAAGAGAGAAACCCTGACACTTGATATTTCTTGCATCTTGATATTGAGGTCATGTTTTATTTATTATACTATCATTTTTTTTTGCTTGGTTCCATTTGTTGAAACTTTTTGTTGAGCAAAGACTTCATGATAGTACATTACAAATGTAAATGTGTCTTTCCTCTGCAAGGCTCAGGCCAGGGGGAGGGGTTTAATTTGAGGCTTCATCTTTTCAGTGACGGCTCCAATTTTTACTTGTGCTTCTTATAGTTTAATAGAACAGTTGTCTCTTCACAGTAAGCTTGGCCCTCATCTCTCTCTCCTTCTTAGTATTCAAAATGTTGGTTACAGATTGTTATTAAATTTTGTGATTCTCTGAGAAGTTGTCATAGGA
>JAQHUG010000017.1:8342299-8363838 GCA_028555095.1 Dicrostonyx torquatus | reverse complement strand
TTTAATTTGATGTTAGCTGTTGTCTTGCTGTATATCGCTTTTATTATATTTAGATATGCTCCTAAACTTCTTTTAAATTTTGTTTTCAAACACACACACACACACAGACACAGACAGACAGACAGACACACACACACATTAAAGGCTTTTGCAGATGTAGAGACCCACGGCCAGCTCTTGAAGAAAGACAGGAGGGATTGTGTAAGCCAGAGGGCCATGGTCATGATTGGGGAACCCACAGACTCTTGGGAGCTCATAGAATTTGGACTGACAGATCGGGATCCAGCATGGGACCAACCTAGGTATCTGCATCTGGGTGACAGCTGGATGGGAGGATTGGGGAGTGAGGGGAACCTAGGATCAGGAACCTAGGTCCTCTGCATCTGGGTGACAGCTGGATTGGAGGATTGGGGAGGGAATGCGAGGAGAGGAGTGAGGGGAATCTAGGATCAGGAACCTAGGTCCTCTGCATCTGGGTGACAGCTGGTCGGGAGGATTGGGGAGTGAGGGGAACCTAGGATCAGGAAAAAATTAATTAATAAAAGACTTTTAATTCTTTTCCTCCATCCTAAATTTCTGTGAAAAAATGGCATAATATGGAATAAAATGCAATTTCAGTAACTTTACATATGATTTTTTTTGAAACAGCTCAATACTTAAAAATAACAGCATGTTTATTGTATACAAACTGAAAACTCAACTGATTTCCTGGTTATTGGTGTAGGTATGTCCATCATTTTATCATGAGGACATATTATGGTAATTTATTTTGAACTCTTGAAAAAGAATAGCTTGTAAGTCAGGTGGTGATGATACACAAATTTAAACCCAGCACTTGGGAATCAGAGGCAGGCAGAGCTCTTGAGCTCAATGACAGACTGGTTTATAAAGAGATTTCAAAGACAGCCAGGGCTATTATACAGAGAAATCTAAAACATGAAAAGAAAAAAAATAATAGTTTTTAGGTTAACTTACTATGAAAGAGAGAGAACCCAGCATTTGTGTGTTAGCGGGAGGAACTCAAATGTTGGTTTCAGCACGAGAATTCAGGCCTTGTCTCACCTAGCCATTAAAGGTTCAAAATGTGCACTTATCTTACTAAGTTATTGAAAAGCCCACATGTTGCCATGGTGGCAGTGAAGTATGCAGACTCAGTAAATTTTCAGTGTCCTTTCACTGGAGTGGTATTAGGAACCCTGACAGTCTTTTGAGTTCATATGCCATACATATGCTTGCCAGGGAGAATGTTCCACTATCTGAAATACCCGAGTCTTAACTGTAGCTAACTTCTCTGTGTCCAGCTTCACCCGCTTTCTCTTTTCCAGGGGATCCCCAACTGGATGCACTGCCCGATCCATTCATGGCTCCTAGTGACAGGCTGCCTACTATAATTGCCAGCACATTGCATTTCCTTGGTAATTCTCTATGAGCAGTTTTAATGTTGCTTTCATCCTACAAAAGAAAGAGACCTGGATATCCTCTCCAGGACTGCTCCTCTTCTTTTCCTCCCTTCCTTTCTTTGCTCTGCGTCCCCAATCTCTGTTTCTCTCTGTCTTTTTCTAAGTGAGAAAGCATGGCAACCTGGTCACACTGGTTGAGTCCAGGAGTGAAGCTCTTGGAAAATGAAGAAATGAGAAAGATGCTTCAGTCAGTTTCTGGACTTTCATCCCTGAGATGCTTGCCCTGTGAGATAGCTAGGTTTGGATAGCTTTCAATTATGTGCAACTAAAGTGAAAAGCATTAATTAACTCTATGGCAAGAACTAGAGCCAGATTTCTTATTTAACATTTTTTAATTTGTTAATACAAAATCACATTTCCTAAGATTATAATTTCTTTTCCTTTTTTTTTTTTGGCATGGAGAGAGTAGCCTACTATTTTTTAACTATTAAAAATCCCTGTGAGCCTCGGAAATTTTCTACATGATAATCGTTTATTTTCTTAGAGATTCTTTCATTTTATGACTGCCTCATTTGTACATCAACTTTTTGTTGTGACGGCTTTCTTGAGAGGCCCACCACTCGGCTCCCAAATAAATTACACATAGAGGCTTATTCTTAGTTATGAATGCCCAGCCTTAGCTTGGCTAGTTTCTTGCAAGATTTCCTTATCTTCAAGTTTTCCAATTATCCCTCTGGGCTTTTATTTTCTCTATTTTTTTATATCTTTCTTTACTTCTGCCTCCATGACTTGCTGTGTAGCTGGATGGCTGACCCTGGATGTCCTCCTCTCCTTGTTATTTTGCTACTCTCTCCTAGTTTCTCCTATGTATCCTCTCTGCCTGCCAGCCCTGGCTATCATTGCTCCTGCCTCGCTACTGGCCATTCATCTCTTTATTAGGACAGTCAGGTGTTTTAGACAGACATACTAACACAACTTCGCAGAATTAGACAAATGCAGTATAGACAAAAATCACACACCTCAAAATAATATTCCCCAATAACTTTCTTTTAAAAAACTTTGCATTGTAACAACCTACCCGGGAGAAAACACACAAAGATATTATTATTTCTCTCTCTCTCTCTTTTTGCATGCATTTTCCATTTGTTCAAGGGCTTGTTTCGTCTATGTAGAAGGTTTGTGGCATGGATAGTATCTGTACAGTTTGTTCAGATCCATTTTGTCTGCTTCTTCATTTAAAACGTGAGCATCATGAAGAATCTGCTGCAGCCTCCACAAAGCTTGGTTTCAGAAATGGCAGGTGGGCAGGGTTCGATGCTCTACCATGGTTTGATGAAAGAAGGGAGAGAAAGAGAAAGGGAGAGGAAATGTAACCTATAGGGCTTTAGGAACGCTTGCTTTTTCAGATATGAAACTGTTCTCTTTTTTTGTTTGTTTGTTTTTTCATTTTTCGAGACAGGGTTTCTCTGTGGCTTTGGAGCCTGTCCTGGAACTAGCTCTTGAGACCAGACTGGTCTCAAACTCACAGAGATCTGCCTGCCTCTGCCTCCCGAGTGCTGGGATTAAAGGCGTGCGCCACCACCACCCAGCATGAAACTGTTCTTAATGGACCTCTGAGGCCTGTACACCTGCCATACTCTGGACAGCTTCCACTGTACGCTTGTCCCCTCTGGGCTCCAGTTGTAGAATTTCTGTAGCCCCTGAGGTTTGCCTCCCTCCTTGCTTGCACAGACTTTGGTATATTTTGGTATATCCTCTCTCTCTCTCTCTCTTTCTGAATACATCTCTGTTTTTGTGGTTACGTATGAATGCTCTATCTTCACTACAGCTTGAAAACAATCAAGTGTTTACTCTTTCCTCTAATGTTTGACAGTGTCTGGCATATGTTAGTCATCCAATAGTTATGTATTGAGTGAATGCCAGCAAACATTGTCTCGTCAGCCTACTTCCATATTTCTTTTTACTAAATTTCACTTATTGCTTGCAGAAGGTTTGTTTTCATATTATCTGTTCAGATATCTCTAGTAATAACCTATATAAAAGAAAGCTGTGCTTATTAGAGATAGATGTTGTATCCCTGGCTCATTCTTATCCTGTTTCATTGCCTTATTTGTGATTCAGCTTATGCAATGGTTTGAACATGATCCTCTCATGTTAATGCATTGGAAGCTTGACCCCCAAGTTTATATGGTAATAATATTTAAATATGGGGCCTTAGGGGCATTGTTAAGATTAGGTAATTGCTGTGGGATAATGCCCTTGTTCACTGTAAAGATTTATCACTCATTGGTTTAATAAAACACTGATTGGTCAGAAGCCAGGCAGGAAGTATAGGGAGGGCAACCAAAGTAAAAGATTTATGGGAAGAGGAAAGAAAGACAGTCAGTCACCATCTAGACACAGAGGAAGCAAGATGAGAATGCCTTACCAAGAAAAGGTACCAAGTTACGTGGCTGAACATAGATAAGAATTATGGGTGAATTTAAATCATAAGAGCTAGTTAGTAATAAGCCTGAGCTATAGGCCAAACAGTTTATAGTTATTATAAGCCTCTTAGTGTTTATTTGGGACTGAATAACTGAGGAACTGGCTGGAACAGAAACTTCTATCTACAGGTAATTCTATATGAGTCTTTCCAGGGGCATGCAAAAAAAAAATGTCTGTTCATCAAGATAGAGAAGACCATAGCTGACGAAGCAAAAGTTCCTTGTATGTCCAACTTGGTGAGTATCTTAGGATTTCTATTGCTGTGATAAAACATCATTACCAAGAACAACCTGGGGAGGAAAGGGTTTCTTCCACCTTTGAGCTAGTAGTCCAACTTCCAAGGAAGCCAGAGCAGGATAGGAACTAATGCAGTGGTCAAGGGGTGCTGCTTCCTGACTTGCTTAGCCTGTTTTTTTTTTAAATAGCATTTAAGACCACCATGGTGATTGGCATGATCCACAGTGAGTTGGGCTCTCCTATATCAATCATCAATCAAGAAAATGTACCACAGGCTAGTCTCTTGAGGAATTTTCTCAATTCATGTTCCATCTTCCAAAATGACTCAGATGGTGTCAAGGTAATATAAAATCAGCTAGAACATTGAGTCAATGAGTTTATGGGAGTTTGTAGTGACTCCAAGACATTTACTTGTCCTACTATATTATTTTCTAGTTTATAAACTTGGGGGTCAACTTTATAAAGATCTCATGAATGTGAATGAACTGTGGGATTTCCATGAGCCTTTGTCTTGTGAGTATCCCTACTCATTCTGCAAGTATATGCTGATAGACCCTACTTTATAAGGTGAGACTCTCTGATTAAAGATGACCTTACGATTTGAGACGCCAGTGATCATGAACAACACAAAAGACTCTTTACTCTGTAACAGTATAAATGTCCTTTTAAGAAAAAGAAAAGATCCAAGCTTGGGTGCACATGCTGTCTTACCATAAGATGCTCTACACTGAATTTTAATGCAGCAAGGAAATCTATCAGATCCTGAATATGTGTTGACAATAACTTCTTAGCCTCTGGAACCAATACCTTAAAAACAAATGTTTTCGTTATAAATTACCTAGTCTCAGGTATTTTTGTAGTACTAGAGAACAGCTTAAGACAACATAGAATTTGCTTCCCAAAGCTTCTCCTCATTCAAGTCTGGAATGTACACTGATATGCAGGGCTCTGAATCCTGTTAGTACTGTCATTACTCATCTGTTTTTTGCATCTGTCTCCCCAAAGTAGTTTCAGAATCTAGTGTGAGATATTTGTCTATTGCTGAGCATAGAGCCTGGCATAGTCGGCACCAGAGATACTTTTGAAGTGGGTGAGTTAATGAATGCATGCCTTACAATTGTGTGATATTCCCCAGATGTCTAGTGTATTTCTGGAAAAGCATTCAGTAAATATTTATAATTTAATTCTTTGTCTTCAGTGTAGTATATGCATCCGTCATGGCTGCTCAGGAAAGTCTACTTTTCAGTGATCTTATATTTAGGGAAATTTAACAATGTATATAAGCAACTCAGAAGGAAGAAAATGGGGCCCAGAAAACCTACCTCCTGTTCTTTGTATCTTTTTGGCCCCCTAAGAGACTGCCTTTCATCCTGTTTCCATTGAGATTCTGTAATAAATAGAGGGAGAAAGAGTTAGGATTTTCTGCTTCCATTTCTAATTAAATTTTTCTATCAATGTTTATATTTTTAAAAAATACATAGCATATAGAGAAACTAATACTAACTTATGAACATGTCAGCAAATTACAAATGCAAAAGCTTTGCTAAAAATATAGATACTATGACACTTGATAATAAATTACAAGAATTTTTAATTTTAATTTAATTAGTAAGATAACTGCCATAGTAGTTCTCAAAAGTGATTTGCAGGTTCCTTTTGATGTTCTTCTCAGAAGGCTTCAGGAGGGAATGGATGGGGCTAGGGTAAAGACATCTGGGAAGTCCCAGTTGCCACCGTATGCCCCAAATGTATGTCTGTGGCTGTCATTGGTTCGAGTGTATGCTGAAAGACAGATGGCGTGTTGCTGCAGTCCGGTTCAACTCCATCACACGTCAGTCCTTTTCTGGAAAAGCAGATCAGCTAGTTTCAAGAATCATTTGCCAGTTATCATCTCGGAGGAGCTACTTGTGACCAATCACCTCGTCTCTCATGTGTGAACATACCCTAAACCTTGAAGTACGGAGCAGTATTGTAATTCTCTGCCATGGGGCATGAAGAGTGGATGTTAGGGCGGTACTTTCAAAACAGACATGGTTATTAGGACTCCTAGTTTCTTAAGTAGAATCACACAGCCATCTTCTAAATTTTAGGTAAAGTAACTCTATGCCTTGGTGAGTCTTCTTTTTTCCTCTGTAAAGTGGAAATTGTGTTAACTAACTCACAATTTTTTATAAGTAGTAAGCAGGAACATTTGCACATGGCTTGCCTAGTACCAAACATAGAGTTTGTTGAGTATAAAATTCTGACATCCCTTTTCTTGTATATGAGTGGGAATACCACCACTGCTGTTTGAGTCTGACGTGATTGAAGGGAAGGTGTATTCCTTTGGTCTACTAAGCTGGTCCAATGTGACTACATATTCGGACAGATGTCTGGATAATGCAATTACTTGGCCTTAGACGGTGACAGGTCCTAATCCTACTTCTGCCTCTGTACTCTAGGCACCCCAGTCAAGTGGCTGAGTAAGGAAACTAGACAGTGCTTCTGTCATTACTGTTTTGACTCCTGAGAAACCCAGAGCTCTGGGAGACTGAGATGAATTTTACTAGTATATTTGGAATGACAACGTATACTTTGCTCTTTAAGGAATTTTCTGTAGTTTCTAAATGTACAAGAGGAGGAGAGGCATTCATGTGGACAGATCAATATTAGCTGATGGTGGTGGAAGCGGCAGTCTGTGTCTGCAGAAAAGTTCGTGTGTTGCACTAGTCAGTTCAGGAAAGATAGTCTAGGAAATGTGAATCGGGCCATGTTGCGGGATGTGACCAATAGGTTAATGACTTCAGTGACATCTACTGGTGGTGTCGGTCTGATTAGGAACATGGTAGGGATCTATGATGACTGTGTATGAACTGATGTGACTTCTAACCTAAAGGTCAGTTACATACATGATAATGCCCTGAAAAGTCCTCCACCAGGAAGAGGGAGGAAGGCTTTATGGAGAGATGCCTTGTAATTAAATTATATATCTTTTTAATAATACAATGATTTCACACAGAGGGAACGATTTTAGATTTGTAAAAAGCCTGAATAAAGAGCAAAGTGTAATGCGGTTGCTTCAGCATTTTGATTATTGAGACACTAGATATCAAATGAAACTTTAATCACAAAATCCTGTAAAATAAAATCACAATTCATAAAACATTCCTTCCCATTCAGTTTTGAGTCACGTTTTACTTTAACCCCAACACCATGCTTCCCTATTCTGCTGTTTGAGCAATGAAGAGTATGACCTTGGTTTTCTGTAGTAAAATCAAAGGATTTCCATTGTGAAAAGGGTCTAAGAAATGGTTGAAGCAATAGGAGCCAGGGAGATGCTGTGGCTTGCTCATGGCAGGCAATCCCTACCATCAAAGGGAAGTTGCCATTCTCTCTTGCATAGGTTCCAGACTCTTGTATGAAGGTTCTGCTGAGATTCCAGGCTGTCTGCATTCCACTTGCTCGAAGGGCACAGCCTGTTTCCATTTGTTGATATCGAGGACATTTCCCAGGAAATATGATGTCCTTACTACCAGCCTATGTAGGGTGCTACCCTGTGTTCTGTATGAAGTCAGGACAAGAGAAATTCAGTCTCCACTGTGGCTATGTGGCTCCTCCTTCCTTGAAGTTTATATGCTTATGCCACTGCAATAGAGGCTGACATTTCAGTTTTCCCCCAGAAGTGTTTGGCTTTTAATTTTAACCAATGATTTTGACTCTAAAAGAGAAAGAAAGAGAGAGAGAGAGAGAGAGAGAGAGAGAGAGAGAGAGAGAGAGAGAGAGAGAGAGGAAACTCCCCTTTTCTTACTTTATATTTTGGGTAGAGCTTATATTACAGAGCTCTTTGTATTAAGAGGAAACTGTTATATGCCTTAGGTTCTGGACCAGGAAGAGAAAAATGAAATGTGACTAATGAAAGATAGACTCATGACTGGGATTCATGTCTTCCCTGGTCTTTACCCATAAAGAAACTGTCACTCATGACTTACTAGCAATATTGACAAGGTGAAGGGTTTTCAGATAAAACTGGTCAGGGTAATAAAGGGCTAGATAAAAGAGTCAATTAGAATAGACCAAAGGAACTTGGAGTGCTCATAGATGACAAACAGTGTAATATTCAATTATAAATGCTCAAACAGCTGAGATATCCTTTTTTACAAAATAGACCACAGTAAAAACACTGAAGTAATTTGGCATAGAAAGTGACTGTCTTGCAATGCCCTGAGAGACGATGGGGATTTCTTTAGCTAGCATCTTTAATGATGGGTTAGTGCCTAAAACTCGTGTACTAATTGTTTATAATTTTTAAGTTTTCTACTATTAAATTCTATTAATATAAATTAACATATATAATTTATTGCCCGGGGTTTCTGTATTTGAAACAAAGATGGTAAGTAGCTCTCCTCTTGAAATCTCTAGGCTTCATCTCTGCAGCCCTATGTGTTTCAGTAATCTTAATTTGAAAAACTCTGGGGTTATTTGTTTTCAATTTTCACTTCAATGAAAAGGTACTACTTTACTTTGATTTGAGCAAGGTCACTCTGTGCTATCGACTCTTGTTCTGTTAGTGACTTCAAGTAAATCCACAGTGAGCTCAATACTTAGGCAGAGACCATCTATTATCCTAAGAGCTAGCCATCCTTAATTCTCATGTGCTGTCAATTTAACCAGTCACTGTCCTGCCCCTTAGTGCAAGTTATTCTTGATACTCAAGGGCCTGCTGAATACAATGCAAAAATCTTATGGAGTATGATTTCCTAAATTCCAAGAAGGCACTTTCGAAAAGTCTTACTGTACACAATGATATTTTCCTTCTAAAAGTTTTAAACATTATGATCAAAGTTGGGATTATAGAGAAATCTTCTTTAAATTCATGGGCTGTACTTTTCTTTACAGAATACTTTTGAAAAGACAATAATAAGAGAAAGAAAAGACTGAGTATCAAATAAAGTGTTACTGAGTTGGTGCTTGAATTGTCTGGTCCTTTCTTGCTTTTGCTACAGTGGAGACTCATTGCATTTGAATCATAGTCTGGATATATATTCATATTTTCTAATGATGGCCGTTCATTGGCCTTTTTATATAGGATAAATTTCCAAGACACACTAACATTTAGTCTACTTAAGAAAACAAAATTGATAAATAGTTGATATTCTGTCTGTATGAATTCAGTGATAGTAGCTAAGATTTTGTGTGTTTTAATGTTCCACCTGCATATAATAATAGCAGAGATTGTGAAAGAAAGTTGTGAGTAATTGAATGTTGTATTAAACTATTTGAAAAACAAGCGAACATAAAATAAGGCTAAAATCTGTTCGGGAAGCTAGTGAAAATGCTTGTTATTTTTGTTTTGTTTTTTCATCTCCTCAGGAGCACAAAAGTTACCATGACGTTACCTTTCCTTTTGTATGTGCTGGTGATTCAATTTAGCAGTTTTAGAAAACATGAAATGTGTCTATTGCTGTGTTTAAAAATTCTAATTACGAAGACGGGTCAAGAAATCTTTCACCACAGCAGATGTTTGTAGAGGACCTGTTAGACTGACAAGTGATTGACAGGTAAACAGCCCCACTGTGCCCTGATATTCCATTCTGGGATGCTAGGCTGTGGATAATAAGTAAGCCTCAGGAAGTAAAGGCCTTCAAATATTTATTAGCTACTTGGCTTTGTTCATTTTGTAACATGATTGTGTCTTAACTGACCTCCGTGCCACTTGCTTTTGGGCCGTCTGACTACCCTGATGTCCTGTGATGGGGTCTCTGTGAGATGAAGAAATGGGAATTTTCCCTTCACTCGTTTATAAGAATCTAATCCCTGCCAAGCAAAGTGCAGATTGCAGCAAATCGATTGAAATCAACTAAAGGGGAATGAGGAGGACACCATGTCCTCACTGCAATGTTCTGATTAGGGCTAAGAGGGGCAAGTGTGAAATCACCCTTTTCCCCTGCTAACGCACAGAAAAGCTCAGTGCTCAGTACTAACACCTGTACAGTGTATGGAGTTGGAGGCCTGCAGAATTGACCTTCAGTATACTGTGTGTTGATGCGTCTTGATTTTCAGAGTGTCAGTCCTTTCTTTTCGTGCTTTTAGGCCAAGGCTTTTTTTGTTTAACATTTTACTTTTTTCTTTTTATTTCTTTTCCTCCCCCTACCCCAGCATTTTGTTTTAGTTTTGGTTTTCAAGATAGAGTTTTCTGGAGTGGTCCTGCTGTCCTAGAACTAGCTCTGTAGACCATGCTGCACATTTTTAAAAAACATTTCATATGCATTTATTTTCTATTTCATTTTCATCTTTTTTAAAAATAAAAACCATTATTGTAGCTAATTTTAACAACATATTTTTAAATAGTTGATAAAACAATTTCTTTAATAAAATAGGTTGTAATGGTTTATCAGAGAGGTGGGAACCATTATAAATGGCCTGAAAACAAGAAAATATGTTAAGTAATAAAATAAATAATAAATAATAAAATAATAAAATTTCTTTTATTTTTTGAGGTTATGCCATAATTGCATCATTTTCTCCTTCCTTTTGTTCCCTCCCTTGTATCTCTACTTGTTCTTTTTCAAATTGATGGCCTCTTTTACATGAGCTGTTGTTACACACGTATATGGATATGCATATATACTGGAAGTTTTTCTTGTTTTTCCCCTTTTATTGAAACTATTTTTTTCACATAGTATATAGTCTGATTATAGTTTATCATCCCTCTACTCTTCCCAGTTCCTCCCCACTTCTCCTGCCATCTGGATCCTCTTCATTTCTGTCTCATTAGAAAACAAACAGGTTGCTAAAGGATAATAATAAAATAGAACAAGCACTGGCCTATAGGCATAGGGCAAAACAAGCAGAAGGAAAAGAGCCCAAGAAATGGCACAAGAAACAGTTATAGAAGCAGAGATCTACTCGTTAGTGCACTCAGTAATCCCAGAAAAACACAGAACCAGAAGTCATAATTTATACACAAAGGGCCTATCGGCTTAAAAGAAAGAGAAAAAAATTATTAAATTTAGTTTGAAAAGATTTAAAAAAAAAACCTGACAATGTTATGGCACAAAGAGCCTCCATAGATGCCTTTGAGTTCATTGAGAAAGTGCATTTAAAAAAATATAGCCAATTTGTGTTTCTAAGATGCTCTACTGATTGTCTGAGAGTCTGGAGGCAAAATGTTCTTAAGGATTTTTTTTCCCCTCTACTTCAAAATCAATGCTAAGAACTTGGACGTTTTTAAATAAGTTGTTTGACAGCTGATGTTGAGTCTTTCCTCAAAATGAGAAACCTAGTATAATACGTTTGCCAACCATCAAAATTTGCAGAACTCCTTTTTTTTGAGATTCCCTCAGCAAAACTATCTACTCATGCAAGTAGCTTGCTTAAGTGGGGACTTTATGATGGAGTTAGATTATGTTGGTTAGAGATATATTTTGTGTTCGTGTTGCTAATGTAAAACATTCATAGGCCTTTTCAGATCAAAAATGAAATACCTGTGTATATATCATGATGATTATATTCTCTGGACAAATTTAAAAAGGAAGTGGAAGGTTAAAAAGTGATTTAATGTAAAATAACTGCATCAGTTTTAACTCCTATCCTGTCTTGGTAATGTATATTATTAGAAAAAATTAGATCAGTTTATTATAAAAAATTGTAAGCCCTTTAAAACTTGGAACATTTCCCCCCATAGACACAGTGTTGTAAACACTGGGTCAGTTCCAGCCCAGGGCACAACATATGGGAGAAAAAGTACGAGTGTCCACTTGAGTGCTGACTGAGTCCTAAAGGAGTATATATAGAAAAGTGCGCAGGCTGTGTGTTCCACATCCTTTTATTGAAGTAAAAATGTCTCTGTATGAGCTTTACATAAAAAAGAACAGCAACAATTTCATTATTTGGTTTTTCCTTTTATGCCTCTTCTTGTGGCTATGAGGAAGGCAGGACTGAAAAGTTTGGCACAGAACTCATGGCTCTTTAACCGAGAAGCAGACTGCTTCACTGGATTCCTGGTTGCACAGTAGATTTTTGTTAATTAATAAGAGATTCTTAATCTCAATCATCTCTTACTTTTAAATCTCAATCTTAACATTTTTAAGAGACTTGTGAAGACCATGCTGATCTCTTGTGTAGGTATGAAGGGAAGCATACAGCTGCAGAGCTATGGTGGGAACATCCCATTATGTTTCTAGAAGCTTAAACTTTTGGAGTTTAGTTCTTATTTTTTCTCCACATTAAGCTACAATTTATAAAGAAAATTGTTTTGCACAGTAGCCCTCATTGTGATGATGGCAGAGCTTTTGCTGCACCGAGGCGGTATAAGTGTGGTTGGTCGTGAGGTCTTTGTTCAGCTTCTGATTTGAGACATACTGTCTTGTTTCCCAGTAACTGCAAACTTGTTATTATTCACAATTGTAAGTTCATGCTTCTCTCAGTGGCATTCACTTTTCTGTGTGCATGAATGAGAAGGGCTTTTATCATTTACCTGACTCCTTCATTACATCTCTTGCACTCCAGTGCTTTTCAGACACGCTGAGCTAATAGGTCAAGGAAAGTCTGCCCCTCATCAGAGTGTCGCCATAGCTCTGTCCAAACACTACAAACTGCTTCTCAGTAAGAATGCAGCACACTTTAAATATGTTATTGGGAGTATCTATCAACAAGGATGGAAAGGACTTCTATCAGAATGCTGTCTCCTTTGTTTCAAAGATATCACTACTTAGCATTCTTGTATACTAGGTTCATAAGATTATTTTATTCATAAGATTGACTATTTTTATTTATTTTGGTTTTTCAAGACAGGGTGCTCTTTTCTGTGTAACAATCCTGGCTGTTCTGGAACTTGCTCTGTAGACAAGGCCAGCCTCAAACTCAAAGAGATCCTCCTGCCTCTACTTCTCGAGAACTAGGATTTAAGGTGTGTGCCACCACTGCCTAACAAGATTATTTTTTTAAATTAGGGAAGACATTTGTGAGATTTCACTTCTTGTTGGAATACTTTGTGTTTCACCAAGGAGAAAACTCCTGTTCTTTTCTTTCTCCCATGATGTATATTTTTTACGACTTCTTTTTATCTAGAAAATATGGCAACACATAGATATCCAATTAGCTGGGGATCTTTTAGTTTATATTATGTATTTCTTTTTAAAAGTTCTATGATGTAATGGTCACAATTGTGGACTTTTCAGGCCCAACAGGGGGAGCTAATTCCATGTTCTATTGCGGTTACCTGGCATTATCACATTTGCTCATTTGTCAGAGCCAAGCTACCTGATTTGCGCTAGCTGTCCTCAGGGCCTTGTAATAGACATGGTAAAAAATGATGCAGTATTGTGTAATAATTATCATCTAGTCCATAATGCTAAATGTATTAATATATTCATTATACCAGGAACTCTAAAATAAAAGTTATTATTTCAAAATGTGTGATATGTTTTCTTGAGATAAACAGAATCTTATAACAATTGTAGAATAAAAATCAGCATGAAAAATATAGACCATTTTCATCCTTGCAAAGTCCTTTAGCTATAGTATGTTATGGTAAGTTAATAAACATGATAATAAATCTCTTTTCTCTCCTTGCCAATTACATATATAACATAATGTAAATAATATTATTTGTTATATTGATTTAAAACACATACGTTTTCTAATCATTAAAAAATAATGACTCAGAAAGAAAGACTTTTAAACTTAGGTCAAAATCTACCATAATGAAACATTTGGGCTGATATTGAATTTCCTTAATTCTTTAGTTCTGTGTTCTATTTTCAGCAAGGAAACTGGATGGTTTTATTTGTTGAACTATGTGTGTATTTTAATATGGTATGTTTATGAAGAATATACAAAATTTCAATCAGATATTTACTGTACTTTGACTAATATGGACACTCATTTCTTTTCAGTTTAGAACACATAAATGCCATCATCTTTTTAAAAAAATTAAAAACTTTGGCTCCCTATATATGATTATACTTGGTTTATGACATATGAAGGGTGTATTTGAATTTTCTCTCACACATGAAAATATACACACAGATTTGCTAAATTGTGCACACCCACCTGTGCTCCTTATTCTCTGTCTTTTTAGTAGCTATTATAGTAATGGGCTCATATTTTATATTAGAGAACGGATAAGTTATTGTTTAACTATTTTACATTATAAGAGCAAAAAACTTATACGTTTCTGTTTAATTTTATTAAGTTTTTAACTTATTTGCCGCAAGAACTTCATTAAAATATGGAAATGCTACCAGGAGACTAAAATGCAAAAGCGAGTGAATTTGCACTTTTTATTTTTAAAACATTGGTTATATCATGTATTGTCTTCTCATTGAAAGCTTTATCTCAGTCTGGTGAGGTGCCTCAGGTGAAAACAGTGTTTGTTCTGCATGGACCAGGATGTGAGTTAAATCCCCATCTCCCAAACAGAAAGCAAAATGTTAACTGTGTTAGGATGCTCTTGTACCCTCAGCCCCAGGACAAGGAGGTGGAGACAGTAGGACCACTGGAGCTTTCTGATCACTAGCCTAGTCAAAAACAAAACAAACAAAAACAAAACTCTGAAGGATAATATTAGAGTGAGACCCTGTCTGATGGGATCATAGAGAATAACAGAGGACAACATCTTATTTCTCCATCTGTCCTTTGCACAGGCAGTCGTGTGGATCGGCACCTGCATACATGTGTATACACATGTTTACACCACACACGCTTGTGCACATACACATTCACACTACTCTTACTAGGCTTGTTATTCCTTCAGCATAGGGACACTTTGCCCCACATGAAAAAAGACTTCCTAAAATTCAATACATGCCTTAAAGAATGAATGAACAGGTGAATACTTATCTGACATGATCTCAAATATTATACATGCACCTGCTTTACTCAGAGCTGTGGTAGGCAGACCAAATGTATGGAGGAGCTTTAAAATTATAAATACTTTATGACTATGAAATTATCCATATTAATAGTACTAGAGTTTTATAATTCAGAATATTGATATGGGTATAATTTTAAACTGAAAGAGACATTATTAGCTGATATTGTTTGTCAGTTTTGGTGTGATGGCACCCAGTTTTGGCAATGTGACAGTGAGTCATGCTACATTAATGGGTAAAATTATATCCTTATTACACCCAACCTCTCTTTTACTCTTCATATTTGAGAAAATTCTTGTGTTCTTATGACACGAGTGAGACCAGCTATTGGTACTAGATCTGTCACTAACCATACCACACTCTGTTCTGAACAAAAGTTTAATTTTCATATTATTAATTGTGTTCTTCAGAAGAAGTAAGAGCTAAAACTCCACTGAAACCTCCTTAAAATAACATGTTTTTAAAAAATGGTTGATTATGTTGATTAATGTGGTATCAGTAAGAGATGGTGGGTTTTCATTTGTAAATAAGTATTGAGGTTAAAAAAAAGTTGAAGAAGGCCATTTTAGAATAATCATATCCCTCATGAGAAAAGTTGTCTTGACAACTGTACTGCTTATAATTAGAAATGATGAATATTTTATTACTCAAAGGAAAATTATCGCTAAGTTTGCCAGACAGTGATTGGGACATTTGTTAGACCCAGTCCTTTCCATTACAGATCTATACTGTATTGACTGACTCGGGTTAGACTGTAATCAGTCTTTGTACTGTAAAGGAAATAATTTTTATATAAATTTGCTCAGTTCATAATATTTATTCACTTTACCTATGAATGAAGAATTAACTAAATCTAAAATATTCCATATGGATTTCAACCTTCCTAATTTAAATAAATGGCTGTTTAAATTTAAAGATGAGATGGCGACTTCATTTCTGCCTTATTTATTATCCCAGGCTTCACACATTCGTCAAGCATCTACTGTGTGGTACCAGTGGCGGATGTTCTGGTTGAATGAAGCATGGTTCCTATGGGAAGGACTTGGACAGGTGCTTATGCCTAGCAGGGTCAGTCTTTTGAAGACTGAAATGGAAACTGCTGGGTGATGTCAGAAGGAAGCTAGAGTATTTACGGGAGCTGAGGGAGGACTAGGGAAAAAGGAGTGCCTTGGTGGAGACAGGTGAAGGTGGCGATCAGGAGGGATGAGATGAGCAGTCAGGGGGCAAAGGGGAGACTGTGATTAAGGGTGCTATGTGATGCTAAGCAGCGCCTGAGGCTATGGGAGGACTTGGAGAAATTTTAAGCCAACATATTTCATCTCATAAGATCTCTTACCATAAATTCAGCAACCTGGTAGGATACTCAGTTGTTTGTGTCTGGTTACATGTGATATGGGACTTTCTTAGTATAAATTCACATCTAATCACTCACTGTCATATTATTTTGAAACCTATTTGCCTAATGAAGTCTTACAATACAAATGTAGTTGCTATGAAATAAGTTTTTGCTATTCATTCTCGTTTTAAAAAATTGAAAACTTAGGAGCTGGACAGAGGTTAAGAGCACTGGAAATTCTTCCAGAGGTCCTGAGTTCACTTCCCAGCAACCACATGGTGGCTCATAACCATCTGTAATGAGATCTGGTGCCCTTTTCTGGCATGCCGGAAGTAGTGCAGACTGAACACTACATATAATAAATCTTTAAAATTTTGAAAACTTAAATTATTCTGACACCACATATTGATTTTAAATTTAATGCAGTTGTTACGTTTTGTTTTCATTTTATTATGATTTTCTCACTCATCTGTTTATTAAATATTTATTTATGTCTGCTCTGCTGCTTTGTGATTCCTGAGATCTCACATCAGTGATCCCTAACACCAAGATTTACTGCCAGTCCTTTAAAATGGAATCACATCAGATATCTTTAATTTTATACTGTGCAATTCTTATTTTAGTACCTATTTACTGTTTGCATTCTCTTTGTAAAAATGTAGAATTTGACTTAGGATTTCCATTGGTTTGACTCCGAGTTACATCCACAAGTCAGTTATTACATTTAAGGAGGCTTTTTGATACAAAGGCTGAATCAAAGTGTGGTGTCTCCATTTTTACGTTATTTCTTAAGTTTTTAACTCAGTAATTATTATTAGCCTCAATTCATCATTAGATCATGCTTCTCTTTGGAGTGTCTCGGAGGTCTTAAATCTGATACCAGTATTTTCATTAACAGGATAATGCATGATAGAGAACATTTCCCAGAAATGAACAATCTCTTCTCTCACTCTCTGTCTCTAGCTGTCACTCTCTTTGTCCTACTGCTTGTTTTATTTCTCCTTTGCTCTTTGTCTGTGTTTGAAAGAGCCGGGTTCTGTAGTCCTGAGCACAGGCCCTCAAGGAGCTGACTACTGTCTATGTAAGAGTCACAGTGAATGCAGTAGCATCTGGAAGAGGCATGGTCCTCATCTGTACAGGCAGATGTATGTTCCCAGCAGCCTTTGCAGAGGACGGCAGAGTGTGGATCTGATAAGAAAATTACATGTCCTCGGGACTGAAGACACATTAAGGAAGATCATCCTAGCTAGATGGAAAGCCAAGGATGCACAGACTCACCTACAAAGAAGAGTGGGTAGCACTGTAATGGAAGTGGCAGCAGAGGAAGCTTGCAAGGCTAGAGGAATGGAGGTGTTAGCCTTTGGGTTTCATCTGCTAGTCTGGAATAACCATGGGAAATGCCGACGAGGTGGTGTGTCATGCTTGAAGTGTGTAGGATATGATTTTTCACATTTGAGATGATGTTGAGGAACAGAGCATACCTCCTTCCCCTGCAGAGGTAAGTTGGCAAAGGCAAAGATTTACTAAGTTTCTCTTTGGTCACATTTCTACTGCAGTGAATTGGTGTTTTATATGCAATTTACGACCATCTTTCCCACCTACTCAACTCAGGACCCAGAAGAAAGATTTTTAAAAGAAAGGGAGAGAGAAGACAAAATGAAATGAAAGAAAAATGAACTTTTAACTATGAGACTTTGGAAATGATAAAAGAATGCATTTAAAGGAGTTCTTGAAGAAGAAACCAAAGGAACTTTATTGTAACGTGATGTGGGGCATTCTAGTAGACTAGTCTGTTTGTAACAATGAAAGACATCCTCCAAATTTGTTTCCCTCTCCTGACCTGATGCTGAGATATATTGCCAAATGAGTAAGTGAGGTTCAAGCAGTAGCTTTACTAGGATATAAATATTGGGAAATATCCCCATGAAATGCTGATTTTCAGAGAACAATAGCTCCACAGTGTGAGGAACCTCGAGACATGATATTGATGAGAATGGAGACTCAGCCACACCACAGTTGGAACCCCAGTAAGTGCCAACATCTACATAATTTCAAACTGCAGATACCTTAGTACCCCACTTCCATAAAGCCAAACATGAAACAGGCTTTTAAGGACCTCACAAAAGTTTTAGAAATAACAGACTGTAGTTTGATAAGGTATTAATATTCTGGTCATCTCTTACAAAATAATGTATAACTTTAAAAGGAAGCAAGAAAAGTTTGAACACAGACTTGAAAGTGGATGGGGTGGTGGACACCTTCGTGCACTGAAGTTGGAAAATGTAGGAAGAATGGTCTACCTGTTCCTGCACTTGACTCTGAACTCCTAAAAATGTATATGCATTTATCATCTCATTTCAGCACCAAGAGATATGTAAAAACATTAGCTGGATGCAGCATTGGAAATAAGCCATACTTAGGATTGACTTATATGCTACATTTCATCATAAGACTAAATGCTTTGGGGAGGGGGCCTATTGTTTTTAATCTCTTCATATGCTTTTTTTTGGCTATCATAAATTTTTGTCATTTAAATAACCCCCAAGCCATCACAACACAGCAAGAAGGAAGAAAAAAATGAATATCAAACTGGACATGGTGAGATAAGAACTCAAGAAGAAAATTAAGGCCTTTGCCACTTGTTAAAATAACCTAAAATTAAAATAAAAATGCACAGTTATTTGTAGCATAGGAAAAGCCAGACTCATACTTTATATTCTGTTGAATCTAAACTATGAAATATTAGATGTGGGGAATCTGTAATTATATACACAGCTTGTGTATTTAAGTAAGAAAGTTTGGGTTACCGTCAAATGAAGGCAAATGATGTGTGTGGGATTAGCGATTACTTCCTGAGAAAAAAGTGTAATTGAGCAGTTCTAAATAAATGGTGCATGGAGCATTTCTTAGGTGTACAGTGGGTGTTCAAAGCTGTAACACATTCCTACATATTTTTGCCTAGTTATTATATCTTCAGAAATACAAAAGCTCTGTATTGCCACAAAACAAGCCTTAGAACCCTGGCCATCGTAGAGAAGGGGATGCTACACAGTTAAAGGGTAGAAAAGTCAAGAGACTGAGAGTAGGTGATAGGCAAGATTATGCCAGCATCTGAAAGCAGCAGGGGGCAGTACAACATTTGAGTCTGGTCCGAAGGACTTGAGCTGGTCAGTAGAGAGAGAACACGACCTTCCCTCAGGAAATGTTTTCTCTGTTTTATTCCAAAAGACTATTCTTTATTGCTACCCGTGTCTCCTTTGTCACAATCCTGCATTGGGGGATAGTAAGATATAATGAACCTCAATATTAAACAGAAACGACTCATTCAGAGATATAACTTTTGCTCCTTTCTTAATTAAATCCGAGGCAGGATCCGTTTTCTCACACAAGACATAATACCTCTTCATATTCGGACCCTGTTTTCTACTCCTGTGTAAGTTTGTGTGACACTCTCAATAAGAAGGATAGAGTGAGACGGATGTGGATTATAAATGTGATAAGGAATAGAGCGCTGAGACTTTCACTGTGTTTGAGATCATTATGTAATCTTTTCTGTGTTTTAATATCAGAACCATCTCATTCCATCCTCACAGACATCCTTTGTTCCCGATGGCATCTTTCTCTAGAATCCTCTTTATTGTGTTTCCATGAGTCCTAGTTGGAATCATTTACTGAGAATTGACCTCTGATTCAGTTTGCTGTTGACTACTTCTTTTATTTTCCCAAGGAAAAAATACTAATATCTTTCATTAAATTCTCAATAGAATTATTCATGTCTAGAATCCATATACTCAATTGTCTACATTTTTTTTTTTTGGTTTTTCAAGACAGGCTTTCCCTGTGGCTTTGAAGCCTGTCTTCTTGTAGACCAGGCTGGTCTCGAACTCCGCCTGCCTCTGTCTATATTTAAAAGAGTAAACGAACAATAACATGGCTTGAGAGACTGAGGTCAAAGGATCAGGAGTTCAATGCCAGCCTCTGATACATGAGTTCCCATCCACAGAAAAATGATCATTTAAGTAGAATGTATGTTGTCCTTTAAGGGATGTAGATACCAGCCTCTGGGCACACAGGCCGCAGTATGACTTCTCTTATGATTGATGCTGGATGTTTGTCTGGACCGTAATTGCAATTCCTTTCACTGAATCTTCCAAGTGCTACACTGAGATAGTCTGGAAGATAGGGATGACAAGACAGGATGCGACATTCATCAAGTGCTTAAGTGTGTTTCTGTGACTCTTCATGTTAAGTCTTGTGCAGCCCTCATTTCAACTCTTCAAACTAGGCAATGTTGTGCCAGTGCCGTAGAGGGCATGAAGCTCACAGGCTGAAGCTTGCCCAAGCTTCAAGTGAAAGCATAAGGCAGCACTGAAGATGAGATCAGCCCCTCCCCCAAACAAATCCAGAGATCACAATGTTTTCACTACCTGGAAGTTATTTATTATCTACTCTGGGACACACATGGCTTTAAAACTATTGATTCTTCATTGAAGACAATATTAACCTGTCTTTGAAAGGATCACATTTCAGCAAGGGAGAGATTATGGTAATTATTATGATTCTTAGTGATAAGGACTTAAAAAAATATCTTATGGGTACCAAGCAAGAGACCATTAGTTATATCTGCCAAGAGATGCATGTCACGCCAAAATGTAAATCAGAGTTTGGAAATGAAAAATCCTAGAGGATTCCTAGTTCACTAAGGGCAAGTGCAGAAAGACTGCTCAAGCCAAAGAAAGAGACTGAGGTCAAGAAACTGGACATCACAGCAGGGAAGATCAATCCATCACTGGCTGCAGGTGGAACTCAGGAATTGTGTATGTACAATGAAGGGCAAAAGGCTACCACCTCAACATAGACTCACAGCCCCGAGAGTACTCCAAGGTGTCAGTAGAAAACCTGCTGTCTTTAATCATGTGAGCACAGAGGTTTATAGTCTACAATAGGCTATCAAAGAGGTCCTTTATACTGACATCATAAGGTCAATAGGTCAATTCTGGGAAGGTGTATCACCAGTAGAGAAAATATAAGCTTTGGAGCCAAATAGACAAGCTTTGGGCACCGGATCTGACACTTTCCAAGCTTAACATACAAGCCAAATTGTCAGAGCTTCAGTCACCACCTCTGCCAAGTGAGGAAATCAGTACCGCAAAAACAGGTGAGATCCGTCCTGACGTCCTTGCTCATCCTCTCCCTCCTTCTGCCCTTCCACTGGACCTTGGTAGC
>JAQHUG010000017.1:8327395-8339481 GCA_028555095.1 Dicrostonyx torquatus | reverse complement strand
AAATTTGGTGATGGGTGAGTGTTGGTCTTAATCAACTATTTTAGGCAAAATATATTACTATTGCCTCCTGATACATCATTGCTTTTTCAAAAAAATTCCTCAATCTCTTTTCTTCTAGGTAATGCTTTCTGAAGAATAATATCATTTTAAAGTTTTAGTTACAACTCCAAATATACAATACTTAAAGCTGTACCTTTGAAAAAGGTCAGATCTATGAACTGAAATACTGTCTAAAGAATATCAGATAAAAGCATTGAAACCCAATTAAAGACCAAACTGTGCTCTTGTGACTTTTTCCTCCATGTGACCTGGAAGTTGTTCCTTTGTCTATGTATGACTGTATCTAAACACATATCCATGTTTGTTTATTTTTGCGTTCTGTAGCACACATATTTGCAATTCTGATGAAGAAATTAAAGTTACAGAATAATTGGTGTAAATTTGCAAACTGTTTTCAACTTCAGTTTTTGGAATTTAGTTTTGTGCCTAGATGAGCTATGCATGCATTCCGCCACTGAGTTACAGCCCCAACCATCAAAGAGTTTGGGAATTTAAACCCCATCTCACTTAACATCAAGATGTTAAAACAAAGTATAACAACAGATATTTATGTGCAAAAAGTAAATACTGTACTCTTTTTTAAATTATGAAATGTTGATTAAAAAACATGTCTGCATATTAGCACTCTACATGAAGAATGAGGTAGTCACTCCTAGAACACGGAGTAGATTTGTTGCAGCATCTATCATCACCCTGGTGTTTTTCCTAATAAAAGTTAAGCTTTGAAGGGAGGGAATAAAAAGAGAAAGGTTGCAATCACATTAAAATCTCAAAAATTAAAAAAAATGAAAATAAAAAATATTAGAAGATAATTGGTTTAGGAATTCAAAATGATTCTCACAAAAGTTGAGATGGAAACAAATTATCAAATTTTGCTATGTATTTTTTTTTTTTGCTTTTTCCCTCAACTTTACATTACATGTCATTATTGTCTCCAAATAGTACTAGTTTCGCTTAGAGATTTTATTCTGATAGATGCTAACATTTCATAGAAATAGAAAATCATCTAGTTAGTGTCTCTGTGTTTCTCTATCCTGGTTATTATTTATAGAAGACCTGTTAAATTGTGCTTGCTGTTATAGAAGTTTGACTTCTTGCAGAATTAATTTAATTTTCTTTAAAATAGATTCTGTTAAGCCACTCTAAATGTGTCCTAATAAGTTATTTGAGTTAGTATTCAGATGAGTTCTCATTGAGTGCTTGGGAGGCTTTACAATTAACTTTATTTCCTTGAAAAGTTTGGCTTTCCAATACACGGAATGCTATTTACATTGTTACTGCCATAAGCTATTGGTATTTTCCCCATTTTCCTGGCATAATGGAATAATAGTGTTTAGTCACAATGTGGTGTTTCAAAAGCTCATAAACTATTTCATGAATAAGATTAGCTAAGGAATTTAGTCTCATTTTATGACCATGACAGTTTAGGTGTGCAACATGAGAGCTTGTGTTTTTTGAACAGTCTCTCCAAGTGTTATTTTAGGGAAAATGAAACTCTTTCTTACAGAATCTGATATTGGGTTTCCACTAACTGCGTTAAATATCTAGTTTTAAATTACAGCGTGGAAAATTAGGTCTATTCACCTACGTAGATGTTTTATTGTGACCCAAGAAATGTTTAATGGTTATAATTATCCAGGATTGTTAGGCACAAATGATGTGATTATGACTTTATTCTTTACTGTGATGTAGTGCGTCACCATTTCCTTTTCTGCAGACTGTCTTTGGAGCTTGCTGTCCTCTTCCTCAAAGCCCCTTTTTCCTACTTCGGTTTAGCTTTGGCAGAGCTTGGAGGAGCATGGGGACTATGGAGAGGTATAACACACAATTCCAACACAAGATAGAGACATTCTTTCCTTCTTGGAGGAGTTAAAATCTCAGCTACTTCTTAGGAGAGAAACTGTGTCCATAGAATGACAATTTACGCTTCACTGTCAAGACTATTTATTTGTATTTGAACCAATACAATGTCCACTGAAATTTTTGGTCTCTAAACAAGTCATTTTTGTCATAAAGAACTTTTAAAAGCCTAGAAAAAGAAATAAACCACAGGCAGAAAAGACATACACACACACACACACACACACACACACAAACACATGTACACAAACTCACAGACAAAGATGGACACTTTAAGACCACCAGAAACAATGGTTGGAATAGATGTTCCAGTTACAGTTACTTTGATGGTTTACTGAATTGACTCCAGTATATCATAAAATAAAAACATAGACTAATGAGAAATGATTCTTATACCACCAGGAAATTGTGTGTGTGTGTGTGTGTGTGTGTGTATCTTAGTGTGACTAAGAAATGAAAGGTAAATTACATTTCATATATATTATAACTTTACATTATGGTAAATTTTCTCCTTTGAGAAAATAATTCTTCATAATTTTAAGAGTGTGGATTGTTAACATTGTCATTTTCAGTACATAATCAGCACTATGTTAAACTTTTTTTATAGATTTAGAGAAGTGACATGTTATAGGTTGAAATAGATTTTACAGATCAAATAAACCTTGAAAGTAAAGATTCCCTTTCATATCCCCATCACTTTAAGTGAAAAGGGGAAATTTAATTTTTGTGTGTGTGCTAATGATGATTTTCATGGTTTCATATTATCAGAAATTCATTTTAATATTTCTGGCCCTATTTTCAGTAGTTGGTATTGTTATTCAGCTATTTATATGCTCAACCGTAGACCTTCATACACTCTTTTTTGTTGTTTTGTTTTGTTTTTGGTCTGCCAATGAGTGTTTTCTCACATATTAAGAAGATTGACAAGAAAGGAAAGTGCCAAAGATGAAAAGCACAGGTTCTGAATTGCCATAGCAAGCCATGTGGTCACAGGAAGTCAGGTTTTTCATTTCTTGGTGAGTCAAAGGATTTCACAATGGCATTTTACTCCATCAATGATTTTTTTTTAGGGGGGGTCCAGCTTCAGGCATGATGGCCTTTGGTCTGTTCCTCAACACTTATTTTGTTTCTTCCTGCCTGTATCAGTTTTTTAGCTCAGAAATTCTTGTTTTGATAAAAATCTACAATGCAGAGAGAGCAATCTGGGTATAAATATCAGAGAAGTGTTAATTTAACAGCAACAACAAAAACTAACCTAGAATAGCCTACCTTTGCTGCTAATTTTAAACACATACCTAAACATGTAATAGCAACTGATAATACAAAAGCCGAAATGCTTTACTCACTTACCACAAAGTACTAGATTTTAGAGTTATGGAAAATATTGTTCAGGGGTTATGCTAAAATATGCCACTTAGTGCTTTGAAGTTTTTATATGTCCCTTTATGATGTTAGTATATTTATCATCATCATTCATTACTGTTTAATTATCTTGTAGCCTCAAGTGTTTGCATAGTTGTGTTATATACAATGAATATCTCTGACAATTTCCAGTATAATTGTTTAGAGTTTGTAGCTTGTCATGATTAAGGTGTTTTTCCTTCATTTGTGATTGGGATAATGTTTCGAGACTTGTTATACAAGTTTTTTGTAAGTCACATTGATTAGATTAACTGATTTCTCCTGGAGTCTCTTTCCTCAGCATTTAGTGTCTTGTAAGATCCTGATGTCTTCTTTCTCCTGTTTCATCATTCAGCATCAATCTTCTTCAATGCCTGAGTGCCCTGGAGTTCATGTGTTTTTAGTTATTATGTGATACGCAACAAATTTACATATTATATTGTTGTGTAGGTTGTTATTTACTGAGTCCTTGTTTTAGCCAGGTTCTGTTTTAGATACTAAATAATATTTGTCCAAGTCTTTTACCTTGTTCTCTAAACCTGGACAAATCAGAGTTAGCCATGTAAGCTCTCCTTCATTGTCCATCCTACTTACTTTAAAGCTTTCATGCTAAATTCTTGACTCATAACATATTCAGATTCTCATGACCTGGTTTATAAAAGCAAAGTTGAGCAGGATGAGCGACGTTTATTTCTTGTATAAAACAATGTTCACGAGTTGATTAAAAAAAGGGAAACCATGTAAAGGAAGTGGAGTAAATGATGTTAGCAGGTAAAATACACAGCTGGCTAATAAATTCATGGAAAGCTGCCCAAACTTACTAGCAATCAAGGAAATGCAAATAAAAGTGAGGATATCCGCTTTTTTCCTCTCTCATAAAACTGGGAAACGGAAAAACTGTTGATGCTGCCTAGCGTTACTGCAATGCAAGGGAAATGAGCACATTTCTAGAAAGAGATGTGGAGTGAAACTTTCCTGGAACATACCGTGCGTCACCTAGTGAAACTTCAGCTAAAAGAGACACGGACTTTTGTTTTGATTCAGCAGTCTGTGCTTTGGTCATTGTGTTGTGAGTTTCGAGCACCAAGATGCAAAACTGTCTTTAACACTGCACGGCATTGCAGCTTAAGATAGAAAAGAGTTACCAAAGAAACACTTAGGTTTCCTCAGCAAGAGCCGTTACAAGACAAAGTAACCCATATATGAAATGATGTCTCCAAGGCAAAACAGCTTATTTTGTGACTTTGAGGGAAAAATAAAAGAAACAATAAAAAAAAATGAACGTTCATCCCACTGAATTTCAATAAACTCTCGTGTATGCAAAATATGCAACATCATACGTAGAACAGTGAGTTCAACCCCAAGGTGAATGTCTGTGTTCAATTGTTATGTCAAAAAGCAAGATTGACTGCCGCCAAGTTACTATGAGCCCACAGGTTTTAGTTTTTATGAGACAGAGTCTCATGTATCCTAGGCTGGCTTCAAATTAACTATGTAGCCAACATTGATCTTGAACTCTTGATCATCCTGTCTCCATCCCCTAATACTGGAATTACAGGTGTTCCCTGTCATGCCTGGTTTGTGTGATTCTGGGATTGAACACTCCACCAACTGAGCTGTATCCCAAACCTTCCCCATAGACTTTCAAAAAGTCTCTGTTCACTGCCTATTTCAAATTTGACACAGTTTTATAAACACAGAGAAAAGCCGAGGAAATATATCAAACTGTTAATATTTGTCATTTCAGTGAGAAGGCCCTTAAAGAAATATGAGCAGACTCCACCCTTTATGTTCTTCTGATTCAGAATTAGAGCAGTTATCACTAGTAGTATTGAAATGAAAAAAAAACCACAAAGATGTTAAAATATTAAACTGTCTATTTTAGCATACACCGATATGGCTCTTACCCACAAGCAGACCAGGACAGACATCTGGAGTAGTGATTTGCATTATAAGAGGTGTCTAGTGGATATTTTAGTCTCTCTTTAATGGAAATGTATAAAGAACTCTGTATCTAGAGGTTTTCAACACCCATTAGCACATACAAAAACCTACAATGTTATTATCTACATATTGACACATAATGTTTTGAGGAATATTATGTGTGTGGGTGCCTATAACGATGATTTTTTTTCTATTATTTTGGGCTATTTAGTCAGAGTGAGTGGAACAGAGATTGTAACAGCCACAGCACACCCATTTCTGTAGTATCTTTTTATTCTTAAGAAAGGTGAGCTGGCCAAGGTGGAAAGACACGTATAAATTCATTCATTCAGTTATTCCAACTTATTGCCTGCTAAGTTTTGTGGGAACCTCAAGGGCTTCTTTACTGGTATTTTGCTTCCAAGCAGATTTTAAATCTACAGATAATAAGTGAACCACCAATTCCATGATAAGTAGAAGGCAGAGGCTCTATACAAGAATAACCTGGCACAAACTGCAAATAGATCCAAAAGGAGGGCCACAAAATTCTGCTACTTATAAATACACAGGGAAAATATGTCAAGATGTGTGCCTTCAGCTTCTGAGGAGATGAAGATGTCAGATTCTTACCTTGTGAATAAATGACAAACAGTGCTTTCTGACCCCTTGAGATTGTTAAGAAGCTCCCTCACCCCCTCACCCACTTATCTATCATGCACCGTTAATCATGACATAGTACATTTTGATCTAGTTAACAAAGAAAAAAAAAACCTTTCATTTTTGAGTTCCAATTTGCTAATAAAATTACCTAAGGGCTTTCACTTTCAGGTGTTTCTAAGCAAGAATCAGAGGAGTGAGACTTCAAAAAAATTACAGTAAGCTCCTCTTGCACAACAAATTATGCAAGTAGCTGTTTAAAAGAACTTGCATTGAAGAAGGATGTCTGTATGTGTGCGGCCTTTGTGGGAATTAGTGGTTACTGGTGCTGATGCTGCAGTTTCTGTTATACCTGAATTTGAATCATTGCTTTCCTGTCAGATGGTGTAAACAGAGTTATCTAAACATAATAAGCATCCGTTTCTGTGTCTGCAAATTAGGATACCAATAATCTACTTCTAAGTTTGTTATGGGAAATGAATAGTTATCAACTGGTTCCAGCCCAGGCTTGGTGTCTGTGCTGCCAGGAGCTGGTGGCTTGGCATTCTGTTGTCACGTAACAGAACTGTTGGTAATGAGTCACTACCTCGAAGGGTAAAACTATGATTCTGGCTACAGGAAGGTATTTCCCAAAACTGTCCTTTCGTTCTCATTAGAAGATAAAAGAACATATAATGAAGCAATTTAGAGAATGTACAACCCCATATTGGGGTTCTTCACAGGGAAAAAAAGACATTTAGATAAAGAATGTCCATCCAATTTCCAGCAATAAAGCAGAAGCATTCTTTAAAACACTGATGTATTTTCATTTAATGATGCGCTCTTTGGAAAGATGGTCCATTTTTCTGGGTATTCATCACAGTTCTAAAACTGGGAGTTTGGATGAAAAGCATGTAGTACTTGCCTTGTTCTTACATCAGAAGAAGGTTTCCTTTTGTCCATTTTATGTTTGTTTCCAAGGACTTAAAATGAAAGCTTTGTTTCTGCAATAATGGCTTAGTGTAAGCTTACATTGTTGATCCCCTCAGTAGATGCAATGTAATCCACTTTGGTAATGTGAATTTTCAAGCAATCATAGGCCTCTGCCATTAACCCTTCTCTGCTAATGATAATACTCCTTGAAAACTACAAAGGAACTGGGGCCCTAGCTCCACATTAGACTTGGAGCACACTTAGCTGAATTTGCATTTCTTATTTTAGCAGCGGTGAATTGCTGAGCATATGTTGAACCTCATCAATACCTGAAGCAGAATAGGTGATTGTGAATCTAATGTTCAAGTGCGAGCATTCAAACACAAACATGGCAAACTAGAAGAAAATAATGATGAAACGAATCAAAAGTGCTTTCCCTTCCAAAATTCCCACTGAATGCGCCTTGGCTGCTGTTGTTTTCTTGCAATATTTTTTAAATTGACCTGTTGCTTTCTTGGTTCATTGTAGTGCAAATGTCTTAAATAAAGCCGTACATGAGTCATTGTTTCTTCCTCGGGCTACTTAGATAATAGCTCACTTTGAACACGAGCAGGGGAACCTATTGAATGCTTCCTGCAGAAAGCCTTCAGGGGTTTGCACGGCAGCTTGATGTAGTTCTTTAGGAGAGAGAAATGGTAAATTAGCCGAAAGGAATTTTGTTCTATGACATATTTCCAAACTAGCATCGAGAACACATTTCCACTTCACGTTTAGACTCTACACTGGGGACTTCGAAAAGGTTTCCTGCATTTGGTGAAGTTACATGCGTGGTCGACAGCTAAGTTAAGATGTTCTTTGGGGATTTGTAGACACTGAAGGCTTTGCTTAAACTAGAGAGATCTTTGCTGCAATTCACACTGGAGCTGCAGTACTATATGCCTTCAGGGCTGTGGATTTAATAAACAAAAGATCTGTCACCAAGCTCGGCTCACAAGAGGGGGTAGATGTAATTATATCCTTTAAAGGGGGGGAGAGTGTTGTTATTATTTTACATTTATGGAGTGCCAACATTTTGCAATGTGCTGTACCTAACATAGAATTAGACATAGTCCTTGCCCAGTGGACTATCTATCTCAATTAGACACAATCTAAATATTTCTCTTAAAAAGTACTTGTGTTTTCAAGGTTGTTACGTAACGCACTGCACTAGTATAGAAGTATTGCTGTGTCTGAAAGGCATTCAGAGACAAGATGTAAATGTTAGACTGTATACTGTCTATATTCTCCAAGTGTTTTCCTTGAAAATTAGATATTCAGCTTATAATATTGCAATTTAACTTTGGAATGTGATAGAAGCAGCATTTCGGTTTTCACTTTGAAGAAAAGCAGTTAATAGTAGTTATATTATCTGAATAGGTAAATGATACTTATTTGTGTTCTTTAAAGTTGATTTTAATCTGAGTAGAATGCTTTCAGGGTCAGGATAGTTTCTGAGACATTCCCTTCCTATTAATGGGTACTCAATACGAAATTACTGACGTTGACAAAGTAATAAACCTATAGAAGGATTTCTTCATCTTCTCAGGACTCGATTCAGCTTTTATAGACTCTGTCGGGGCAGTGCTCTGCTGGCTTTCGAACAACATACACACACCCAAGGGAAAAAAGAAAAACCAAAAACCCAGCAACAATAAATACCCAAAGCCAGAAAACGTTCCTGGGAATATCTTTGAAGAAGTCAGGCTTGGGACATCTTTCTTTTCTAATGAAGATGTTTCTTGTCTCTCAGCAAGGCACAGACATAACGACACAGTGCATCCCGGAGAGCTGTGAGAGAACTTCTAGCTGTCTCGATCCCCACCAGTGATCAAAGGGCCTTCCCACACTGCAGGCTGGTTTCCAGGGATGTGCTCACGGGGCACTCTAGTCGGCTTATGGTCTATTGTGGAGACACACACAATCCCCTCAACTCTGTTATAAGTGGGGTGTTGTTAGCGGGAAACGTGTGACTACAGAAAGAGACTATGTCAGCTGGACCATTGATGTGTTTTGCCTGTAGCCAGAGGCTGTCTTCCACATTCTCTGAGGTATGCAGGGCTCTAGTGTGCTCCCTCAGCTCCATTGTGATCTTCCACAGTGCACATCAATTGTGTTTGCAAGACTGGAGCCACTCACTCAGTAAGCAGTAAGGAGGATCCCCGATGTCAGAGTGTGCTCACCAGGCTTTCAGTTTGAGTCTCTTACAAGCTCCTGTTCTCTGGGCAACACAGTCAATTTACTCACTTCTCTGAGTGTCAAGCTCCTTTGATATAAGATCAGAAAAATCTTTAAACTGAACTGGTAGAATTTGAGTGAACTTTTATCTGATCTATTTAATGTACACTGAATATAACATTACAACTAATATTCTTCTTGTTATTATAAATGATTGTTTTATAATGGTTTATCCAAGTGTGGGTATTTATAGGTCCCCTGAATAATATTGTTTTGTTTTGATTTACAACATGAAGTACTGCTACTTCAAATCCATTTGATAAGTCATTATTTTTATTATCTGCCAGTATTATACATGGAAAGCTTAAAAAATATTGAGCCCCTCTTTTTTTAATATTTTTTGCCCCTCTAGATAGGGAATCAGAGATGAAACTTCACAAATTAAACCCTCAGCACAAGATGTTGATTTTTAAATATAATTTTTCTTTTTGATTTGAGATTATAATATAATCTCATTATTTTTTTTGCCTTCCTCCCTATAAGCACTCCCATGTACCCTCCTTTGCTTACTTTCAAATCATGGCCTCTTTTTTATTAGTTGTTACATGCATAGATGTATGTGCACATACATGTATAGTCCTTGATTTAATGTGCTTATTCTGTATAACGTTACTTGCATGTATGGTTTCATATGATATTGACCATCCAGGTAAGACGACTTCTACTGCTCTCAGCAGTCTTTATTGCCTTTGGTTCTTTGTGTAGGCTGGAGGGCTCCTGGGCTTTCCTACTCTAATATGGCATATCTGTTGTTGCTGTCCTTGTTCAGCTCATGGCAGTCAGGCTGTGAGACTTCACTGAGGTGGCTTACGTTTGTTCTGACTTAATTCTTTATTCTTATTCTGCTACATTTCCAATTCTCACTTTGTCTCTACTTGCCCTTTAACCTAAGCACACTCTAATCTTTGTTCATTTAAACCTCAATTATATCTCATCAACAGTAGTCTTCGTTCCTATTTGGAGATCATCTGACCTAATTTCCTGAAATAATTCTCTTGTTTTCTTCAGTACATTAGTCTAACCCAGTGGTTCTCGACCTAATGATGTGACCCTTTAATAGAGATGTTCATATTGTGGTGACCCTACACAATCAGAAAAGTATTTTCCTGTTTTACTAGTTATGAATCATAATATCTGTGTTTTCTGATGGTCTTAGGCACCCCCTGTGAAAGGTCATTAGACCTCCAAAACAGTTGAGACCTATAGATTGGCAACTACTGATCTAACCCTTTTCCTTTAGCTCCAGCTGTATAGCCCAAACTCTAGACCATTCAATAACTTACTGGCTGTGTTGTTTGTGAATTTTTTCCAATCTTGGCCATGCTTATGACCCCCAGGTTCTGTTATTGTTCTTCATCTCTCTGCTCAGTATTCTCTTGTTCCCTTTCTCCTCTCTTTGCTCACTGAATGTTCTTTCTCCTGACTGTTGGATAAGATTGCCATTCCAAATTCACTGGTCACTTGCCTGTTGCCAAATCCAATGACCTCATCCACAGCATGCCTTCTCCAGCTCCAGTATTTCTCTTGTCTTGTCTTGGGACCCATTCTTCAACTTGTTCTAAACCTTAATAGAAGTATATCCCTATGTGCTTTTTGATTCCTTTCAGTCTCTCCTCATACTTTGCAAGGTCGAGCTTTAAATTCTATACACGCTGTGAAGCTCTGCATATCTTACTCCAAGTTGTATCCCAACTTTAGGCCATTCAACTCCCATGCTGAGAGCGATGTGTCCACCCTTTTGTCGGGGGTGGCAAGGGTGGGTGGCACATTCACTCATCTTAAGCATGCATGGGCAGTCCATTTATAGTGATTCTCCAGTTGTTCCTATCCTGGGCAGTCCTAGATGCTTGTGTTATTGTCATACCCAAAGTTCCCCAGTCTTCCTTTATGCTGTCTATTCAGCGTTTTTTAGGCCTTCTTCCTCACTACAGTGCACTCCTGTGCACTCCTCCAAGCAGTGCTATCTTCGGGCATCTGCCAGCATTCTTTCTTATAACATGTTTGGAGTATCTCAAGTGCCATTGTTGTATCCTGTAGTTTATTTGCTTCTGTAGATGGAGATGCTTCTTAATGTCATCATGAAGACACCTAAGCTCATCATAGGAAAAACAGAAAGTTTACAGGCTGAATTAGGTATCCCACTTGAATAATTGTGATATGGCTGTCTGTCTGTTGTGGAGTTTTTCCTTCACTTCTTCCCACATGCCTTGTACTGTATATGCCTCATACAATACAAACAGTTTGTACCTACTGAGTCTTTTAATGGGTTTCCCAAGTATTATTATTGGAATTTTATAATATGACCTTGAAGGCATAATGGAGGACCTCCGATTAACGTCAACTAAAATCTTGCTAGGCAAAAGGATTAAACAATTAATGAAGTGAACACTTAATGACACAGATAACAGTTGCAGAGACCGATAGAGAGAGAGGGAGAGAGAGATTGAGAGCGTAAGGGTGGAGAACTGGAACTGGATTTTGTTCTAGGGTTGGTTCCTCATCTCAGCTCAAAGAGACCAAATAGCACTTCAAATCACAAGGTGCTTAGATTATTTGGAGCGAAATTTCCAGGATCATAATCTTGGGCAGATGCCTCTAGCTTTGGTTGCTTCCCTGAATCCTGAGAATTATGCCAGTGTTGTTGAGCTGGAACTGAGTTTCGGTCTGCCATTGCTTACTTAGGTCCTATCCCTTCGTGACTTGCACAGATTTTTAAAAAGGGGGACGTGATTATGGGCTCTTAGTTTCAATGATCCTAAAAAAAATAGCAGAGATGTGGAACTAAAGGGCAAAAGCTGCAAGGGCCTCATGATGCCTGCGAATGGAATCAGGAGTTTAAATGCCATAGGGATTTACAACAGGCAGTCTTTATTTGTCTCTCCACTTCCTCCTACTCTCTTCCCTTTTCTCACTCTCTGTGTTTTAGAGGGATTTTAGTCATTGAAACAAAATACCAATACATGAACACTATGAAAGAGAAAAAGCTCATTTGGGTTTTG
>JAQHUG010000017.1:8281868-8319057 GCA_028555095.1 Dicrostonyx torquatus | reverse complement strand
GCTTTTCTTGCTGCTATTTTTGTTTTCTCCGGTTTTATGAGTAGGGGGTATCCTATGAAAGATTTACAATGCAAGTAACCCTTGCATGTCCCGCTGTGGATGGGATACCTTGGACAGGCAGGGTATCATGGGGAGGGAGATTGAGTATGAAGTTTTAGTAATGGGGGGGGCTGTGGAGGGGAGAAATGGAGAGTTAGAAAGAAATACGGAAGGACAGGGGGAGTACAGTGACAGAGAGCTGCCTCTTCAGAAATAAACGGGGAGAGAGGGAAGAGCATATGAAACAGCTTGGTTTGACAGGAAGGGAGTTATTGAGAGGGCAGAGCTTGTCTTTTAAAGGGACAGGTTACTGTCTGGGTTCCTCCTGCAAGGTGATAGAGAAGACCAGCATAATCCAACCATCCTACATTTCCATTTTTTTCTATATTTTATTTTCCAGCGTTTCGTGTCCCTCATTTAATGACAACATTGCTTTCTAGTTTTTCACTTTAAAGCACCTAGGAATCATGAAGTGTTATATATTCTATAATTACATGTTCTTGTTAGATAATTATTAGTCTTTATTAACATTAAATACGATTTCTCATGCTTTAGAGATTTCTTTTATTTGGCAAGCCTATTTTTGTTTTCTCAAATACAGTGATGAGAGAACAACCTTCTGAAGAATATTTTTACTAAAATGTGAAGCATTTACAATTTCAGTTGCCAAGTCATGAGTTTGTAGAGTCAGAATTTTCTAAATCATGCAATCCAGCATTCCACAAAAAGGAATTCTATTTTTTGCTTGTTTTTGTTTTGTTTTGTGTAACTAGATCTCACAATGTAACTGACTGTAGTGTCATGCACTGTGTAGTCCAGGCTAGCCTCAAACTCAGAGACCCACCTGCCTCTACTTCCCAAGTGCTGGGATTAAAGACATGTAGACACATAACTAAGAAGTCTTAACATATGCGGAGATCAAATGTGAGGGATGTGATTGATTCCCTTGCATATATGAAAATCTATTTACCAACTGGAGATGCATTTTATTGATCAAGACTACTAAATATACAAAACTGAGTGACTGGCATAATTAATGGACTAAGCTAAAAGACTGAACTTGGGCTTGGTATACTGGTCAGTGAGTAAAACACTTGTATACACATGAGGACCCAAGACCCAATCCCCAAACCAATGTGAAGTCCATCATCACAGCCTTAATCCTAGTACCTCTACTTCTCAAGCACTCAAATTACAGGAGTTGTTTAAAGCCTTTGACTCAATTTTTTTAAAGTGTGTGTGTATTATCGTGAGTGCACGTGTGCACATATACAGGTGTGCACGTATGTGTGTGTACTAGCACGAGCTCACATGTGTGCATGTATTGGTGCGTATGTGTGTGTGTGTGTTTGTACTAGCACGAGCTCACATGTGTGCATATACTGGTGTGCACATGTGTGTGTGTGTGTGTGTGTGTGTACTAGCATGAGCTCACATGTGTGCATGTACTGGTGTGCACGTGTGTGTGTGTACTAGCACAAGCTCACGTGTGTGCATGTACTGATGTGCACATGTGTGTGTGTGTGTGTGTGTGTACTAGCATGAGCTCACTGGTGTGTGCATGTACTGGTGTGCGTGTGTGTATGTATATATAAGTAAACATGAGTATTTTTGCAGGGGTCCTAAGCCAGCTTTCCAGGTTTGGATTTCTCGGACTACTCCAATCATGGCCTCCCATCTTGCTATAAAACTACTGGCAATATGCACTGATGCTGGGATGATGGACTTCACATTGGTTGGGGATTGGACCTCGGGTCCTCATGTGTATACAACAAGTGTTTTTTTGCTCACTGACCAGTATACCCAGCCCAAGTTCAGTCTTTTAGCTTAGCCCATTAATTATACCAGTGATTCAGTTTTGTATACTTAGCAGTTTTGATCAATAAAATGCTCTCCTGGAAATGCAGAGAGAGGGGAGAGGAAGGAAGGTAGGGAGGGATAGAAACGTGGAGGAAAAAAATTAGGAACGCTGTCAGTAAATCTTAGTCATAGAAAGAATTTTACTTTAAGTCATAAATTAGGTGCTTGCCACCCCATTAAAATAAAAAAAATCATCAAAGAAACTGAATGGAGGATAAAATTAAAATTCTGGTGCATAAGATTGACTTTAATGTTTCATTTTAAACGACTGTGTAAATGTAGAGAAACCAAATCAGAGAAGTTTTGAGTGAAAGGAAGCAAGCTGGGAAGCTAGTGTTGATTTAAATGTGAACCACTGCCCACCAGCTCATGATTTCAAAGTCTCTCTCCCAGTGAGCAGCAGTATTTGGGGAAGATGTAGAACCTGTGAGAGGTGAGGTCTGCCTGGTAGAAATACATTTCTAGATATACAACTCTGAAGATGGTACCTCTCATGTCTTGCTTCCTGTTGGGGATGATGGGAACAGCCTCTACTGTATGTCCGCTATGCCGGGAACGAAGATGCTACACTCTGCTTTCGTCAATGAAGCCCCTTGAAACTGTGAGCCAAGGTACATTATTTCCTTCCTTGAGGTGTTCCTACCAGGAGCACAGGTCACAGTGGCCTAGAAGTAGCTAGTACAGTTGGGAAGTGTTTAAAGGCTTATCAGTAGTGCGTCCTATAAATGGACCATACTGAAAAAGAGAACCTTGGGTAATGAATATATTAGCTATAATATTTTCGATGACCAAATATTTGACAAAAAGCAATTAAAAATGAGAAGCTTATTTGGGCTCATGATTTAAGGGGACATAGTCCATCCTGTTGGGAAGACATCATAGCAGGAGTGACCTGTGGGTGTGACAGGAGAGTGGAGGGGGTGGTTGTTTCCATCATGTGGTGGTCAGGAAGCAGATACAGATTTCCCTTTTCCTCTCGCAAACCCCCTCTCTTTTTAGTTAGGGACCACAGGGGAGTTATTACCCACTTATTTCATCTTCTATGGAAATGGTTGCAGAGAACCACCAAAGGTGTGCTTCTTTAATTTTCTAGTTATTTAGAAAATTGTCTTTCAGTCCAATAAAGCTGACAATTGAAGTTGCCAATCACAGGGAACTTCTGGTACTCACATACAAAGGAGAAAGAAGGAGTTGGAATGGAGCCTGAATATTAGGGAAAAAGGCAAACAGGCCCGTTAGTGTTCTTAAGGAGTGTCAATCTTAATTTTAAGAGTAGACATTGAGTCTATATAGACAAAAATAAAATAGTGGCTTTATATATAATGAATGTGTGAGAAATCTGACACTATGCAATTTATTACCTTTATTGTGATGTGAATTAATGTATTATAAGTGTTAGAGAGCTTCCCTTAAGAAATGGAGGAAAGAAAGAAACATGATTAGTTATTCAAAGTTTGGATTTATGAGACCGCCAGTCCCCCATATTATTTTCAGGTAAAGCCCTGAACAATTCGGGAGACTTTGCGTTTCTTGGAAGTGAATTATGTGACAGCTCAGTTACATCAGGGCTGGACCGTCAAACTCTAAACCTCTACTCTCCAAAAGCTCAACTAGTTGGAAAATTTATACCTAACTGACTTAGAGATTGGAAAGACATTTGTTTTAGGATTGCTATTAATATGGAATTAAAGTAAGGTAACATTTTGAAGGACTGATTATATATTAGAGATACTGTATGTTTAAAACTTTTAGATATAGACTTTAAGCCTAGGCTTTTAGTTCTAGCTACACTCATACTCTGAAATAAATTGCAAGATTTTCTTATTTTTGCCAGGCCAGCATCTGAAGCGTAGATTAGTTAAGTGACCGATGGGCTGACGGAGGTAATCCAGGCCTCCAGAGTTATTGGTTATTGCTTCTCCCTGATTTCTATAACCCTCTCAACTACTTCCTGCAGTGCAGTGAGCTTTTTTAAACTTCTTCTTTTCCCTGTTGTTCTTCTTGCTCTTGGTGTTAGGTCTTACCTGTCAACTTAATCTCTGCAGTAACTGGTCCATGGTGGATTTGTTACACTGTAGTGTGGATACCACCTTACACTGAAAACTTTGAGATATAGTGAGGCTTGTGATTGTATTTTTGACATTGTGATCTTAGGACAGACTGATAGTCTGTGATGTGGGAATGTTCTCCTGTATTTTGGGTTACTCTCATTGGTTGAATAAAGGACTGCCTGGCCTATAGGAGAGGACACAGCCCTTAGGTGGGCAGAGCAGACAGAACAGAGTTGGAGAAGAAAGGAAGTGAGAGAGCCACCAGGGTCAGACAGGCTGTATCTTCCCAGTAAGTCCACGACCTCGTGGTGACTTACAGAGTATTAAAATGGGGTGAAATAAGATGCAAGAGCTAGCCAAGCAAAGGCTAGAACTAATGGCCGGGCAGTATTGAAATGAATCCAGTTTGTGCATGATTATTCCGGGTATAAGCCAGGGCCAAAAGCAGGCCGTGAGGCTGTGCAACCAGGGAGCCGGGCAGGACAGAACAAAAGGGCCCGCACCTGCCTATTTACAAGTCTGTTATGTGTCATTTTTATATGTAGAACATAGGCTACTGTGCCGGCTAGTTCTATGTAAACCTGACATAAGTATCTTATTTAAGAAGGCCCAGCTTATTTTGGGTAGTGCCATCCTTGAGGTGGTAGCCCTACATTCTATAAGAAAGCCGACTGAGCAAGCCATGTGAAGCAAGCCATTGAGCCACACTCCTCCATGAGCTCTGGTCAGCTTCTTCCTCTGGGTTCCTGCCATCCTTGAGCTGATATCCTGACTTGCTTTGATGATGAGCTGTGAAAGTATAGACTGAATAAATGCTGTTGCTTTGGCTATAGTGTTTCATCAAAGCAATGACAACCCAAACCCTGACAGTTACCTGCCTGCTACGAGATAGAAGAACCCGAGGAAAATGGAAGACAACATACTGCAAAGTCAGCATATTAAACACCACTAAGGAAAATAAAGGATAAAAACAGAGAAAAAAATCAGTGGAGATGCTATTTTGGATAGGACCATCAGGAAAAGCCAGTTCTAAGAAGTGACATCTGTGAAGAAAGAGTGAGTATGGGGGAAATTATATCCTCGAGAAGGATCTGTCAAAGTGCAAAGACCTTGAGTCTAGAACTTGATCCTTGTCTGATCATTTTGCTAAAGTTCTTAGTGATCAGTGTTGTTCTGCCACAGGGTCTGTCCAATGACAGCAAAGAGATATGGAAAGAAGTGAAATACTGAGTTTAGCTGAAGAATATATTGTATGTAGATTATATAACAGGTACACAAATGACAATATGAGTTTTTATTGTCTGGCAACATTCAGGCACTTTGAAATTTGTACACGGATCAAATGTTTTTTTAAGCAGTATTATACAACTATTTTTAAATATTTTTTTTATTTTTGATAATGCTTTGCTTCTATATGCTTCTATGTACCATGTGAATACTTGGTCACTGCAGAGGTGGGAAGCCAGCATCAGATCCCTTGGAACTGCAGTTACAGAAGATTTTGACACATGTGAGTGCTTGGACCAGAACCCAGATCCTTTGCAAGAGCAGAAAATGCTTTTAACCCTTAAGTGCCCTGTCTCCTCCTTAATGGAGTTTTTAATGTTATTGTTGTTGTTGTTGTTTTTCTGTTGCCCAGGAGAAAGTTCACTAATTTTCCTTGCAATGAGGTGTAATAAGTTTCTACTTTAGAAGTTAGAGATGTGAATTTCTATAGATATGCCATGAACACAACATGAAAAATTCTCGTATGTTCTTTCGTGAGTGGATTACCTATAGATTACTAATCTTTCAACTGCTCTCTTTCCTCTGTTATTATTTGTGTCCACTTGACCAACATCTCCAGCATCTTTGTTTAAGAGAATTAGTACCCTGTGGATCTAAAGTTATGTCCTCCATTCCTGATCTTCCCCCACCCTTTATTTCGTAAATATATATGCACACATACAAACATGTAGATATATTTCTTAATTGTCCTCTTGATAAGATCCTTATTTGGAGTTGGCCCCTAAGGAAGCAGTTATCAACTTCAGATCTTTTTTAACCTTTACTAATGATTTCTTGTTTCTGTCCTAAGTATTTTTAAAGAATTTAGCTGAATTTCTTTCAATAACCAGTAATAGGAAGTAGATGTTTTGTTGCTTTTTTAAATGAAGGTCATGTTAAGTAACCAACCTTTTTGCAGGTATTTATTTCGTGGATTGTTAGCAAAGTTAGGACAGTAACTTAGAAACTTGACATTTAATTTAGCAATTGTACTAGAACTGAGAGACAGTGTGTCACTTCTACGTGAACTAAGCCAAATTTGAACCTTCATCTCTTTTCTGACTCTCATATACCGGAGTGGACAAGAAGTGACGAGATTGGTCTGGGCAGTCAACAAGTGGCTTTCAAGTTCTTTCCTCAACTTACTCAATTTTGGACTTTTCCTTTTCTGATTCTTTTGTTTATAATAATAACAAAATTATTTGAGGTACAAAGCTGATTTATACTTTATTAAAAACAATATTATTAAATATGACTTTTTTTAATTGTACCAGCGCCTTGAATTTAGAAATTTACTTGAGAGCTATTTAACAAACTAGCTGCAAACCTGGTGGAAAAAGGACGAGAACCTCCGAGTGTCACTCATTTGAAAGGGCTTGCTCATTTTGGATAAATTATTAGGTAATTTTTCATGGATATCGCTCACAAGAAAGGAGTTTGGGGGTGTATTTCAATGATTCATCTCGGGCTCCTCATACATTCTTAAATTACGCTTATGGAGATTTTCCCATCCAGACAGGGTGGTGGTTGCCGTAAAGACCTTTTCTTCATTACCTTAGAAACACAAGGATGAAAATATTTTTAAATATCTATTGCTACCCATCCCACAACGGTCAGTTTTACTCCACAGACAGTATTGCTGGTCATAGTGACTCTGGTTTTGATGCTGAAAAGTATTTCCATGATAATATCAGAGCGCATTAGGCTGCAGTTTGTCCTTAAAAAGATTCAGAACCTGATCCTTTGATGTCAGCTTCGGGGCAGGATATGCCCAGCATCCCATTTAGTCAGAAATATGAAAGGCCTATGTTAACATGATTTACATATCACACTTCTGTAGATTTTCATGGTAAATAATAGAAATTTGCAAGCATTCCTACATCAAGGCAAATTCACTTTATTCCCTGACACACACAGTGAAGCTTATTTTGGGATAATGACTACATATGTTCAGGAAATTGGGCTCCTGAGTCTACTGTCAGAGCATTTTCCCGGAAAAAAAAAAGCATGCATTGTTTGAAGAGAACAGGGAGAGGTCCTTCCATTATTTATACAATGACTTTTTTATGAGAACCAGTACCAATATTTTATTGCTCTCTTGCCTAACAAATAGACTATCCATTATAGTTAATTGTGTATTTTGACAAAATGACATATATTATATATTCTTAATATATTGCAAATGTTTCTGATATTCAAACAATGGACAACTCTTTAGCATGACAATGGAGCAGAGCCTGGTTTTAATTTTTTAATTGAATAAGGAATTTTAGCTTCTCAGGAGTCTACTTCCTCATGCATTCAACAAATATTTGTTAAAAGCCATTGCATGGCAGAAGGAATTTCAGTGAAAGGAAATAAACAGTGACTTTAAGAGACTCAGAATTTAGAACCATGATAGGTATAAAAGTTATGCTTGCTGAGTTTTTACAGATATATAGAAGAGTCGTCAATTAATTTACATGTACTTTACAGAAATACTGCAGGACAAAGGCCACTTTAATAAAGCATAGCAGCAAGTATAAACTTAAAGAGGAGAAGATGACGAGGCCCTTTCTGGGTACCAACAGGATTCGGTGTGGGTGAAATACAGATTGTTTTGAAGGTCGTAACAATAATTAAGTTCTAATGGAAAGACATTGTCTTCTGATTCTGAAATGGCTTCTAATCACTTGATTTGGATTTCTATCATGAAGGGCCTAAGTTGTAACAATTGGAAAGCAATGCAAGTCATGTCTAATTGAAGTTCAGAGGTACTCTTCTGGGTCTTGGTATAATTATTACTTTTTTAGGAATCAATGTCCCTAGTATGGTTTTACAATACATTGTTAAATTTGTGTAGACTTACTCTAGTTGTCTTTATTAGTAAATTATTGCAATTCATTGCTGATCCTGTGTTATAAATACAAAGCTCACAGACCTGCCTCTCCCAAAACTTTTATTTTTTCCTATTTTCCCCATTCTTATTAGAACTTTTAAAAGATAGAATGCAATACCATGCCATCATCTTTACTCCCTTTATTCTTCTTCACCTTTCTCCTACTTTCTTGGACTCCCTTCTTTCTAACCTAATCCCCCCTATTATATGTTTATGGTTTAAATGGCCACATAACTAATATCCAGATGACAGGGTTTCATAAAATTTCCCAAGATTCAACTCTTCGAAGATCCTAGGCCCTTATTTTGTGGTCTTCCCTGGGCCTTGAATATTATACATGACCCCTTGTATGGTTGAAGACTCACTGGTCTTTTGTTTCCAGCACTTTGACCAGTTATGGATCTCCATATTAGTCATTGCCCACCACCAAAGAAAACTTTTCTGGTCTAGATTTGAATGCTGCTCTAGTCTGTGGATATAAACACACATATGTAAAACACAGTTTGATACATGTTTAACAAATCTTCAGTAGGAAATTCCTATCTAAATCCCATAACATCCTAAGTTATTCAGGTTTACAGACAAGCATATGTGCCTTCCTTACCAAAGAGCAGAACTTAGATACAATCACAAAGTAGTTTATGTCTCTCATGTCTTCAGCAACAGAGACTTACATTCTAGTTATGGTGGGCATCCAAGTGTAATCGCAATAACTTTTAGTGATTACTGAGTATCTGGGAGCTCTGTTGCTTTTCCTTTCTCTTAATTAAAGTTTGCCCCTCTTGTGCTACCTCTCTGTTTCACACTCTTCTGGTCTCTAGATAGAAATGATAAGCACACAAACAAAACATCCCTGGATGCACTCAAATGTTTATTTCAGTTTGCTGTCTATTTATAATACTCTCTTCTTAACCAAGGATGTATTTGCATATTGTTTATTCATGAAATAGTATTTTGAAAATCTTACAGTGATAATTTTCTTTTGGGTACTTAGAAAATATTAATGAACAAAAGATCAAGCATCACTATGCTCACTGATTTTTATATAACTGATATTTATAATATCGATTTTTTTAATATATTGACACACATTAGTAGATGATAGTTTTCTGAGAGGAAAAAAAATGAAGAATGAGATTAGTTAGTTGATATCAACTTTGACAGAGTGGAGAGAACAACCTGGCTAAGAATACGAAATATGAACATACTGTTTAAGGCAGAAAGGAAGGCAAATCTCAGGAATGGCAGATGCAGCCAGCACAGGGGAATTAAGGAAGGACAGTCTACGGGACCCTCACCGGTAAAGACCTTGCTCTTATTAGATATGTGTTTAATAGCAGGAATTGAGCCAAGGCTAGAGGAATTGCTTTTCCCCCCATCAGTACCCATAGAGAATGTGTCTTGTTTTTTAAGGTAGAACTAGACGTGACATTACACCGACTCGGTGTTTGACAAGCTGTCTAGTCACTGCCATACACAACTGCACCCATTATTGCTTTCTGTATGGTAACTTTTGGAATTTTGTCAATTGAGTCTCACACGCATTCTATGATTCTTGCTTTTGAAAAGGGTAAAAGAAACTTTCCTTCGAGGCATTTGCTATTGCTAATTTCCGCAGGACCCTGGAGCAGTGAGGAAAGAGCAGAGGATTCTACCTGCAAGTTGATCCGCTGGAACTGCCTCTGAGTGCAGGCATTTGAAAGGGGAGGAGTTGTATCACGGAAGTCTTGAGGGCTTAGCTTTTTGGTAAACATCCTGTCATTCAAAAGTTGTGAGAGGTTGAAAACTAACACCACCTGCTACAAGGTCAACTAAATTTTAGTGACAGACATGGTCTTTGAGAGATTACTGCTATTAGTGGCCTATAATACTTGGCTACATCAAGTATTGAAATTGCCTTGTCTTTTATTGCTGTAAGGCAAATAATTTGAATTTTGCTTTCTACTATTGATACCAAATCTTTAATCATTTATAAATGCACTGGTGTTAGATTTTTTAAAATTAATATTTATAAAATTGGAACATTGTAATTTTGGTTTGAAATTACATTTTGGTCTATTTGGTTACTTGGAGTCTGTTTGTTTCCCGAAATCAAAATCCAAAATGGATTTTCTTAGTTGTGGTATTAGGTTAGAAAAGCCCTATGACACCTGACTTGTGTTCATTTCAGAGGGCTGAATTCTTTTGTTAAAATTCTTATATAACTGGACAGATTGGGACATGATTTTCATAAACATGGACACTAATGATTAATCATGATTCTAGGAAGTTAATGTCCCTTAAGTTTTCATCCCACTAGGTCATTAAATTATGTTCACATCTGCTTAGCACTGTGTGCCAAAATCTATGATTGTTGCAGTAAACTCCATAGGTCCTGTGTCTGATTAGTGGATGCATAATAACATAATGAGAAGAAAGGTAAATTTCCAATATTTCATGTTACTATATTCAATAACAATGACAAATGAGTGTGTTGTTTATTTAATTCTTGATATCAGGGTAAATAAAACTCATCACATATGCCACCCAAACAGGAGTCCCACCCAGCCATTTTCCCTGACAGTTTATCTACATGTCTGTAGAGTTAGAAAGAAGTAGGCATGTGTTTTGACCAATGCTACCCCTAAAGCTGGCTCATATGTCTTCTAAACATTTACATGAAGCTACAAGGCATAAAAGAAAGTACCACGCTCTCAGGCCAGAATCTAAATTTAAACATCCTCTTTAAAAATAAGTATATTTACTTAGAATATTTTGAATACTTTATTTATATATTTTCCCTTTTAATCTTTAAAAAAGAGTACGCAATTATTCATTTGATCTATCAAATCATTCAGCAATTTTTTTCATCTACCATTTTTCTGACACTTTCCAGTTGCTGGTGATATAGGTATAATAAACAGCACAGCTATAGGTAGATTGGCTCATGTTAACAGTCACTCGTTAGGACACAGTGGAACACATTTGTGATAATGACTTTGCTCTTCCAAACCACAAAACTTTCTCTACTATTTTGTATTGACATCTTTTCGGTAACATTTTGTTTGTTTTTGGTACCTCATGTAAGCACAGTATCTTCTTTATTGTACTTGAAAATACAAAGATGAAAACATTAAGTCTCTTTCCTATCCCAACAATCTAAAAGTGAAGACAGACACATGGAGATAAAGTTACTGTGGAAAGAAATAGAAACAAATTCCTGCAGGTATGCTAGAAAAGAAAACTCATGCCGGGCGGTGGTGGCGCACGCCTTTAATCCCAGCACTCGGGAGGCAGAGGCAGAAGGATCTCTATGAGTTCGAGGCCAGCCTGGTCTACAAGAGCTAGTTCCAGGACAGGCTCCAAAGCCACAGAGAAACCCTGTCTCGAAAAACCAAAAAAAAAAAAAAAAGAAAAGAAAAGAAAACTCATTCTGCTTAGGGAAACCTGGGAGGGATTCTCACTCTCACGTTCTCACATATTACCCACTGAATGTTTTCATGAAATTTCCTCCACCTCTCCCTTGCCTTTCTAGCTACTGAAAGGCCTTTCACCTCCACTGTTATATCTTTTCTGGAAGGTTAGAAGGTATGTTTAGTTTTATTACCTCTGATATATACATTGCCAAACATGTAATAAGAGCTGTCTAAATACATGCACATTAATTTAGGGTGATTATGTTCATGGTCTAACAGTTAATTATTGATTTTAGAATGTACAATGGATATAGAAAATGTTTTACTAATTTCTATTAGAAATGTCATTTTAGTGTGTACTTTTAAAATGAAAGTGATTGAGCTCAAATTGATATGCTACAAGATGTGTAGGGATTTGTATTTTTTTTTTCAGAGAAAGTGGGTATTTATTTAGTGGTTTATGGAGAAGAAAGAGAAAAGGGGAGGGGAGAAGGGAGCAGAGAGAGAGGGAGAAAGAGAAACGGGGTGGGAGGGGGAAGTGGAGAGAGGGAGAGAGGCAGAAGCTGCCTCTTTGGAAAAGAGATGGAAAGGAAAGGCAGGATTTATATCTTCATTGTACTAGAATCTTCCAGGTACCTATTGAAATTGAAAGCGTTAACATTCAAAATTTGGTTCTGTATATTTCAATTAGTCTAAATTTGTAAAAAAGAAAAAGATTAAATTTTGTCCAAGTCATATAGAAAATTGTGGTTATTGGTCTCTGGGTCTCAATCAGGGCTCAAGAATTTTTGCTATTTTACAATAGTCTTGAATCAATCCCAGGACCTGCCTTGCATTAGGTACGAATTCTACCAATCAACTGTATTTCCAGCCCTATATAATTGTGAGTGCCCTTATACTACCCTCATGGAGAAAACGTCCTGAAATGAAGTAAGAAGAAGCAAATAAGATGCCTGTAGGCAAATTCTACACTTGTCCATATCATCTAAGTAAGTATTCTCATTTTAGAAACTATTGACATTTTGAGCCAGATTATTTTTCACTGTGATGAGCTATTCTGTTTATAGCAGAATATTTAAAAATATCCTTGGTCACTAGTAGTCAATATCCTAAGCATTTGAGAATTATGAGGTCTCTAAACTTTGCTAAGTATACACCGAGAATAAAAATGGTTATTAAACACTGTTACAACACACACTAAAGCCTTTAAAACTGTCTTTTTAATGTTTTTTTTTGAATGTTGAGTTTTGTAGTGGGATAATTGAAGAAAAGGATGAAACATGAAACACCTGTGTAGCGATATTTTGTTTATGTTTTCGTAAATAAAGCTTACCCGAAGATCAGAGTGCAAAGCAGCCACGTTAGTCATCCACACAGGCCAGGTGGTATGTGGTGCACGCCTTTAATACAGGCCCTAGAGAGGAATATACGGCAGGGTGACACAGGAGCTCTTGTTCAGCCTGAGGATTTCAGAGAGGTAAGAGCTCTGTGGTGGCTTGGCTGTTTTGCTGTAATCATCTTCATGTTGAACCCCAATATCTGTTTCTGGGTTTTTATTATTCGTGCTGCACACCCATCAATTCATTCACATATCTGTAGCGAACATATCAAGAAATATTAGAGGCTAGGCCTTTTTAAACTACCTTTACAGTACTGTTAGACTTGACTCTAAGCCTATGATAGATATTTTCTATGTTTCTAGGTTCTGTTTTAGGACATCGGCAATAACTAATGCTAATTGAGAGTGAATTGAATGGAGAAAGGTGTGAGTACAAAAAAAAATAAATAAACGTCTGAAGAAAAAGAATGACAAGTAAAGGCAAAACAGAATACGGTGCTTCCCCATACTTAGAGCAGGGGTAATGTGGCAAACTCAAGCAATATAAGGGCAAAATGTACGGAATGAAGCTGAAGACCTGGGGCCTGGTGTTGGGTCTTTCTATGCTGTATTAATAATCTTAGATTTTTTTCCCTAATTCACTAGGGAACCATTGAAATAGTTTTAAGCAATCACATTGCCTTGAGAACAGATATTTGTTTTTGAAAAAAAAATGAAAGGAAACACTAAAACCTCTAATTTCAACAGTGCGTTTGGGCTGGGGCAAGTCTCTGAAAGAGGAGTGTGAAGTTGCTGCTGGGGCAGTTCAGCCGAGAAAGCAGGACCTGTGTAAAATCAGCTGGGACAGTGGTTACATTTTATTATTATTTAATCATTTCTCTTTAACCTTATCTAACTGAAAACTTCTTAAAGTTTGTTAAAATCGACTGATAAGATTCAGATTCTTATACAGTAGTCTGGAAGAAGTCCAAGACTTTGGTTTACTTTCACGTGTCCAGTAATACTAATGACTGCAGTTCATAGCATGTGCTGGGAGCAGCTGTGCTCCGTACAGTGGTCACAGTGCTGGCTTCTGGAAGAAGAAGTTACAAAACGTAGCTTGAAGATTTTCTTATGGGACTAGGACATAGGCACCCCAATCATCACGAGGAGAGCTCTTATGTAATGTTCCCATCTCAACCTTAGATGAGTTTCACTTTGGCTCCACATGGAGGTTTCTTGAGCCTCAGACAACTCATCTCCCAGCTTCAACGTTCCCTGAACTGAGTTAATTACCCCTTTTCAACAGTTGGTTGCATCACAATGAATCTTTTAGCTTCATATAAGTGATTGAAAACAAGTCACTGTAGCAGAAATACTGCTAGCAAATGGCAAAACTGCTTGTTTCCATCTTCCTGTAGCTACAATGACTGGTACAGTAGGCTTCATTGGAAGTACTGGACATGTGGAACAGTGTGTGATTTCCCGGAGAACGTTAGGAGGCTGAACTAGAAAGGTGATTGGATTTCTTTGGGGTTCAGTAATTGGCTGTTGATCGAACAGGTGTTATTATCAAATATTCTTCCTTTCACTGAAAAGTTTATATGATGCTGTCGTCCTAAAAAATTACAGTTAATTTTTGGCTAGTTATATACAGCGGCAGATTTATGTCACTGCAATTAAGCAACCATTTGATAAAATGACGCTTACAAATTTCAATAACATGATAGATGTGTTTCATTTGTAACCACCAACACTTCCTGAGAAGGATGTGTGCACCTGTTGGGGTCTGTACTACTTCTTGACCTTCCATTAAGATTGGAGACTGCCACCCAGACTTCCTGTTACATTGATTTATGGGCAGCCATTCCCCCTTTGCCTAATCGCAAGCACATCTAATGATGTCAACAAAAGGAATGCAATGTGAGTGGCCCATTGTTGGGCGCTGCTGTTTCTTCAAACAGCTGTTGAGTGTCACTGTGTTTCTCTAGACATTTTAATGTATTCTGAACTGCCTATTGAATTTCCCAAGATGTATTTGTACATGCATCAGGAGACTATGGTCCTAGAAATTTCATACATGAATTTCTTATTAGATTTCTGACTGGGATGAAAAATGAGATATTGACTATCTGGATTCAAGTCAGGCAAGATGTTTGGGCTGGCGGAGCATCTCAGCCTAGGTGTCTCCTTCCTACCAGAACTGGTCTTGTTTAGTCCCTGTACCTTTTCTTCCATCCTAAAATCTGTCTGTTATTCTGCTACATAGCTTTGTGAATCTGTTTGGCCTTTGCCTTTTCATCTTGAATTTATGGATTTGGTAGTCTCTATTTAGTACTCTATGAAGTGTTCATTTTGTTTGTCTTTGCATTTAAATGAAATTGCAAAAAATACTGACATTTTTGTTCTTGATTTCCCCTTTTTAAGCTTGAGATCTTCCACCTCTTGGCAGAAAAGACCAAGATCTTGGAATGTATTTTCTTTCTGATTATAAGGTTTCCAAAGTATAGTACTTTATTCCTTTAAACTCAAATGTGTGCGCTATAGTTTAATACATAGAACCTAAGTAGAGTTCACTTTTGATCTTGAAGAGTTTGGTTCTTTAATTAGGTGATAGCATTATTTTCTCATCCATTTGGCTCTTTTCTTAATTATTCGTTTTAATAATGGAGTGCTAATGCATTTTCACCCAACTTTTAAAATACTTTAAATAAAATTTAAAACCATTAGATTTCCTCTAAAGAAGGAGCCAATTTCATACTTAAATTTATTTGTTGAGACAGGGTTTCTCTGAATAACAGCTCTGGCTGTCTTGGAACTCACTTTGTAGACCAGGCTGGCCATGCCCTAACTAAGTACTGCCTGCCTCTGTGTCCCAAGTGCTGCGATTAAAAGCATGTGCCACCACCACCCAGCTTTTCTTCTTCTTTTTAAGAAGGCGATACTTCAGTCTCTCTAGTTCATGTATGAGATATGATGGGTTCCTGGGTTATCACTGTATCTCTGCGGCCCTCTCAGAAGAACCACACTATCAGATGGTACACAGTTGCCTCAGTTATAGTCTTACCAAATTGTCCAGAAACAAAATGATTTGAAAATACTAAGTAAAACAGCACTTTGTGGAAATAGCTTATGTTTCTAATTCCAAAAGTAGAAGCTACTGATAATCATTCAGTTACCATAGTACTACAGTACACATTATTGTCCTTAGATATTAACATTATTTTCACCTGTATTCTTACGTGGAATATAAAATGAAATACTGACTTTTTTCTGATAGAGTACTTATCTACTAACTTCTTATAGTGCCAAGGAAATAGTCATAAATAGTTATCAGAATATCAGCAATTCTTTACAATATATCTTGAACATGAAACTTCATAACGCTCATTTTGGCTTTGAGATCTGTTTCTTAATTGGGATGAACAATGCTTGTCTGTGCCATGCTGTGTTGACATTACATGATTATCAGAAGGGCAAGTAGTGTGTCTGAGTATCAGTTATATCCTATAAATAATAGAGCTAAGCAATGTTCTTGATTGAGCAGCAGCATTTGCTTAAGATCATCAGTCAGCAAGTTCCATAAACAATAAAAATCGCTTGTTTGATATTAATCAAATTATTAAACAATCCTAAAGAGGATTGTTGATAGATTTCATTTTGGCCTTTTTTTTTTTTGGTCAGCATTTGTTCATGATTGGCATATGTCAGTCATATGCGTTGATTCTGTTATTGTATTTATTTTCATCATACAGAGATTTAAATTTGTCCCTCTTAGGAGAAGATTGACACTGCATCTGCTGTGTGTTGAATAGACTCTCAGTTGATGCTAGCAGGATGTCAAGTCTACAGACTCCTATGTACGTGATTTTCCTTTTGTACAGTCATTTTTCTCTTAGCATTCAAATGATTGATTGATCCCCCTGCTTGAGCTCTGCTTAACACGTCACTTATTGCACTTAAAGGCACCGCTGCACCTTATCACATAGCGCTGCTCATCACAGTTGGAGATGTCACTTAGTTGATTGTGCAGAGCAAAAGCCTCTTCTCACCTGCTGTTTTGTTTTTAGAAGTGGAGCAGGTAGAGTTCATACATTTTTTATGCTCAAGTGAAAAAAAAGGGAAACTCTTTCAACTTGCTTTTTAAGAACTGAAATATGTTTTCAACACAACCTCAGAAGTGGAACAATCAGTTGATTCGTAACACATAAACATCACTGAGGCTAGAGAGTTTTAAAACGCAAATCGTTTAAGTGAGCCAGCAAAGCACAAAACTTCTGGCTGTTGGGAAGAAAATATTAACTTGGACTTTCAAGTTGACTGGTTTTCAAAGGAGCTCTGCTTCCTAGAATCCTGTAAGGAGAACTTTTCCTCAAAGAATGCGTTTCTAATAAGAGAAACGCCACCTAACTCTAAGGCCTTTCAAAATGTGCTTTGATCTGTGGGTACATTTGGATGTAGGGAGAAGCATCTAGTAAGTGCTGGGAGTAAATCCCATCTTGCTCTTGCTGCAGTTTAGAGTCTGATTTCTGTTAGAAGAGCTACAGTGAAGTAAAAAGCTCCTTACTGCTTCAGATTTGGGGTGCAGTCACAGCAAATGTGGCTCAAGTCCTTCAATCAATATGAAAGTTAAGGTTTTAGCTTTGAAGAAAAATTACCCCATTGGATAGTGTATAAAAATTACAGAATTTAAGCTTGACTCAATTATATATTTTTTTGAACTGAAGAATTAAATTTCTGAAAGATAGTCTTCACAATTAGCAAGTATGACAAAAATATGACAGTTAATTGTGATGTAATGTAAGAAGGCTTTTTTTGGTCTTTGACTATATTCATAATGAAGCTTTCTGAATTTCTCAACCACAAAAATAATTAGGAGCAATACGAATCTAATATAAAATGTTCAGTTTAAAAGAGAATTTTATTTTTTTAAATTTTTATTGAGCTATATATTTTTTCTCTGTTTCCCTCCCTTTTTCCTTCCCCTTCTACTCTCTTCCACGATCCTCACGCTCCCAATTTACTCAGGAGATGTTACTTCCCATGTAGATTAGATTCATCTATGTCTCTCTTAGGGTCCTCATTCTTGTCAGGTTATCTTGGATTGTGAACTGTAGGCTGATTTTTCTTTACTTTATGACTAAAAGCCAATTATCAGTGAGTACATATTATATTTGTCTTTTTGAATCTTGGTTACCTCACTTAACCAAGATTGAGGTGGTTAGCTCAATCCATTTGCTGGCAGATTTCAAGATGTCATTAATTTTTCCACTGTATAATACTCCATTTTGTAAGTGTACACATTTTCTTTATCCATTCTTCAGTTGAGGGACATTTAGATTGTTTTAGATTCTAGCTATGACAAATCATGCCTGGAGTTGAGCACATGTACTTGCTTTATGATTGAGCATCCTTTGGGTATATACCAAAAAATGGTATTGCTGGGTCTTGAGGTAAGTTGTTTCCTAATATTCTGATTTCCAAAGTGGCTATACCAGTTTGCATCCCCACCAGCAATGGAGGAGTGTTCCCTTTATCCCACATCCTCTTCAGTATAAGCTGTCATTAGTGATTTTACTCTTGGTCATTTTTAAAGGTGTAAGATGGAATCTCAGAGTTTTGATTTGCATTTCTCTTATGGTTAAAGATGTTGAGCATTTCCTTACATGTCTTTCAATCATTTTAGATTCATCTTTTGAGAATTCTGTGTCTAGGTCTGCACCCCATTTTTCATCAGATTATTTGCTCTTTTTACAACTAGTTTCTTGAGTTCTTTTTATATTTTGGAGATCAGTCCTTTGTCTGATGTGGGATTGGTGAAGATCTTTTCCCATTCTGCATGCTGCTGTTTTGTCTTATTGGCTGTGTCCTTTGCTTTACTGAAGCTTGTCAGTCTCAGGAGGTTCCATTTCTTAATTGTTTCTCTCAGTGTCTGTGCTGCGGGGGTTATATTTAGGAAGTGGTCTCCTGTGCCAATGATTTTAAGTGTACTTCCCACTTTCTCGTCTGTGTGGTTCAGTATAGTTCATTCTATACTGAGGTCTTAATCCATTTGGACTTGAGTTTTGTGCATGGCAATAGATATGGATCTATTTTCATTCTTCTACATGTTGACATCCAGTTATGCCAGCACCATTTGTTGAATATGCTTTTGCTTCTTTGTCAAAGATCAGGTGTTCGTAGGTGTATGGACTGATATCGGGGTCTTTGATTCGGTTCCATTGGTCTTCTTGTCTGTTTTTATACCAGTAGAAGACTGTTTTTTGTACTGTAGCTCTGTAGTAGAGTTTGAAATCAAGAATCGTGACATTCCAGATGTTCCCTTTTGTACAGGACTGTTTTGGCTAGCCTGGGTTTTTGGCTCTTCTGTATGAAGCTGAGTATTGCTCTTTCTTGGTATCTGAAGAGTTTTGCTGGGATTTTGATGGGCATTGCATTGAATCTATAGATTGCTTTTGGTAAGATTGTCATTTTTTTACTATCTTAATTCTATTTACCCAAGAGCATGGGCGATCTTTCAATTTTTTTTGATATCTTCTTCAATTTCTTTCTTAACAGATTTAAAATTCTCATATGGGTCTTCCAATTATTTGTTTAGAGTTACTTCAAGATGTTTTACATTATTTGTGGCTACTGTGAAGGGTGATGTTTTTCTGCTTTCTCAGCCCATTTATCATATGTATAAATGAGGGTCACTGATTTTTTGATTTAATCTTGTATCCAGCTACATTACTGAAGGTGTTTATGAGTTGTAGAAGTTCCCTGGTAAAGGTTTTAGCGTCACTTATATAAACCGTCCTATCTTCAGAAAATAGTGCGAGCTTGATTTCTTCTTTTCCAGTTTGTATCCCCTTGATCCCCTTTTGTTGTGTTATTGCTCTAGCTATAGCCGCATGCATTGGGTACATTGCTGCATAGCATTCCGAAGCAGACAGAGCTTTTCTCTTGCATTTGAACATTGCAAGCAAAGCTTAAGAATGCTTTGAATCATGACGTTAACTACAGACCTTGCCTTTTTAAAGAGGCAGTGTATCTGGATTCCTATTTGTGTGTCAGGGGTTGAATTGGTGAGTAGCTATGGGTCTGTGGGTACGACTTCTTCCAGACAGGAAAGTGATTTCCTCAGAGTAGAGAAGAGTATTAGAGTAATAACCTGGAAAGAGGCGACCAGCACCATACTTGATTTCAAAACTTTAAGTGGATTTTCTGAAGAACTGTGGTGCTCAACTTTAGAATGCTCTGAACTTCAGTCACTAAGACTTTCATAGTACTGGGTATTCAACTTGGGAAAGAAGAAAAACAGAATAATGTGGGTTTTCATGGGAAAGCCACGGCAAGAGGAAGTAAATGGTACAGACTTAGTGATACAAACACCCTCTCAGTCAACTGAAAATGGATAATGGATTTTTGTAGTCACTTTCATTTTAAATGTCAGACAGACATTATTTTGTCATGTTTCTGTACTCCATAAAATATTTAATGCTAAATCAAGATGGAAAGGTAGGGGTTTCTTTTAACATTCTCTTTCTGGAAAAATAAATCAAATATTTATTAACTGCTTTCTATTGTTGTCTGTTTCTTTAGAAGGTAATTTGTGGTCAGTGGAGCCCAGCAGGGAAGGCCTTTTCCCTCCAGATGGTTGTGACATTTGAGAAAACCTTGGAGGATTAAAGGCACTCTGTTGAGCACTCACAGCAAAGTCCTGACACAATTTGACAGTCTTAATCTGGGTTCTCAACTGATTGGATGACCAAAGGCACAAAATTCTCATCCAACTGTGCAGTCACTATGCACATTCTGAAGGCCACTAAAAATATTCCAATGTTTTTGAGACTGTTTAAAAAGAAAATGGGAACTTTGTTTCTCCTGATATGATCTTGGAAATACTTATGGAAGCATTTTATTTTGCTTTTTAAAAAGCTGACAATATTTTTGCATGAGTGAGCACAGCATGCTATAAATGTCTTTACTCTTTATTAAGTTGGGTTTGCAAACAATCTAAATGGTTAATGGTGGAGGACACTATAGAAACAAATCTCCATGCAGAAAGCCTACTAAATCTAATTATAAAGTTTCACCATCTGGTGAAATGTGGTGGCAAAATTAAAACTATTGCTTTCAGAATTTGTAAGCAATGTTTTGAAGTAAGCTAGACATATATGGTGTGTCTGAAAGAGTGCCTGTGTCTTTGTGTGTGAAAGACAGAGACAGAGAGAGAGACACAGACAGAGGGGAGGGAAGAGAGAGAGAGAGAGAGAGAGAGAGAGAGAGAGAGAGAGAGAGAGAGAGAGAGAGGGAATGGAGTAAAATAAAGGAGAGAGAGAGAGAGAAAGGAAGAGACAAGAGACAGAGAATGAGAGAGAGATTGGGAGAAAGAATACCATATGTGTTTTCTTTCTTTGTTTTGTCTGTTGTAGTTTAAAAAAATGGAAAATGCTTCACCTAAACTTTTATTTTATTAAACTTACCCAGTTTGTATAAAAGGATTTTATTTTTCCAATTATTTGTTTGAACACTGAAGCGTCTAAAATTACCAAAGAAACAGATGTGTCACCATATACAGGGTACATAGTTGTATTGTGAACTGAACTACTTATGGATGACTTAATTGTAAATCAGACTGCTTAACACCTCCTCCCCTAACAGACAGATGACACTTTGTTCATGACCTGTAAATTGATCCTGATTCTACAGATGCTATTCAAATACACACCATTGGATGGGAAAATTTGTGTATTTTCTGATTTTATTTGTGTATAACTAAAAATCTAACTCTACACCATTTAATGAGAAAAATGTGCTTAATTATTACCCATATATTTATTGCTTATGAAAAATTTATTTCCGTATTACTTGTTCATGTGTCTCTAATAATGATATGTAGACCACACAGTGTGGTCAGCAAGAATGACTACTGGGTCCCTGACCCATTCTTCTCCTTCATTCTCTGACTTATGATTTAGCTTATGATTCAGTTTGTACATGGTCCCTTAGTTTAAGCACTGGATTCTTAAGCTCTATGTTTATATGGTAATAGTATTTAAAAATGCTCCAGCATACACAAGCCCTGACAAGTTTCAAAACAGAATAACATTGCATTGTAGAGAAGATGAAAAGGTGGGTACAACATCCCACTCCTTACTAAGAAACTATTAGCCATTGATAGTTGCTAGGAAAGAAAAATCAGTTTTCTCTAAAAAAGTTGCACTCTAAGTCCCTAAGCTCAGCAGTAGTTAGCCAACACAAAACAGACTCCAAGGGGTTTTGTACGCCTTTTGTTATGATTTCTTTTGGAACTTTTTAATCTCACTTTTTTTTGCGTTTGAGAGAGAAAGGACGTAAAGTTGCATAGGGTAGGAAATGAGGAAGATCTGGGTAGAGTTGCAGAAGGGGAGAATATAATGAAAAGTTTTGTTTGGAAAAATGTTTAAACTTTCTTCTCAATTACAAAAGAAGAAAAAAAAATCTTTTTATAATCAATGAGTGCAGTCTTTCATGAAGTAGCCATGAAATAGAAGTTTGGAATGAAAATACAATTGCAATCAAATTGACTTGAAAGAGAAGATCTCTGTTTATAAGTATTATTTTACACTGATTTCTCTCTACTGATGGGCAAAGTAATATGTTGATCTAACTGTCATATTGTGTTCCTTAGACCTTTGATCAGTCAGTACCAAACTCAGAGATTACCTTAAATGTAAAATGAATGATGTAACAGTTTACTACTACTCAAAAATATTATGGTGCATATCAAGGTGTTGTGATGGTGATGTGGGTGTATAGGTGAAAGTCATGGGTCAGAGAACAACTTTATGAGGTTGGGATTCCTTCCTTCCTTCCTTCCTTCCTTCCTTCCTTCCTTCTTCCTTCCTTTCTTCCTTCCTTCCTCCCTCCCTTTCTTTCTTGTCTACCTTTGAGTGGCTTATGAGGAAGTAAAATCAGCTGGCCAAGCTTTCAAGGTGAAATGTACCTACCTGATAGTGCTCTCACTAGCATAGTTCACTATTTATCATTGCTATTTTTTGATCACCCAATACCCCAAATCATCTAATTTATATATCATCTGTATTTCTCAGAATGACGGAAATAAACAGGCACTGTAAGAAATATTACTAAAATTCATGGATCAAAAAGAGCTGTTCATAATACTGTTAGTTAGAAAGCAAATAGATGATGGCAAAAATTGTACAGATCTTACTTTCAGTTTCTCTGGTTGAATCCGGATTATATTTAGGCATACCATTCCATACTTGAATTCATTAAATGCAGCATGCCCAGTATTAGAGTAAAAGTTAGCGTGAGAGGGTATATTCAATGTTGAAGTTGAGTCATTTTTGTGGCCTGGATAGATAATCCCCTGAAAAAGCTGGATGGGGTTCCTTTGGGTACAGCATTCTTCCCCGGGGCCAAATATCACAGTATGTGGTATCAATTCAGCCTAATCAATATTAATTTTGGTATGTTTCCATTTTTAAACAAAGACAGGAACAGAAGTTGAGGTTACCAGTGACAGATCAGATTGCCTCGTTATTAATCAATGCACAGTAAGCCATAGCCAGAGCACATTAGTGCTCTGTTCATGCTGTGGAATGGCAACTAGGGAGGTGGAGAATTCATTTTGAAAACCGTGTTTGGTGCACAGACACCATTAAAAGAAAATGGTGGAAGGACTGTAGTTTCTCTGCACCTGTTTCTGAACTATTTCTATTTACTCCAGCTCAATTTTAAGCTATCCGTTATTACTTTCAGAAATGGAGGCACACACTCTGAGTACTTCTGCAGTCTCCCCTTTAATGGATCTCTGCCAGTGTCAACCATTGTTTCTGTGGCAGGTGGCTGCTCAACTGTGTTAGGTTGCCTGGAAACGCTACTTCAGTGCAAAACCCTTCAGCCACTCTCCATCCCTCCCAGGCCAGTGCTTAAACACTCAGGGAATCCCACCACTGTGGTTCCTTTTGAAATCTCCCTGGTAAAGTAATGATCTTGCAAGTGCAGAAAAAAGAAAGTTTCTCATTCTACGAGGAGTGTTTCTTCAAAAATGGAACAACACACACAAATTCTAGATAACTTACATTTAAAAAAATTAGAATTCAGAACATGTTTATTCCTTAAAGAACCTGCTATATAATTCTGTTAAATTGTAGTAGGTGCTGTTACTTGAAACTATCTTATTTATATCTACCACAATTTCTCATCCTGGAGTTTGGGGGCTGTCATTAAGTCTGTACCATATTCTTTTGGATTCATTGGGCACAGGAGGGAATTTAGCTCTTTTGCCTTGGAAATTTTCATGCTCTTTCTAAATTTTAAAATAAGCACTATGGTTACATAAGAGAATAGTGCATAATTTAACTTCTTTCTTGGTTAAATGTGTTTGTACCAGCTGTGAGTGCCTTAGGACAACAAACTTGTGTTGTTTGATAATACTGACTGGTACGGTCATAGTTGGTTTTGCTATGGAAAATATAATTCACTTTAACATCAAGTTGGACAGTGAAATAGTTGAGATATGCTTTCTTTGTTTCACCTGCTTTTCTAAATCTCAGATTGGAGTATTATATCATTTTGAACAAGTTAATTATATACTACTACATCATTCTTATATGTAATTACTAGTGTTAAAAGATTCTTTAAGACACTATAGGCCAGAAGTTTAATTATTTCTTTTATTTTAAGCACTTAAACATTACTACCTTGTTATATAATTTATATATAAAACCAAAATAAAACACATGTGCTCTCTAATGTTTGAAAGTCCCACTATCAACTAATGTAGCTTTCTTAAGCTTAAAATGACTTAGAATGGGTTCCATAGCAGTTTGTTTCCCTTCAATACTTTTTCAATTTATGCATGTCATAAATGTAAACATGCACGATTAACATTGCTAAAGCCACATTTTCCCCCAACTCTTTGACAGACGGTTACATAGGTTAAGTTATTCATTACATACTGCAGCTTATCTATAAAGTATTGCACATTCAAATTTGCCTACACAGGATTCCCTAATTTGTTATGCAGTAAGTTCCTCCCACTGATGTCATAGATGCACTTTAAGATTGTACATAGTTTTACTGTTAACAGCTGTAACACATATGGTTGGCTTATTGATATGTATTTATTATGTTGTTTCTAGAGTGGAAACGAATTGTCCAAGACAATAAGAAATATCCCTTCCAATTCTCTTTTTTTCCTATATTCATGCATCCTTTAGATTACAGCATAGTACATCAAGTGTTCCTAAACTGTTTTTGCATTTGTTCAAAGCAATGAGAAATATCCCTTCCAATTCTCCTTCCTTATATACCAGTGCATCCCTTAGATAATCAGATTAGCACATTAATTGGTACTATTTTTTTCTGCTTTGCTTGTCTGATATAAAACTGGAAAGCTATTTCAAACCCAAAGCTACTATTGCACACTTAACATTGATATGAAGCAATTAGGTTTAGGCTGTGAATTTTGTAATAAACATGTCTGGTGTTCTCTATGAGATTTTGCTACCCAGATTTTTTCAAAATTAAATTGGTAAAGCAAATGGATTTCAGAATAGGCTAATAAGTGATATTGATCCAGTTTTCAAGGCAACGACAAAGGAAAGAGACCTACAAGCACTTTTGTGAGGCAGTGTCCCTAGGTTGCTTAGCTGTTGTATGTCATTTAGTTTCAGGTACAGACCTGTGACTTACTTAGTATTGTTCTTCTCATACAACCTCAGGAATTCATACATAGAAAGATAAAGAAATTGTAGACTTCTCCAAGTAGTTTCTGAATTCCTGAAGAGAATTTTCCCCTTGGACTTTTAACTTCCTAACTACAGCAAAAGACCTCATTGCTGATGACTCATAAAGCAATCACTTTAAGGGCAATTAGGCCTGGAGTTTCAGGACTTTGTCTTCATAATGACAACATTGCACCAAAGCCATAATATCGGTTCCCTTTGTGAAAAATGATGAGATCTAGAGAATTAAAATGTCTAAAAGGATTCTGAGAAAAAAATATGTTGTCCGTAGTAGAAGTAGACAGATTTTGGTAGATAAAATGATACTGGCGAGCAGGAAGTACGAGGTCTTTGAGGAGAATTCTGCTAAAGTGCTTTCTAATTCCATTAAGACTATACTGCCTTAGAACCGGTACCCATCTCATCCATAGCAACTATAGATTAAGGGGATCAGATTGGTACATTGAAAAAAATGCTATTTGAAGGAACCCTTGAAATCAGGTAAAAAGAGAGAAGCTGGGGTCATTATATCCATTCTATTACTTTCCTCACAAGATGCTTTGGGTTACAGGAAAACAAAGCCTGGGGATAGAACCAGATTGGTGAATAAGACTAGAAAAGATAAGTTGAGAAATCTTGATAGATGTGATTCACTATAGTTTCAAAATACTAGGAAGCCAGTAGCTTTCTCACAGGGCAGTTGACTTTTCTTTTTTTTTTTTTCCTCTCTCTTTTTTTTTTCTTGTAATGGATGAATACTTTGGTTGAGGAAGTAAAGAAAAGCTGACTCTAAAATTCCCTAAATATTAGCTATGCCATAGCTTAACATACCTTGCAGAGTGCAAACTGGAAACAGATTAGTTATTAGTTGGAGTAACGTGGCTGTGAAGATTAAGAATGTGAAGCTGGGTGGTAGTGGTGCCTCCCTTCAGTCTCAGTCACTGTGAGGCAGAGGCAGATGAATCTCTGAGTTTAAGGGCTTTCTGCAAATTTGAGTTGCAGGACAGCCAGGAATACACAGAGGAACAATGGCTCCGGGGGGAAAGCAAAAGAAGAAGAATGGGAATACAAAACAAATGGCTCTTCATTAACTGGAAATGCATCTCAGAGATGTGAGAATAAGGTTGGGAAGGAATATGGCATGTTGTACAAACTGTATAGCACTTGCCAAGAAAAGTGAGGAATTAAGGATCTTTCCTGTTCTCTTCCAGCTGTGACCATTACCCTCCAATTCCGCTCACTTATTTCCTCTTCTACTGACAGATACCTAGGACTAGGGAGACTCTACTACTGTCTGTCTGCTCTCTTTCATCCTTTCAATTCTCCTATTTCAATACATTTCAATAAAGGTTTGCTGAAAGACTCTTATTACCACTATTCAGCTGTGTCCTCATCAGTAGTAAATTGAATACAAGATCTCCATTACTACTTGACTGGGGAATTTTGAAGTGTCTGAGAGTGAGAGATACAACATTTGACCTCTCAGCAACATCTTTTTTTTGGAGGGCTTTATTTCTGTCAAATGCTAGAGGTCTTCAAGCACCCAGTCTGTGAATATATGTTTTATTTTTATTTAGATTATATTTAAGAAGAAAACAGGGGAGAAGGGGAAAAGAAAGGAAAAACAAAATGAAGAAAAAGAGGATCAGTAGGTGCTTTAGCACATTTTGTCCTAATGCACCATGAATACAAGTGAATTCGAACATTCTAGAGGTTGTGATTGTGAGTGGCTTCGTTAGCTCATGCTATCTTGTGCTGTTCTTTTGTGAACTATGCATATTTTTATGTTTTGTAGAATAGGCCTTACTCCTCAGTGTGAATTTATCACTGTGAGGATATATTGGAAATTGCATTGTCCTTAGCAGATGGCTTCTCTTCGTTTTGCAAATCCTTAAGTACAAAACTGCGACTTAATTTTTATTTTGCCATTTACATGGAACTTCAATGAAGATGATCTCTTGTCACGAAACTAAACTTTAGGCACCAGGAATTGGTTGGATCTAATTGAGGTTTGGCTAAAGGGGTCCCGTGGGAACCATTAAGCAACCCAGAATATTGTCAAGAACATAGGTTGTTCTCTACAAACTCATAGCAAGACTCCATCGCTAAAGACAACACCTGCAGAACTCATTAAAGATGGAGAAGTCCTGCTGGTGAGTGGCTGCATAGAGCCTTCCCTCCTATATGATCTACATTCTTGGGTACAGGAATATACTCAGCATGATACCAAAGGAGAAACACAAACACCAAACCAGCCACAAATAATTTGGTCTGTGATAGAGTCCTGCCTGCAGGATATGCTAGGTCATTGGTAGCACAAAGCTTGGTAGGATAACCAAGTGACATCTAATTTGATCTAGGCTTCCTCAGAAAGATGGAAAACAGTCCTAATAGTCCTTACCAACCAAGAACCTGAGACTCTATAGCCCAGGGACCTAGAATAAGGCCACGCATTGTGGTACGAGCCTTTAAAACCAGTCCTTGGGATGCATAGGCAGAGGCAGAGGCAGTCAGATCTCTCTGAGTTCCAGGAAAAACCTAGTCTACTTGTTTAGTTTCAGGGTAAGCCAGGACTCTGTAGAGAGATGATGTCTCAAACAAAACAATCAAGCAAATAAAATGCAGCAATAAAATTACTCCTAATTACATTCATCCATACTCTAAATTAATGCCTTGCTGAGCAATAAACAGGGAATCTTCCTCCTGCAGCAGACTGAAAATAAATATAGAGACCCACAGCCAGAAATTGTGAAGAAGGTGGAGACCTTGGTACACTCAATCTAAATGGAATGTTTCCATCAAGTCTTTCCACTTGGGGTTCAGGGAAACCTGTAGAAGAAAAGAAAGAGGAAAAGCAGATGGAGGACACCAAGAAATAAAGCCATCTAAATCAACTTGATCTAAACCAAAGATCACATGAATACACAGAGATTGAGACAGCAGGTATAGGACCTGCGTGGGGTGTTCTGCACCAGATCCTCTGTGTATATATTATGGCTTCCAGTTTAGTGTCTTTTTGGGATTCCTGAATGTGTGATCAAGTGGGTCTCTGTTTCTTGTACCTTCTTTTGGGTACTCTTTATTCTGGTTGTTTGCTTTGTCCAATTCCTAATTGTTAGATTTGTTTTCTTATTACATTTTATTAATACTAGTTATAAACCAATCTTGCATCAAGAATCAGAGAATTCTTTATGCTACAAATCTTTCCGACTATGGTGATAGACATGGGAGCCACAATATTGGGGTGCTTTCTCATATAGTGTATGTGATCACTGCTGAAAAATGTTAAATTTTTAATGAATAGTAAGTTGTTATGTGAGATTTTCTAAAACACCAAACCTTGATGGTTTAATTGAAATGATTAGGGTCCAAGATAATGAAAGCTGATGTGTGGGAGTTGAAATCTTGTTGAAAGGGAAAATAAATTATTTCTTGAAGAGTGAAGAAAGTAATCAAATTAATTCAATGAATTAAATTTAATATTTAGCCTGGAATATATCTGAAGCCACCGTCCATTTGTTGAGCCATCATCACTATCTTGTTTTCCCCAGTATTCTGACATAGCTGAGGATGACCTTTAACCTATGATCCTTTAGCTTCTGTCTCCCATGTATCACCATGTTGGTTATGAAGTGGTTATAAAGCCCAGGACTTCCACACTCAACAAACTGATCTAACCCACCATAACCTCAGGTTTTAGTATTAAACATTAAATGGTAAATTAAAGCCTAAACTGAAGAGTAATGTATTTGAAGTAGTGTCTGTACCTCCACTGTAACTGTACACTGAAACATAACAGTGGCGTCATATGTACACACGCACACAAAATGCTAGTAATGGATCTGTATGCTAACACATTGGCCTTTCATGCCTGAGTGTAAATAGAATTAAATGCTGTATCAATTTTGTAAAAATAATTATAGTTGTAAAGACCCTACATATGAAAAATACTTTAGCAAGAAATGTTAGCTCTCACCACAGTATTCCTGATACAGTCATTTACAAAGTTTTTTTTTTTAAAGTTAAAGAGGTTTCAACCTTGACAGAAACTACAGTGTCTGAGATGTTTTCCCAGTTACCTGTTTTCCTGCTTAATTCTGCTACATATACATTAAGAAGGAATTAGGGAACAAAAATGACTTTATATTCCTGGTTAAAATTACTTTCTAGTGACATGTGCTCTTTGTCCACCCCTTCTTTCTTCCTCTACTTCTCTGGATGGCTTTCCCTTAAGAGAAATGAGGGTGTCTAGAGCTAAAGATAGGGTGATTTTTACTTGGGGACTTCAGGCATTTTTATCAGAACTGGTTCTGTTTTCCTGAGAGGATTCTGATGGGATGTGGAGTCAGTCTGAGTAGGGATGACATAGGTCAGAGTACAATGTAAGCATATAGAGCTGAGTCTTACGGAAATCCACAGAGGAGTTGGAGGGGCACTGAGTGTGTTCTTTTATAGAATTTTGAAATTTGGATGGAGACAGCTTGTTTCTCATGCTCTAGAATTTTCAATCTGATTCTTTAACAGTCTTAAGCAATATTTAGATTTTTAAAATTCTGATTTTCTAAGTGTATGCTTTAAAATATATATTCTATTAAAATGAAAATTTTATAATTAAGACTATCTAAAGTAAGTTCATAAGTAATTTTCTCCTAAAATTAGTTCCTCAAAGATTTCTTGTTTAATCCTTATGAATTAATATATTTTAATTGAATCTCCTTGTTACAGAACTTGAAAATTTACTGTTTTTTCATAATATTAAGCTATTTCCTTTATATTACTTGTTTTCTAAAGGGAAGAATATTTGAATTTTAAAAATATATTAAATTTAATTATTAAAAACCTTTCAAATAAATAAAATAGTCACACACCAAAATTAACCAGACTCAAGGTCTATTGGACTCATTCATATTCTGTCCAGTCATTATTATATTGAATAGAAGCTTGAAGCTTCACATTAAATTTTATACTTTGGATAATTTTTATGTTCATGAACTTCTTTAGGATCCTGTCTGTCACTTAAACACCACTTCCGGTCATGAGATTATGCCAGCACTTGTCACCCCCTCAAATGTGAGGACAAAGGCAACCACACACACACACACACACACACACACACACACACACACACACACACCCTTCTAGGACCACATTCTACTCAGTGTGTCATGTAAAATACATGTTTCAAAATACCTAATGTAGAGCGAGCAGAAGAAAAATGTCAGCAGAGGAAAGAACCACCACAGAAGCATAAGAAAGACATTTGTGATTCATTTCACTTTCTTACTTGGAAATGTATTTGATCTTTATCATACACCACAGAAAATTTTCAAAATTATGTGTTTATGTCAGAGTGCCATTTTGTCAGCAAAGTAGAATAGAGGTGTATTCCACTTGTTTGCACAAATCATTTCGATTGGAGGAAATTTCCTGCCTCTCCGTGATCGTCTCTGCAGACACGAAGAATATGTTTGAGAGAATTTGCATCCACTTTTGTCCAATTTTCTTTCTGGCCTTAGGTTTCACTTTCTCTCCCACGGAACTGTGTGGAAGTCAGGCCACCTGTTTTTATTGTAATATAGGTTTGTGTTAATTTTTATGACATAGCAATGTGCCCCTTAATCAGAATTTTATGCCACTTTGAGGTAAGTTAATGATAGCAATAATATGAAAAAATCAAACCAAACCCAACCATAACAAAAACTCCTACAAAATCCCATAGTCAATGGAATTAATCCCAGAAAGAATTTCCCCACAGTGTTCCAAAAGGAAGCAATGTAGTAACAGACTCAGCCCCCTGTGTGTAAGTTACAGCTTGGGAACTTAGTTCACGAAAAAAAAAAAAAAAATCAGTCAATTTCTGTGAGAATCTGAAGGAGAAATTTGCATGTAAAAGTGAAAATATACGGTCTAAGTAGCACATATTTTCCTACGACAAATTGTAAAAGAGCATATTACCATTGTGTAGCTTAGTGAACTGGAAGTGTCTGTCTTCACAAAGAGGACTGAGAATTGTGGGAAGTGCAAGATCTGCTTGGGCTTGTGAAACTGGAAAAGTATTTTGAACTTGTGTTTTCCAGTTTCTATTTTAAGTGAGCAAAAGGGAAAGTTATTTCCTTGTGTATGTGTCAAAAAACATCAGATCAGAAAGGCCATCTACAATTGATTTTTCTACTTGAAAGGAACAAGGCAAGGAAAGTTGGTCTTTGCTCTCGTCCATCAGGGTATTATGCCTGTCAGCTTGTGTGCAAATGATTTATTTTGAAAAGCCGACTTTACACCTAAAGAAATTCTGGGATGGACACCAGTGCCCTTTGGAGTGTCTGCAAAGAGAACTTTATAGCCAGGAAAACAGCATCCTGCATTCTGCAGGCCTGCACACAAGCAAGCAAAGGTGTAAATATTCAACAGCAGTTCAAATAATTGAAACCTAAAGAGGAGTCACTTTATGGTAGCTGGAGAAATTGCCCACTAGTAATTCTCACTGTAATGAGAAAACCAATCTAAATTGCCCATTTTCACATTTTATATGACAAGAAATATAACTATTATTGTTCAGTAAAATACTGAAATCCGAGTGAGTTTTAGAACCTAAAACCCAGACAATAGTCATATTGCAAGTTTGTTTTCTAGTTTCCACTTTTAACACAGACATCTCTGATTAATATCTTCTCTGCCATTTTGTATAATTATATTTAAATGTCTTCGTGCAAAATGCTTTTCTGCTCTGGAGATGGCTTCAAGGGAATATTTGATTTTCTCTTACAAGCATATGTAAATTAGCCAGCGCAAGCACCTGCTTTCTGTAAAAAGCCAAGCTGCATTGGAGATCCAATAATTAATCATATATTTGATAGCCCTACATGCCCATAACTTTTGAAATGAACATTAGAGTAAATTGGAGGCAGAAGAAGGCTTATCTGCACTTTATGTTGAGTTGGTTTACAGGCTGGCAGAATGTAATCACCATGAACAGTCTGATCAATATGCTGTGTTTCATCTACAAACGTATTTTACATATTCTCCTTAAAAGATACCATGCTCCTCAAGTATTCCTTTAAATTTTTCTCAGTCTGCTCCTACCATCATTTGAGTTTCAGCTATGGCTGCTTCTTGCTCTTCCACTGACTAGCCTCATTGTTTGTTTGCATGATTGTTCTTAAGTCAGAGCAACAGCTCGTGCACAGAAGTGACCTCTTCATGTCAGACATTCACAGATTGACAGCCACTCAACTTCTCTATGTCAGTTCTAATGCTTTTTTTTATACATGTCCTGAAATCTCTAATATCTTTTTATGACGTTAGAGTGGGTCCTGTAACAGATTCTACAATTTGCTGACATGTAAATACACTTGGTGTTTATATAAGAAAGAAATCTACAGGTAGTTCTGCTGCTCAGAGATTCTATACCTTCTCTGGGATGCCTTAGGGATATGAGCTCTTTCTTTCTTTTCAGTGTTTTTATTCTGTTGAGTTTTTTTTTTCAGGATAGTCACCTCATGTTCACAATATGGCGGCTGCCCGTTAATGAACTCATTCTTTATCTAGGTAGGAAAATCAGGAAAGGAACAAGCAAGATATGCCAGTTAGTGCTGTCCCCTTTCCCTCTTCATTCCCCTTCCATGAAAACAGAGCCCTCTTAGAAGCTGGCTCCTGTCAATCTTAGCTCACATTTCACTGAGGAACACTTTCATGACTGCTCTGGCCTGAAAGTGATTAATCAAAGGAGTGTTTATAAGCATAAGACAATAATGAAAAGTGTCCATCATGATGCTGCCTTTTACTCTGCCCCATCCTTCTATGTTGAATGTTTTTCCTTTATAGCCTTTATGCTCACATCTTGTATAGAAGCCATCCATTTTACTCTATACCTCAACAAGCTTTTGGCAACTTGAGATAGTTCTTTAAGTCAATATTGCCTTCAGAGTAAAAGGTGAAATGACTGTATTTGCTATAAGTAGTTGTGTCTTAATCGTTAGGCAAGAGATGTTATCCCTGACGCACAAGACACCAGGGTAAAAAGAAATTTGATATAATTTTATCATAAATATATTTATCCATTTACATGGGAGTCAAGGAGATGTTTGGTTTAACATTGCCTGAAAACAGAGACTGAAATATTAACATTACGGTCTTTGCATTATCTCTTATCCCCATTGTCTCTCTAAGGAACATGCTCTTTCCTTCCCTTCCTCCTAGTCCTCTTCACACATTCTCCCTGACTTTTATTCTTGTTTTGCTTTCTTCTGTTATGATCTATTCTGAAATTGTTTGTAGCACATTGTATAAATGAGACATTTATATCTCTTTCTCCCAAATGATTCTATCAGAATTTCTAAAAGGTGTAATTCCACAGGTTGACTCAGATAAAACTTCTGAAGAGTCTCCTGGAAAAAAAAAATTAATGAAGACAACTTTGATGCCGTTAGAAAAGAAAAAGATAATTGAAAATAATTATGTATTATGCAGTCAACCAAGCAGGCTTTCTTTATTGTGGTGCCTAAAATAGATTCCACTAGAAAAAAATTAATGAAAGGATTTTGCAGAAACAATAATTTTGAATTCCAGTCAAACAAAAATCAACTTCAACATAATATTTCAGCATTACTCTATGTCCTAAATCTTTAAAAGAATTTTTAAAAAGTTTTTTTAATAAAATGGTAATAAGCTTTTCATCTACCGAAGGCCAATTTTAAACAACTCATAGTGATAATAAAATTTGACAGAGAACTGTAAATATAAGGAATTTAGGTAACATCTACTTTTGAAATATACTCTAAGGAAGTGTTTTATTTCCTGACTCATATTTGAGGTGGGGCTCTATGGAACTCCAGAATCACTGACATGATATATTTTCTCTCTTGTAACAAAGCTGACATTTGCATATCACACTCTGGAATACAGAAACTGTTGTTTGTATTTATTGATAGCCAGTGTATCCTCAATGATAAGCAGAGAAAAGAATTTTGCCAAGTAAGGGATTTCAGCCACCTCTGGTATATTTTATGTCAGGAATGGGTCTTCTCTGAGTGAGTCTCTGCATTCCTTTCTTTTATATGTCTTCCCCTGAGGGTGCTGGGAGTAGAATAACATTCTCATTTCCTCATGATGACAAAGATGTTTTTGTCCTTTTGGCTTTTTCTTTTTTGGTTTCTTGATTTCTAATATTCTAATCTATCAATGTTGAGAGGTTGTTGATATTAACACTTGTACAATTTATAGGAGGTGAAGATGCTTTTACCGGTGGTGTTTGAATTCTCATGGTTTATATACAATGTAATGAAGTGATGCATACAAATGAAACCTGCCGCGGGTAGTCAGTCCCATCCATCCCTAGCCATTCACTCACTAACGATCTGGGGATATTTTATTAATACTGTGGTTTCAAATATTACCATATTGTTTTTGAAACTTGCATAATTATTTTGTCAGTTAGGGATATTTTCCTCATTCCCCTTGATGACTAGAGTGTTTGGGTTGCCTACTCTTTCTCTCCTCTTTTGTCATGGTCCAAGTACACAGGGACAATTGAGTCTTCTGTATGGAAAAATCAAACCAGGGGAGATCAGAGAAATGTGTCAGGAACCTCTGTTGGGTGTTGTGTCGCTCCCACTTCTCTGATTTTCTCTGTAATCACAGTTGATGTGTAAAGAAGGAAAGGATGCATAGCTTTATCCCAGCCCACTTTGGTCACTTATCATTTCTGAAAATCCTTGACTGATGAGTGTGGTGTCTTCTAGAGACTATGTGTAATGCATCCTACATACTATTTTCCTTCTTCCAGCCATTAAATACTTTCTGCCTACATGGAAAGAAGTTACCTTACACACATGTATCTTGGAGTGTTTTCTGCATGCCAGAAGCACCACACCATATGGGATTTTTTAGAAATTAAAATTTTGGACTAGTACCACTGTTGCAAAATAGGAGAGAGGAGAGGTACATGTTGTGTTCCCCAGCTGCCAGCCACTGGCCCCCTCAGCCGCTGGCCGCCTGCACCCAAAATAACCACATGACAAACTGGATTCATGTAAATACTGCCTTGCCCATTATCTTTAGCCTTTTCCCGGCTAGCCCTCACCTCATAAATTAACCCATTATAAAAGTCTGTATGTCACCACAAGGTGGGTGACTTACTGGATGGAGCTTCCTTCTGCTACGGGGGCCTCATGGCGACTGGCTCACTTCCTTTCTTCTCCTCCCAGAACTTCCATTCTGTCTACTCCGCCCACTTAAGGGCTGACCTATCTTATAAGCCAGGCAGCTCTTTATTCAACCAATAAGAGTAATACAAAATACAGAAGAACACTCCCACATTATACCACAAGAACTTCTAGGGAAGGGGCCAGGTAAAGTAGCTATCATGTGGACTCCCTATTGGATAAGGATGCCCCCCAGGCATCAAGGACCTCAGCTTTAAATTATTGCCAGCACTAAAATGAGGTGTATTAGACTAGCATGTGCATTCTAAGGATCAACGAGCTTTCTTGATATACAAACAGCAGCTTTCAAAACGTGGGACCCCCTTTTCTTTATAGGTTTCATTCTGCCCTTTTTCTTATAGGTTTCTTTTGGTGCATTCAAGCTCCTGTTTGAGAATCAATCATTTATCTTCATACATCTCTGGTATAAAAATCAATTCAAATCTTTTTTGCGTCGGTGACTGCAGATGTCTTGTTAAACTGAAATAGGCACATAAAGAAATCATATTAGGTTTTTAAAAAGGCAGATATTTCTGAATAAATGCCCCCTTGAATGCATTTGCCATGCACATATAATCTAATGATAGAGGATCATGCCAGAAGTCTGTAACACTTTTGCTGAAGTCTGTTTATCCTATAAAGGTAATAGTGAGTGCAAGATGGTAAGAATCAGCATTCATCAGCTATGGGCATGTCATACTTGGTAGCTGTGAAAGACTGATTAATTCACTTTCTATTAAAATCATCTCATGCTTACAGTTCTTGATGTTAGTGGATGCCTTTGTACCAGTGCCGATATTCAGTGATATTGAAATTGGATTGGGTTGAGTTCAAATGTCAGTAGTATCATTTGTGAGCTTTTAAATCTTCAGAAACAGACCCACCAATATAAACTTTTTCCTGCAAAACAGAAGATGTTTTCAGTCCTTTGGGTGATATTAGAGAATTGTAGAGCAAGCTGATGCCTGCTAAAATGGTATGTACTCTCCTGTGCTTATCCAACATCCTCTTAAAGACCGTCAGTGAGCCTCTAGACACTGCTGCATATTCTCTTGCAGAAACACACATTGACTGTAGAATTGCTCCAAGAAATTGGCTCTATTAATACTGAACTTTGATTACTTTGGGCACTGACATAGTTTCTCACCACGTCTTTTCTTTCATCTTTTTTAGCTGTCTTTTATAGCTATGCAGGATTATGAATCATTAATGTATCAAAGGAAAACAATTAACATTTTTCCAGGTAAAGATATGTCTACATATTCATAATAATACATAACATTCATAATAATATATAACACACAATATCTTCAAGACACACATTCTCACACAAAAGCACATATGTATATCCTTATACAAATTTGTATTCCACCCGTCTCCATACACATTTATAGTGAGATTTGGAGATTTGGATCTTGCACATATTTGTGCAAAAAAAAAAAACAGGTTAGTGTTTGTCTAACA